>CM064489.1:25169258-25186758 GCA_032716605.1 Paralithodes platypus | reverse complement strand
GACTCGATCGCGTCATATATGTCTGGGAGGGATAATATCTTCCCATTGATACATCGGGATTTGAACCCGGGACCTTTGGATTACCAGGCCAGTGGCAAGACCACTCCACCACACCTAGGCTTTGTTTAGCAGACAATTGAAGTTAATGGTGTGGAGGTGAGACACGATATTCTTCTTACCGTACAGTTGCCCTCATTTACACCCAGCCCGTGCTTTTATGTGTGAAAGGAAAAGTACGTAAATTAATGAAAAGTGTTAATTGTGTTAACCGATGTTCATTCATACGATCACTTCTTAAATCAATCACACTAATGGTGGCATATCTACGCAGTCGTGGTGTACATACTTGACAAATCCTAATAATAAAAATAAAAAAAAAAACAAAAAAAAACATTGTAATAAAACAATTAAGGAAAAGAACAATAACAGGTGAATCCCAATAATTTTATGTATGTCACTCATGCAATTTGTCAAGCAATATTTCAATGTATCATAATTCATAAATGCCCCCCCCCCAAAAAAAATAAAAAAATAATCAGAAATTCATATCCAAAGGCTAGGAATGTCTCGTCAATATTTGAATGTGCAATAATTATGATACACCGACGAAGCACACTGAAAACTCAATATAACAAACATGTTGTATTCATCACTAGTCACTGTGTCTTGTACATAATAAGGTTCAAACATTCAGTAACTTGACTGTACTTAGTAAGCAAAATTAAACAGGATCTGAATATATCATAGGCTGAACACTCCACAATCTGACCAAAATGAACACCTAACACATCACAGTCTCACTCCGAATACACCACAGTCTGAACGTCACACACTGAGCACTCAGCACACAGGTCGTGATGAACACATGGACACACCACACTCTGAATACACCCTAAGAACACTGAAATGACAGGCCTCAAAGCAAACCCGGAAAGAGCAAAGTGTAGGATAGCCAGTCTTAGCCTACCACAGCCTAAGAAGAAGAACAAGAAGCAGAAGGAAAGCAGAAGCAAAGTAAATGATTCACCCCTGATTAACCCAACCAGAATATATCAGTCAGCCAATTTACCACATGCTCTAAATCATCAACCGCCCAGCTCGAGAATGGGAAACCTCGCCCAATCACTGCCCACCTGTGTCAACCAATCACCTCCCGCTTTTGGAATGAAGTCGACGATCCAGCACCCAGCATCCTCCATTTATCCAGATTTGCATTACACCGAGAATATGTTTATGCTAATGCAACATGAACACCCCGAGGCCTACCGACATAAATGGGAATAAAAGACAACCTGGAAGACGACGGAAACGCAGATACTAAAACCTCCAGGTAACTATATCTAACCAGAAAGATATAAAGATATTCGTGTTGAACTAGGAATAAAGGCCTATCCAAGTCTACGAGAGATTTCTCGATCATTAAGCTAAGTAAACTATCATTTCCTATGTATTATTATACCTTGGAAGTATACCATTATGTCAATACCAAACTTCCAAGTCTAAGCTAAGTATTTACCTCACAATACCCGCACATCCATTTTCCCCATAACCTTGTGACTTCGAGGCCTGAGAAACGAGATTCAAATATAATGCCGCATATTACCTCTAGAAAATTAGAGAGGAGTATGCAACCACACAACAGTGTTATTCTAAAACTTCACGTCTCAGAGTAGCGAATTAGAGTGTTTGCTTGCACCAGCCTGCCCCTACCCACCCAGAGAGTACCTGCCTGAAGTACTCCTGAAGTTCTGCCTGTGGACACCCTGCCTACCTGAAGTCTGGACCCTGGACTACTGCTCGAGTGATGCCGTACACCCCTGAAGTGCTGCTCCACGGACCCACGATCAACGTTAGCCAGACATGTACTCTCGACCCCTGCCCTCCAAATACCCTAAGTGTACCTGTGTATCTTACGTTGTGTTATTGTTGTTGAGGTAAAAAGGTAAAATATGTGAAACGTGCTGTGTTAAGTTATTCTGTGATCTGTGCTAATCCTTCAGAACTTTATATACCGTGTTAGATTTGTGACTAAACTCTAAACCTGTTCGTTGATTAATTTGCCATAAAAGTATTACGCATACCAATATAGTTGTGTTCAATCAGTTACCTGGCCACACGCTCACAGATATTCCATATATATGTATTCTGTTATGTATTTTACGAGTCGAAGTCGCAGTGTATTTCGTGAACTGATTTCCTTCCTTAACCCTTAATTGGCGGCGCGCAACTTATGTCGTGTGAAATAAATTTGGACAGCACGTAATGTTGCTGAGAGAGAGAGCTGAGCGATGGGACGAGCGTAGTAACCTTATAACCGCTCCACACCACCGCGGTGGACCTACTGATATGAATCCCACCCTTCCCTCCCCCCTCACACTCGCTACACAGGGAATTATGTAGGGAAATTACCTAATTACAGGGTTTTTGCACTCGTGTTGCACGATCGTTGCAAGAGAACCAGTGGTCGTACAAGGATGGTTTGGGTGTCATTGGAAAGCTCTGTTTATGCCCTTTCAGGGATAGATACTTGTTTTACGCTCTGGGTGTTATTTAGGCATGAAAATGATCACGTAAACAACCCTATTTAGGGTAAAACAAAATCGCTGGGCGCTACGGCCAAATAGACCACCTAGCCCGCTAAATAAGGGTTGAACATTATTACCTAGAACCTATGCTCATTTACATAACGAATGTACTTATTCCCGTGAGAATTAATTCACTTCCCGAACTCTCCATTTTAAGCTCAGTTATATAACCACTTTTGTAATTATTTTATGAACTCTTATTACCCTTCATCTGATTACCGCTGTAAGTAATTTTGATCCTTCATGCTCAGGAATTCCAGCATTGCATAGTTTCTATTGCTTAATTCAATATCATTCTTCTTACACTTCGTATATTAATGTATGTAATTTATAGTCTCTGTTAACTCGTTCAGAACCCCTATTAATACTGCTATAAGTATTATTTAGCATAACTTCGTCGTATGCGCCCAGTTCTCTTATTAATGAATACATTATTAATTATACTTTTACACTTTCGATTATACCAGCGTTCCCAGAGCATTCTAGATTAACTTTGTTTATTCAACTTAGTCTGTCTCTATATTGCATTGTATTGATTTATTCAGTATATTCCTTACTCAATATTCATTAAGTTTACATCTGAATTCCTAAGCTCGATTTGTTATTATTGCATACGATCGCTTAATGTGAATATAAGGTATAAAATAATAACTCATAGTTTATTACTCTGCGAACATAATCTTGTGTAAATTAAATTGTTCATTCTTCTGCCACCAGTTATCTTGAACTAATTTTGAAACTTAGTTCATAGTTGCATTAACTATAATTTAAATTCTCAACACCGCAGTCCCGCTCATGACCTGACCTTTTTACCATAAGTCGGAAGGTCACTTTGGGATACGCGGCTACCCACCTATAGTGCACCCTGTTTATCGTGAGACTCACTCCGTGTACCTGCGTGTTTGTTTCACCCTCAATTCCTCCCAGTTCTCCTCTTGAGATTATTCATCATTTATTTACTATATGACTTCTTTCAAGGAAGACACTCGACCCCCATTGATTATTTTGTTGAGGGTTGATACTATTATATGTTTGTACCTTTTAGTTCCTATATGTTTTTACCTTATAATTAACCACCAGTTGTTTATACCATTTTCTGATTAAGAGTATCAATTCACAAGCATTATATTGTTTGTGCATTGTTGTTTATTATTTATGGTGAATCAGAAACCATCCAAGTATACAAATCTATATTTGTACCTTGTTAATATTTACTTATCGTGTAAAGACAATCTACGGCTCCTCCAGCTAGACAGCTCTTTTAATAAAACCCCATCTATGTACTGTACCTATACCTGTGTTGTTATTGAGTTCTGTATTATCCTAATTGAATACCTATTATATGTGATTAAGAACGTGTTAGATGTAACCCTGTCAAGCTTTATCAAGGTCTATCAATCCATAATTGGATCGTTATACAGACTATATCACGAGTTATAAATATTTTAACCCGACATAACAAACACACCACATTCAGAGCGCAGCACTCTGCAACACACCATATTTCGAACACACATCCCTCTAAACACACCACACTCTGAATACACCCGACTCTGTTCTTACCCCGCTCTGAACATATCACTATCTGAACATTCCTAAGTCTGAGTAATCCATACTTAGAATACATTACACTCTGAACACACCACAATCTGTTAACACCATAATCTGAACATACTACCCTCGGAACACAATTTAATACCCTCAACACCTTTGAATATACTGAACGTCCCACAATCTGAACACACTTAACACTAGGTACGTAACACACTGAGGCATAATAGGCAACTTTTCTCTCCCAACAATAATGACGTACAAACAGTCTGTGACATTACCAGACAGGCAGGGTGAGGCAGAGTAAGGCAGGGAAAGGTGGGAACTGGTAAGGTGAGGCAGAGTAAGACAGGGAGAGGTGGCAACTGTTAAGGTGAGGCAGAGTAAGGCAGGGATAGGTGGAAACTGGTAAGGTGAGGCAGAGTAAGGCAGGGAGAGGTCGGAACTGGTAATGTGAGGCAGAGTAAGGCAGAGAGAAGTAAGCACTGGTTAGGCCGCCTACGCCTTAAATTACAGGCTCACTGTCGCTCGCCAGGAAAAAGTCGACACCTACATGGCACGAATAACTTGAACAGATAGTGTGTACTTTCTGTAAACAATACTAATTCCTACAATATTCGTGCGGTATCAGGTACTGCGAAGGGAAATAATAGTTTGAGAACACAAATGATAATACAAAAGCATTATAGATGATATCCATCACACACCACTAAGCAGTAAACATTACTCGGACAAAATATAATCTGTGGCCAATAATGCTTTATCTCCTCCAATACTGCACCGTTATTATATTTATATTTTGGCTAACATCATAAGATTATGTTCAGGTTACTAAATACCTTTTGGATACAATGAGCTTCAAACAATCTCAATTGGGAGCTTATAAAACTGAATAAAGTCATCTAATCCTAGCCATAAATCAAGGATATATATATATATATATATATATATATATATATGAGAGAGAGAGAGAGGAGGGGAGGGAGGGAGGGACAGATAGGGGAAGGGTAGGTACAAGAGAGGAGTGAGGACAGAGAAGCCGGTGAAAGGGGGTTGAAAGAAAGTGCCAAGCGGTCAGAGTGGAAAACACACTTTACAGTCACACACTTCTGAAAGGACCTGGGAGAAAATGAAAGAACGCAAAGAAACCAGGGACGAGGAAGTAAGAAAGACGTGTGGGGGAGAATACGCTCACGGTCCTCGGGTTCTTAGTGGGACTAAGTTTGTATGTTAGTTTGATGAATGTTTGTTTATACATAGTCAGTATGAACACATGTAACTGTTAACAACACATACATACACATTATCTCTCTCTCTCTCTCTCTCATTCAATTTAAAATTTATGAATAAGGAAGTAAATAAATAATTAAGTTAAAGGGCTAATAGTTGGAATTTACTTGTAAGGTTGGTTCCAGGGCAGTAATGTTGGTGAACGTTATTGTGACGAGGTAAACACTGGTTGTAGTGACAAGAAGGCCATTGCATTGATTCATAATAAAGATAATTGAAGTTCTTTTATTTAGCCGTATTCCAATAACACAAAAAGCAAAAGCAAAAGAAAATGACCAGTCTTACTTCGACATTCTGAATATTTCGTATACAATTCCACAAGCATGTAAATTTCCAAGAACATATATTGTACTAGCTGAGGTACCCGGTGCCCGGGGGAAAATCGGAGCATGGGCTGTCTATCTTGATTGAGGCTGCTCTGTTAAGAATAAATAACATTTTGCAATCCATAGCTTTTGTCGGCGTTGCCTCATTCGAATGTAACAAAATGCAGAAAATGTAAACAATAATTAATAATTCTTTTATTTTGATTATATATTGAATGCGAGAATAGTCATAGAGTAAGTCAATAAAGATGAGTGAGTTCTCAGTCTCTAAATGAAATGTTCCTGCATCATGAATTGGACGACAAGCAGTGATACAATAGGCTCTCGACCATAATCTCCAAAATGTCCGTGCTTGTACCGTGTTATTTAGTAGCGCCGCGGGATTCATATTGCGTTAGGTGTTTTTGGAATATGGCTATTTCATGTTTGAGGTTTCCGTATATGGCTTTATTTTTTCCATTATTACATTGTTGATGCATTGAATATATCAAGTGGAAATATTTTGATTTACAACTATGGTCCAGCGATTTCCAAGCTTATGATGTTCAATGACAACATAAGAACATAAGAAAATGGGAGTCTGCAGAAAGCCGATTGGCCTAAGCAAGGCAGATCCCTGTCCCACACAACCCCAATTACAAAGCCCAATTATAGGCTCAACACTCTAATACCCTGAGGATCATCTTACCAAAACGGTTAGAGATTAACGCAGGATTACGGGGGTCTGCAGAGCGCTGATTGGCCCAACCCTGCTGATCCCCCTTCACACCCAACCCTTCTCGTCCATATGCTTATCCAATTTTATCTTAAAGCTCCCTATCGTTTTTAATCCCACTATAGCACTTGGTAGTCCATTCCACCCATCTACAACTCTGTTACCAAACCAATATTTGCCTATATCTTTTCTGAAACGAAATTTATCTAATTGAAACCATTGGTACGAGTTCTTTCGCTATCACTGAGCTTTAGTACATTTGTCATGTCCCCTTTGTTAATCCCACTAACCCACTTTAACACCTCTATCATATCCCCTCTAACTCTGCGTCTCTCTAACGAATGTAAGCCTAATTTCTTCAACCTTTCTTTATACGGAAGATTTCTAATATTATGGATCATTTTTGTCATTCTACGTTGTACTCTCTCCAATGAATCTATGTCCATTCTGTAATAAGGACACCAAAATTGAACAGCATAATCCATATGGGGTCTCACTAATGACAAGTAAAGTTTTAAGATAACATCAGCAGTTCTGTTACTCACACTCCTTGAGATGAACCCGAGAATCCTGTTTGCCTTGTTTCGAACGCTTATACACTGTTGTCTAGGCTTCAAATCATTGCTAACAAACACCTAGATCTTTCTCACAATTCGAGTTTTCTAATTCCACATTAGCTAGTTTATATTTAACATTTGTATGCATCTTCCCTATCTTTAATACCTTGCATTTGTCAATGTTAAACTTCATCTGCCAATTTACTGACCATTCGTGTAAGGTATCTAGATCCCTTTGGAGGCACTCTATATCTCTATCTGAATCAATTGTTCTCCCCATCTTGGTATCGTCTGCAAATTTACTTATCCTACTAGTTATACCTAAATCAAGGTCATTTATGTATATAACAAACAACAGAGGACCTAATACAGATCCCTGGGGGACACCACTTTTGACTGCTCCCCATTCTGACTTCGTACCATTTATGCTGACTCTCTGCTTCCTACCAATTAGCCATGACCTAATCCATCCCAACAACGCCCCACCTATTCCATGCGCCTCAACCTTTCTCATCAATCTCTCGTGGGGGACTCTGTCGAAAGCTTTACTGAAATCTAAATATATTATATCATATGACTTGTCATTATCTACTGCTTCATATACCTCTGAGAAAAAACTAAGCAAATTCGTAAGGCAAGAACGTCCCTGAGTGAATCCATGCTGAGAAGAATTTATTAAATTAAATGTATCTAAGTGGTTTCTAATTTTACTAGCAATAATTGACTCTAGTAGCTTTCCTATGATTGATGTAAGACTAATGGGACGGTAATTGGATGCTATTGATTTGTCACCTTTTTGAAGATCGGAACTACGTTTGCAAGCTTCCAAGCTTCTGGAACTATACCTGTCTCCAATGACTTGTTAAATAAAAATGTTAATGGGTAACTTAACTCATCCCTACATTCTTTTAATACTCTAGCATATACCTCATCAGGACCAGGCGATTTATGAGGTTTCAGTCTGTCAATTTCCTTAAGCACATCATTTCTACTTATAGTAACCGTACTTAACCTATTTTCTATACTATCGCTATATACCTTACGGACTTCTGGAAACTGTGCCAAATTTTCATTAGTGAAAACGGAAAGAAATTGACCATTTAATGTACTGCACATTTCTAAATCATTTTCTGTCATTTCTCCTATCGAAGTTTTAAGGGGACCAATTACATCTCTAACCTTGGATTTATATAGTTGGTAAAAAGCTTTAGGATTATTTTTTGAGTCATTGGCAACCTTAATTTCATAATTTCTTTTTTCTTTCCTAATATCCTTTTTTACCTGTCATGATAGATTCTGATAGTAAGCAAGTAGGTGAATTTCGCCTTTTCTAATTTTTCTATATATTCCTCTCTTTTGTCCTAGAAGATCTAATAGTCTATTATTCATCCATTTGGGTTGGTTCTGTGTTGATCTAAATTTTCTTTTGGGGATGTATTTATTTTGTGCATTGAATACTGACTTGATAAAATGATCGTATGTATCTACCAAGGTTGACGTCTCTTCCTGACTTAAGATGACAGGTGCCTGAGAAGGGGTACACTCATTTGGACACCTGGATCGACTTAATTTTTTGACCATAGGGTCCGCTAATAGGGCTCTTCTTAACCCACCATAATTGGCTTTTCTAAAGTCAGGTATTAATGTTGTATTCTCTCTGGTATTACCTTTCCATTGTATATTAAAATACACAGAATTGTGGTCACTATTTCCTAGGTGGTCCCCTATCTCTACATTATTTACCATATGTTCATTGTTACTGAAAAAACTAAATCGAGAATATTATTACCTCTAGTCGGCGTATCTATGAATTGAAATAAAAAACTATCTTGTACTACCTCTATAAACTCCTCAGAATCAGAGTCTCCTATTTGATGCTGCCAATCTATATTCGGAAAATTAAAATCCCCCATAATGCACACATTGCTAAACCTTGATGCCATTTTAATTTCCTCCCATAATGACGTTCCGTCATTTCTACTCATATTTGGCGGTCTATACATAACTCCAATAACTATGGTCTCACTACCTTCGTTAACCTCTACCCAAACACTTTCATTATCGTTATTTAGTCTAATACCTGATTTAATACAGCTTTTTAATGTACTCCTGACAAACACTGCTATACCGCCACCCCTCTTACTTGTTCGGTCATATTTAAACAAACTATATCCTGGTATATCAAATTCTGCTAAAAAATGCCTGGTTTCTGTATTAATCCACGTTTCAGTTAGCGCTATTATGTCTATATTTTCTTTGCTAACAAGGGCTCTAAGTTCGTTCATTTTGTTACATAGACTCCTACAGTTTGTGTAATATACTCTCAATTTACTTCTTTTCTTTATACCTAATTTACCTTTGTTTTTAGCGACATTTCCATCTTCTGTTGCACCATCACTACTATTATTTGCATTATAGTCATCATTTTTAGCATGAGACTGAATATCCTTATCGCTTTCGCCTGACGCTAAAATTGTTCCAATTAACCTCTCATTTACACTCTCAATATTTCTGTTCAAAACCCCACAACCACCCTATCTAAAGAACTAGCTAATGTAGAAACCCCTAACCGTGAAAGATGAACCCCATCCCTTGCGTACATCCCATCTCCCATAGAAACTATCCCAGTTATCAATGAATGGTATTGCTTTTTCTTTGCAATATTTCTCCAAACGGCAATTGACACCAATCGCCCTGGATGTCCATTCCTTGGGAACTCCTCTTCTGGGTAGGATACAATGTACTACAGGGATCCCTCCCTTCATCCTAACTTTATCAAACACATCCCGATACTGCTGCAGCAGTTCCTCACTTCTACCCTTACCAACATCGTTACTCCCGGCACTGAGACAGATAATGGGGTTATCTCCACTATCTTCCAAGATGTGGTCCATCTTCTCTAAAAACCCTCCCAACTCCATGGCCAGGCAGACACACAACCTTCCTAAGTTTAGTGCGGGTAGCCCTAACTAAATGTCTTACCATGGAGTCGCCCACAATCGACACAGACTTACCTTCTCGGGACACAGACTTACCTTTCCCTCGGGAGGATCCAGCAGCTGCAGTTGGAGAACCCCCGGTGGTGGCAGAAGGTCCCTTGGTGGTGGTGGTGGTGGGGGTAGTGGTGGTGGTAGGTAGCACAGCGTCAGAGGTTGGAGCTGAGTCGGCGGCAGGCACTTCGGTTATCCCTCCCTTATCCTGACTATCTTTTCCCTCACATTCGTCTCGCAAAGGAGAGAATGTATTTGTCACACTCATACCTATTCTACTCTCCTGCTTCTGAGTGTGACTTTCCCACCCGTATTTTTAACAACCTGCCATGAATACAATTTTTCATCAACTTCCTCCCTTTTCCCCTTACTTGACTTTATTTCCTCTTGGCTAAGCTTGAAAGCTAGATTTTCGTCTTTAATCAAATCCACTTCCCTCTGAAGTTTAACATTAACCTCCCTTAGAGCCAAGACCTCTTCCTTCACCACAACCATCTCCTCTCTTACCTGGAGAATAAGATGATGCAGATCAGTTAGAGACTCGCACTCCATACCTGCCATGATCCCAATAAGCTTAGCGAGGAACAAGAAACTAAGTACAGAAAAACAAAAACAAGTAAACTAACAGCTAAAAACTGAGCTATAACACTTTTATATAACACGAGTGCACTGCCCCCAAACACAGGTAGGTGTAATGGTCACTAAAGGTCACTGGTAAGTGGTCCGGGCAGGAGCTCAGATTAACACAACCTTCTCTGTCACTGACTGTCACTGAACTCCAGTATTACAGTAGTCTATATACCTTGACCAAGCTAAGGCCGCTGTCACACGAGCGAGTTTTCAGGCAATATTGGATGAGCAAGTTCTTCCTCTTAACCCCATCGACCGGCGACGTCTTTTTAATATCATTCTAGCAACATTTAAACGATTGACCTTTGATTCTGCTAAAGGGGGGATGGTTCACTTTTTTGGCGATTTTTGTATGTATTAATTATTCTCTAGTTTCCTCCCTAGACCTCCATCAAATTTATAAAAAAAAAAACATCCATTAGTTTCCCCTCCTAGATTAATGTGTACATTTTTCGGTAGGAGAAAAATTTCCCGGCCTAAGGCCGGTTCTTCCAACATTACAGGCTCACTATCGTTCGCCAGGGAAAAAACTTGACACCTAAATAGCACGAAGGGTTCTAAATATTGACCGAGAATGGGGCGAAAGGTATTTAAATCGACGAAACTAATGGGGCAAACATATTAAACATCTGAAAACTAATGGGGCTAAACATGAGGAGAAAGTGGTCCAGAAAACCGGCCCCAGGTCCCTTAATCACATTTTCCCTCAACACCAGCTTAACCCCTTCAGCACCTTGACGCCGCCTTACTTTAGATTCTAACTAAAATTCCACGGTTTAATGCAGTTTAAGAAGGGCCTATCTTAACCCTTCAGACTCATATGACGCAGAGGTTGCCAGATTAGCAATAATAAATAGTTCTCTCACTCTCATAATTACCTCTCCAAAATTAGTTTTCTGCCCACAGCTAACTCAAAGACAACTGCAGAGGTTAAAGTAACTAAACTAAAAGTTTGTAAATACCCCTGATGGTATCAAAGGCTTTAAAGTATCCCCAATAGGCTCAACACAGCTAACTCAAAGACAACTGCAGAGGTTGAAGTAACTAAACTAAAGGTTTATAAATACCCCTGATGGTAACAAAGGCTTTAAACTATTAAAGTATCCCTAATAGGCTCAAAATCGCGTCATATGTCGAAGAGGGTTAAGAAAAGCGCCTAATGGTAGCCCGAATAAGAGGAAAATTACGTCATGGTGCTGAAGTGGTTAACCCTTCTAAGTAAATAGGTCAGAACTCTTGACCAGTAACCTTATAACTCAGTACCGTAACTACCGTACCATAATCAGCTAAACTTTCTACCATTTGGAAAGGGTCAGCCAGGGAATAAGTGTGGAAAATCAAAGCCAATATATGAGTTATACACGATTTCTGGCATACCTATTCGGAAAATGGTATAAGGTTAACTATTTATATTAGTTGTTAGCGGTACCTAAATCAATCTACATGGTCTCTCTCTCTCCCTTCGCCATTACCATCCTCCCTTATCCTTACCTCCCCCCTCCCCTTTCTCTCTCTCCACCGCCCCCCTCTCTCTCTCTCTCTCTCTCTCTTCTCTCCTCTCTCTCTCTCTCTCTCTCTCGAATTCTCCACCCCCTTCGCCATCATACTCCCTTCATCCTTAACCCTCTCTTTCTCTATTCTCTCCACCCCTTCCCCGTTCTCCACCTCCCCTCTCTCTCTCTACCTCCCCCTACCCCCCTCCCCTTTCTACACCTCCCCCCCTTTATCTATACCTCCCCCCTCATCTCTCCCCCCTCCCCTTGCTCTACCTCCCCCCTCGCTCTCCACCCCCCCTCCCTTTCTCTCTCACTTCCCCCTCCCTTCCACACCTTCTTTCCTTGTCTCCCCCCCCTCCCCCCCCCCTTTCAACCATCTCCAATGACCTCAGGTGGGCTGGTGGGCCGGTCCGGTTTCCTCGTTAAGAGAAAATTTTGGGATGGCAGGGATTAAATACCTCCCTCTCTTCTTTCTGTCTGTCTGTCTGTCTGTCTGTCTGTCTTTCTGTCTGTCTCTCTCTCATCTCTCTCTCTCTCTCTCTCTCTCTCTCTCTCTCTCTCTCTCCGGTAATTAACAAGTGCGGGAATTTTTTGTCATGTTCGTATCATTAATGTGTGTGTTGCCTATCTTATGTTCTGTTTTTCGTTTCACCAACAACCATATATCTATATATATCTATACTGTATCTATATATATCTATAGGCTACTACACATTGTCCTTGCTGGTGGTGTAATGGTTAGTGTTTAAAAATCTGTGTGTTATGATAACCCACGTTCGAATCCCGGTGGATCACATAAATGCTTTCATTAATTCCATTGGTGGTGTTTATGGTGTTATGGTGAAATTAATACAAATATAGGCCTAGTTTATTCAACTTGGGAAGGACCTCTATAAATATAAGGAGTTAAAACTATCTTAATTGAGGCCCTTCCTAAGTTGAATATTATCGTCTAATGATAGCTATAACAAAGGCAATAATGACGTCATGGTGTTGGCGTCATTAACATACCGGTACCATGCTTAAGGGGGGTCACCTGTTTTTGTTCTGTCCTTTTCTCTCTTTCTCTGGCTTGTATCCATTTGGCCCCATTCAGCCTACTGTTTTAAGACGTGTATCCCCATCCACGTGTCAGTTGTTTACTGGTGAGCGGTAGCGAGCCAGCATATTTTTTATTTTTGTTTGACAGCAGGCTAAATTTGCAATTTTTCGATAGAAAAATTTCTCCGGCGAAGCCGGATTTCTTCATATAATGCTGGCTCGCTATCGCTCGCCAGGAAGAAATCGACACCTAGATGGGGATAAACATAAGAACATAAGAACATAAGAAAATGGGAGTCTGCAGAAAGCCGATTGGCCTAAGCAAGGCAGATCCCTGTCCCACACAACCCCAATTACAAAGCCCAATTATAGGCTCAACACTCTAATACCCTGAGGATCATCTTACCAAACCGGTTAGAGATTAACGCAGGATTACGGGGGTCTGCAGAGCGCTGATTGGCCCAACCCGGCTGATCCCCCTTCACACCCAACCCTTCTCGTCCATATGCTTATCCAATTTTTTCTTAAAGCTCCCTATCGTTCTTGATCCCACTATATCACTTGGTAGCCTATTCCACCCATCTACAACTCTGTTACCAAATATTTGCCTATATCTTTTCTGAAACGAAATTTATCTAATTTGAAACCATGGTACGAGTTCTTTCGATATCACTGAGCTTTAGTACATTTGTCATGTCCCCTTGGTAATCCCACTAACCCACTTGAACACCCCCTTTCTAAATCATATCCCCTCTAACTCTGCGTCTCTCTAACGAAATGTAAACCTAATTTCTTCAACCTTTCTTCATACGGAAAATTTCTAATATTATGGATCATTTTTGTCATTCTACGCTGAATTCTCTCCAATGAAATCTATGTCAATTCGGTAATAAGGACACCAAAATGGACAGCACCTAATACATAATGGGCGTCCTCATACCGTCTTAAAATAGTTGGACTGAAATGGAAGGGCCGGAATGGATACAAGCCAGAGGGAAAGAAAGAGAGAGAAAACGGAGGTGAGAAATAAACAAACAGCAGGTGACCACCTTAACCCATACAAGGGACTTTCATTGATATATTCTGAGGCACTTATTCAGGCTTAGGAACGACCTCCCAGCAATTAAACTAAGAATCCACACTATCTCAAACCAACCTTTTAACCTGTATTGGTTGAGTTTCATTATTGAGTTTAGGAGTGTAAAGTCGGTGGTTGGTATATATACTGCATCAAATTACAATATCAAAAGCAGGTGTTACGTGATCATTTATTGGGGGTTTATTCAGGCGAGTACACGCACGGACATTAGTTATGGCGAGGTATCGCACAGAGTTTAGCGGATATAGACTGCCAGTAACTGTTGATTCAATTAAACTTCGCCTGCTAGACAAATATCTCGAATCAAACCCGCGACTGACTGCGTTTTGTAAATGAATACCTTTATTTGTTATCCAACCCCCTCAGTTGTAACTACTATAAACCAATCTGTCCCCTACTAACTTCCTTTTAATCCTGCCTACGGACATTAGTTCCAGAGGTGCAGTAGTTCCCTTTCCAATGTTCCCTTACCCAATCCTAAACCACTGTTGTGGACACTTGATCATCGGTGTGTTTGGGAGGACAAGCAGCATAGAAGGGGCAATAGGGACTGTTGTTGCTTGATTTCCTTTGTACTGGTATCGCCCATGTCGATCGCTAATATTGCCATTAGTTAATCCCATTTTATGTGGGGGTATTGGGGGGCAGGGGGCTAGGAATCCTTCTCCCCTTGTACAATTCTTTACTAGACGAGACTCAAGGAAATTGGAAATTTAAATATTGTTCCTGTTCAGGGGCTCTGTCTTGTGTCAGCCAACCCCAACTATGGGGTAATGTGCCAGGGCTACATACATACATTGGCCCCAAGATTTTCTGTATTGCACAGCGATGGACGAACAAAACAATCTTTACACTAACGCTCTAAACATTCTGGAAGTGCGAGGGCCGAAATGTCTTTGATAATTACCTCACAGGACGTATGTTTCACCCGCGATTCATTCAGTTCACCCTAGATTATTTACAGCCTCACCAGTGTAAAGATTGATTTTGGGATTTCGAGTGCACTTGAGGATTGGAGAAGATTCGCTAACCCGTCCTTAAAACCGTAGGCTGAATGGGGCCACACTGGATACAAGCCAGAGACCGCGAAGATAGAAAAGGACAGAACACAAACAGGTCACCCCCCTTAACTCGGTGTTCGCTCGGGGTCAGAGTGCACGGGTCAGGGCCAGCTGACGGTGGTAGAGACAGCGCGCGTTAATAAAGGGCGGTATCACACGAGGCGCTTTTATAGTCAACAATTCCGATGATCAACATTTTTTGGTATATTTTATGACACTAGGTTAATAGACACACGAGAAAACTACGGATGATGGTAGGATAGGAAATGTTGAGGTGACTCCCGGAGAAAGAAATAGACATAGTTTAAATGTTTACCTCATCCAGCTGCCAGCGACCCCGGAACATAGGTGTTGAAGGATAAATGTTGCTAGAAGGGCGAAAAAAGAAAAAAAAAAAGGAGAGACGCACTG
Organism: Paralithodes platypus; assembly: GCA_032716605.1. NCBI lineage: Eukaryota > Metazoa > Arthropoda > Malacostraca > Decapoda > Lithodidae > Paralithodes > Paralithodes platypus. The sequence continues at coordinate 25,171,006 of CM064489.1, read as the reverse complement.
CTCGTTGGGGGAAGGTTACCGGGCGTAAGGTCATGTCTCAAAACTGGCAGTAATGTTTGCCTCGCTCTGTAGGCCTACTGTTTTTTGTTAACTAATTAAGGGTCTGTCCGGATGTTGGAATAGGGTGGGCTTAATAAATGTGAAGGAACAGAAAGAAAGCTGGTTGGCCTATCTCACTCAAGAAGGTGTTGGTCTGAACAATTGACCACTTTGCGCGAGTTTCAGGTTATAAGGAAGTTGGAGCCGCAAAAACACATGGGACACTAAGGCAATTAAATTAATGGCGGTTATCGGATGGATCAGGAAGGGATGGCGTCATGATAATAATTGCGGTAAACCCCTTCTGTACCAGGTGATTGTGCAAAACTTTTTAAGCGTTCGCGTCTGGAGTTGCGACAGACTATTAGGGGGGCCCGGATTTTTTTGATACAGCTTAAGACAAGGACCGTGTCTACTCATTCGAAGGCCGAGCTACAGCACTATCTCAATTAAATCCTTTATATTGTAAACATATATCCTGTAATAATCTTCAATTATAAATCGATTTGTATCTAAATGTAGCTATATTAAAATGAAAACACAAAAGGTATACTAAACACGTAGCCACGGTTACAGAAGGGGGTTAATGGGTTTGTTAATTGCACTACAACCACTGGATGGTAGTGGGGTGTGGGGTGAAGGTTAGGGGTAGGTGGAATGGTGGAGTGCAGAGTGATGAAGGTTGAGCAGTCAGTGGTGGGGGTAGCAGTGGTCGTGGTGGTGGGAGGCATTGATAGTAGGGGGGGGGTGCGGGGGGGGCGGTGGGGGGGGAAAGGTGAGGGCGTAAGGGGACATTGTGTGTGTATGAGGAGAGAGAGAGAGGTGCGTTATGGGTAGCCTACACATCACTTTCTTGGACCTCTAATTTTCTGGTGACTGGTCCATTTTACATCTTGGTTTAGCTCCATTAGTTTTCAGATTTTATCGAGACTTTCGGCCGAGTGTTTTTCAATTAGTGTTTTGTGTGTGTTTGGCGATTTTAAGCCCTTGTTGGTCCCGTAATGTTTGGGGTTGTTCGAGGATGTTAAGACCTATCGTGCCATTTAGTTTGGTTCTGATTTTGGACGTGCGGAGCGCTATGTGAGCGAGGCCTGTAGGCCTAATTATATGGCACGGAACTAGACAAATTTCTCTCTGGAAAACTCGTTTATGTTGAAAAACAACGATTACTGCAAATTAAAATGTATGAGTGAAACAAACAAGAAACACAATTCCACCACATAGGGGGTACATTACTACCATCACCAAGTTTGAGAGTGGCTAGCTTAGTTTATAAGGGGAGGTTTCTGGGTTGTTTCTTAACTTCCTCCAGCAATCTTAAAATGTCACCTCCTTGACCCCCCCTTTCAAGATAAATTTGTACAGTTATTCCGGGTCTAGAAAAATGTGCCAGCCGAAGGCCGGTTACTCTTAAATTACAGGCTCGCCTATCGCTCCAGAGCCAGGGATTAACAAATCGACACACTTAATTGCCAAACGAAAAGGCTCTTAAAATTGACCCAGAATGGGCGAAAGGGCGGAACGGAAAAATTCTTAAAACCACCAAACTAATGGGGGGGAGGAAAGAGAAACTTCTTATAAAATATCAAAAACAATGGGGCTAACCTATGAAGGGGAGGAAAAGGGGTCAACGGAAAAAAAAAATCCCTCAAGTGGGAGACCTCCCCTCTAATTGATAGACGTCCTTACTAACTTGAATAATATCGTGT
>CM064489.1:25144188-25169158 GCA_032716605.1 Paralithodes platypus | reverse complement strand
CATAACATAGATAAATACATAAAAACACGCATTATATTTTATATATATATATATATATATATATATATCTATATAATATTATTATGATTATTATTATTATGATTCTATTTATTCATTTATTATTATACCCACTATGAAATGTCCCCCACCACAAACTCTTATTATATATATATATATATATATATATATATATATTTATAGATATGATCTATATATCTATATATAAATATATATATAATTATATATAATCTATAATCTATATATATATAATTCGTGTTTATATATATACCCATAACAAAAGTATTTTATATTTGTATTTCCATTGCTATTTTTGCTTTATTATATTATAAGTTATTCTTCATATTATTATTATTATTATATTATTATTTATGATTATTTATTATTATACCAAACATAAATGTTCCCCACCACAAACTTGTAGTATATATAATTATAGATACTATATAGTATATATATATATATATTATTTATATTTTATATAGATACTATATATATATATATTATAATATATAATAATATATATATATATATAATATATATAATTCTATAATCTATTATATCTAATATAATATATATTATAGTATATATATAATCACTATATTATATATATTAAGTAGATAATCTATCTATAATATAGATAATCACCTATATATATGCATCATATTATTATAATTATATATTATTATTATTATTATTTTTTAGTTTATTATTTATTATTATACCCAACATATATGTACCACACCACAAACTCTTATTATATCTAATTATATATATCAATATATATATATAATATATATATAATATATATTATATATTTATATACTATTATATATATATCTATATATATTATCTATCTATATATATAATTATATTATGTATAATCTATATCTATAGATAATATAATATAGATATTATAATTATTATATACTCTATATATTATAGATAACATAGATTATAGATTATATATAATTATATATATAATAATTATATATATATATATATATATATATATATATATACATATAAATATATATATATATATATATATATATATATATCTAATCCGACGTTTGTGGTGGGGGACATTTATGTTGGGTATACTCAATAAATAATAATAAATAAATAAATAAATATAATAATAATAAGTATAATAATAATCAATTATAATATAATAAAGCAAAAAATTAAATGGAAATACAAATATAAATACTTTTTTATGGGTATAGATATAAACACGAAATCTATATTATTATATATAGATTATAGATGTATATATAATTATATATATATATATATATATATATCTAAATATATATATATATAACTATATATATATAAATATATATAATAAGAGTTTGTGGGGGGGTACATTTATGTTTGGGTATATATAAAAGAATAATAAATGAATAAATAATAATAATAATAATAATAATAATAATAATAATAAATTATACGAGAATAAAGCAAAAAATATAAAGGCAAATACAAATATAAATACTTTTGTTATGGGTGATCCCATACACAGGAATAACAGGTATAATAATAAATAATAATAATACAAATAATAAAATAGGCCTAAACACAAAAATAATAAAAATAATAAAATGGTGGTGGTGGTGGTGGAGATGGTGGTGGTGTTGGGGGGGGTGGGGGGGGGGGTGGCACAAAATGGGGTGGCTTCATTTTCTGGCCTGGCCCACGGTCAGAAAAGGAACCCTCCCCTATTGGTGCCAACCCCCCCCCCACCCCCCCCAACACCACCACCATCTCCACCAACACCACCACCATCTCCACCACCACCACCACCATCTCCACCACCACCACCACCCCGACCACCACCACCAACACCATCATCACCACAACCATCACCACCACCATCTCCACCACCAACACCACCACCACCACCAGGCACCACCGCCACCACCACCACCAAAAATGTTGACTGTACTTACTCTCACTGCTGAGATTTCCCTCGTGGCCCACCCCAGGCCGTATATGTTAGAGTGCTTTTGCCCAAATAAAAAACTTATCCTACCCAAGCACTTTCCACCAACTTAAAAAAATTATCGAGCAAAAATGGCAAGCACTTTCCACCAACTAAATTATCGAACAAAAATGCACAGGTCTGAGGGAGCATGGGCGGACATATGCTCGCCCAGTAATGAAAGTTTTTTCACTAAGAAAACCACTAATACAACAAGGTCAAGAATACACTACTTGAACGGATAAATAGCAATATAATTGACTGAGATTTATATGATAAAAGTGTTTTCCACAACCAAGGCAAAAACGTTTTGGCACAAAGCATGGCCCTCCCTCCACCACCTTGGTCACGTAGCCTTCACCATGAGAATGCTTCGATCATTAATAAAAGTGTTTTCACTATAAACACTTATATACAAGTAAAAATACACTACTTCAAGTGATAAATAAGCAATATAATTGGACCTCAAATATGGTGATGAAAAGTGATCCACAAACAAGGCGAAAACCATGGCCCCTCATGGAGCCCACCTTGGTCACGTACCCCATGGACACGCAAAAAACACTTCACTAACATGGTTTTTATACCCTAAAATAAGAATAACACAATAATCCATCCCCCCCCCAGACTGAACCCAACGATATAGCCCACTGTCGTTTGGGTTATATTAGGGCAGTAATACCAGCCAGGCTGGGCAAAATGGAGGCCCCTTGGTTTTAAAAGGGCTGCACACACCCCCTCTACTAGGCTGGCTGATAGGAAGAAACCTGACTCTCTCTACCACCGCGCGGGCCCTCACAGGGAAGCTAGGGGGTTGCTAGATTTTCCACATGTACATCTAACTTATCGGACTTCTACCAGCCAAACACAAAAAACCGGCTCAATTGCGTCCATTAGAACGTATTTTCTAGCAATATAATAGTCCATATGACGCGTATCGCGTCATATGAGTTTTTGGTTCACTCCTGCCATATGACTCGATCGCGGTCATATGATTCTGATGTGCAGGATAATATCGGCCCATTGATAATATCGGGTTTGAACCCGGGACCTTTGGATTACTCAGGACAGTGGCAAGACCACTCCGACCACAACGCTAGGTGTTGTTTAGCCAGGGACAATGTGAAGTTTAATGGGTTGGAGGTTTTTTTTTTTTTTAGAACAACGATAGTATTCTTCTTACTCGTGTACAAGTTGCCCTATTTACACACCCAGTCCCGTGCTTGTTATGTGTGATGACGTGAAAACTAAGATAAAACAACTGATAAGTGTTTATTGTTATACCGATGTTTATTCCATCCGATGATACTTCTTAAATCAATCACCTAATTGGTGGCATATCTATGGAAGGCCGTGCGTGTACATGACTTGACAAATCCTACTAATACAAATAAAAAAAAAACACCAACAAAAAAAACATTTGTAATAACAACAATAAGGAAAAGAACGAAGTAACAGGTGAATCCCCAATAATGTGATGTATGTTACTCCTTGCAATTGTCAAGCAAAATTTATGTGTATTCATAATTCATAAAATGGCCAGGTCCCCCCCCCCCCGAAAAACAAAAACAAATCAGGAAATTCATATCCAAAGCCAGAATGGCCTCATTCAATATTTGAAGGTGCAATAATATGATACACCGACGAAGCACACTGAACACAACCTCATATCAACAAACATGGTTTTGTATGTCATCACTAGTCACGTGTGTCTTGGTACTATTAATAAGGTTCAAACATTCAGTGAACTTGAATGTACTTAGTAAGCAAAATTAAACAGGATCCTGAATATATCATTAGGCTGCGAACAATCCACAATCTGACCAAAGGAAACACCCAACACACGATCACAGTCTCACTCCGAATACACCACAGTCTGAACGTACAAATGAAGCACTCCAGTAACCAGGTCGTGATGAACACATGGACACACCACATCTGATACACCCTAAAGAAACACTGAAATGGACAGGCCCTCAAAGCAAACCCGGAAAGAGCAAGTGTATGATAGCGAAGTCTTGAGCCTACCACAGCCTAAGAAGAAGAACAAGAAGCAGAAGGGAAAGCAGAAGCAAAGTAAAATGATTCACACCCCATGAGAACCAATCCAGAAGATATACAGTCATACCAATTTACCCACATGCTCTAAATCATATCAACCGCCTCCCAGCTCGAAGAATTGGGAAAAACGCTCGCCCAATCACTGCCCCACCCCTGTGTCAAACCAATCACCTCCTCGCGTTTGGAATGAAGTCGACGAGTCCAGCACAGCATCTCCATTTATAAGATTTGCATTCAACAAACCGAGAATATGTTTATGCTAATGAAAACACATGAAAACACGAGTGCCTACCGACATACAATGGGGGAACTAAAAGACAACCTGGAAGACGACGGGGGAAACGCAGATATAAAACCTGCACCAAGGTAACTATACATCTAAACAGACCAAGATATACCCAAGATATTCGTGTATGAATCGGAGGAATAAAGGCCATCCAAGTCTATCACGAGAGATTTCTCGATCATTAAGCTAAGTAAAAACTATCATTTCCTATGTATTATTTACCTTGGAAGTAATACCATTATGTCATACCAAACTTCCACAGTCTAAAGCTAAGTAGTTTACCTCACAATACCCCGCACATCCCATTTTCCCCATAAACTTGTGCACTTCCGAGGCCTGAGAAAACGAGATTCAAATATAATTGCCGCATCTTACCTCTAGAGAAATTATGAGAGGAGTCTTGCAAACCACACAACACGTGTTTTCTAAAAATACTTCACGTCGTCTAGAGTACGAATTAGAGTGTTTGCTTTGCCACCTAGCCTGCCCCTACCCACCCAGAGAGTACACGCCTGAAGTACTCCTGAAGTTCTTGCCTGTTGCCCCCTGCCTACCGTGAAGTCTGGACCCTGGACTACTGCTCGAGTGATGCCGATACACCGCCCTGAAGTGCTTCGTCCACGGACCCACGATCAACGTAGCCAGGACATGTACTCTACGACCCCTGCCCTCCAATCCCTAAGTGTACCTGTGTATCTTACGTTGTGTGTATTGTTGTTGAAGGTAAAAAGGTTAACACTATGTGAACGTGCTGTGTTGAGTTAGTATTTTCTGTGATCCTCGTGCTAATCCTTCAGAACTTTATATACCGCCTGATTTAGATTTGTGACTAAACTCTAAAAACCTGTTCGTTGATTAATTTGCCCATAGTAAAAAAAGTATTACGCCATAATACCAAATATGTGTGTGTTCAAATCAGTTTTACCTGGCGCACAAGTCACCCCTCACAAGATATTCCATTAATGATATGTAGTGCTGTTATGTATCTTTACGAGTCGAAGTCGCAGTGTTATCTTCGTGAACTGATTTCCTTCCTTAAACCCTTAAATTGGCGGCGCGCAACTTATGTCGTGTGAACTAAATTTGGACAGAAAGCAAACGTAATGTTTGCTGAGAGAGAGAGCTGAGGCGAGGGACCGAGCGGATAACCCGTATAACCTGCTCCACACCACCGCGGTGGACGCCTACTGTGATATGGAATCCCACCCTTTCACTCCCCCTCCCCCCTCAACACTCGCTACACAGGGGAAATTATGTAGGGAAATTACCTAATGTACAAGGGTTTTTCCACTCGTGTTGCAAACGACGTCGGTGCAGAGAGACCAGTGGTCGTACAAGGATGGGTTTTGGGTGTCATTGGAAAGCGTCTGTTTATTAGCCCTTTCAGGGCATAGATACTTGTTTGACGCTCTTGGGTGTTAGTTTAGGCATGAAAATGATCAAGTAAACAACCCTATTTAGGGTAAAACAAAAGCGCTGGGAGCTACTGGCCCAAATAGGACTCACCTAGACCCGCTAAATAAGGTAGGTTGACATTATTACCCTAGAACCTATTGCTCATTTACATAACGAATGTTCTTATTCCCGTGAGAAATTAATTTCACTTCCCCGAACTCTCCATTTAAGCTCAGTTATATAAAACTTTTGTAAATTATTTTTATGAACTCTTAGTTTACCCTTCAATCTGATTACGCTGTAAGTCAAATTTTTGATCATTCATGCTCAGGAATTCCAGCATTGCATAGTTTTTTCTATTGCTTAAGTTCAATATCATTCTTTCTTTACACTTCGTATATAATGGTATGTAAGTGTATAGTCTCTGTTAACTAGTTCAGAACCCCTATTAATACTAGCTATAAGTATTATTTAGCATAACTGTCCTCGTATGCGGCCCCCCCCAGTTATCTCTTATTAATGAATACATTATTAATATTAATCTATACTTTTTTAAAACAGCTTTTCCGATTTACCAGCGTTTCCCAGAGCATTTCAGATTAACTTTGATTTTATTCAACTTTAGTCTGTCTCTCTATTGCATTGGTATTGATTTATTCAGTTATTTCCTTATCCAATATCATTAAGTTAGGTACATTTGTCCTTTGAAATTCCTAAGCTCGATTTGTTATTATTGGCATAACGAGTCGATTAATGTGAATATAAGGTATACCAACAAATAACTCATAGTTTTATTACGATGCGAGGGACACATAATCTTGTGTAAATTAAATTAGTTCATTCCTTCCTGCGCACCCAGTTATCTTTGAACTAATTGGACAAAAACTTAGTTTCATAGTTGCATTCAACTATAATTTAAAAATTCCTCAACACCGCCGCAGTTCACACCCGCTCATGACCTGACCTTTTTACCAGAATAAGTGCGAAAGGTCACTTTGGGGATACAGCGGCTACCCACCTATAGTGCACCCTGTTTATATCGTGAGACTCACTCGACGGGTGACCTGCGTGTTGTTTTCAAACCCTCAATTCCTCCCAGTTTCATCCTCTTGAGATTTATGCATCATTATTTGACTATATGACTTCTTTCAAGGAAGACACTCGACCCCCATTGATTAATTTTGGTTTGTAGGGTTGATACTATTATATGTTTGTACCTTTTAGTTTCCTATATGTTTTTACCTTATAATTAAACCACCAGTTGTTTATAACCATTTTCTGATTAAGAGTATCAATTCACAAAGCATTATATTGGTTTGTGCATTGTTGTTTAATTATTTAGGTTGAATCAGAAACCATCCCAATTATAACAAATCTATATTTGTACCTTGTTAATATTACTGTACTTATCGTGTAAAGACCAATCTACGGGCTCCTCCAGCTAAAGAACAGTCTCTTGTAATAAAATACACCCCATCTATACGGTACTGTACCTATACCTGGGTTGTTATTGAGTTCTGTATTATCCTAATTGAATACCTATTATGTGATTAAGAACGTGTTAGATGTAACCCCGTCAAGCTTTATCAAGGTCTATCAATCCATAATTGGGATCGTTATACAGACTATATCACGAGTTATAATATTTTAACCCGACATAACAAACACACACATTCAGAGCGCAGCACTCTGCAACAACCATATTTCGAACCACACATCCCTCTAAACACACCACACTCTGAATAAACCGACTCTGTTCTTACCGCTCTGAACATATCACTATCTGAACATTCCTCAGTATGAATAATCCATACTTATAATACATTACACTCTGAAACACCACAATCTGTGAACACCATAATCTGAACATACTACCCGGACCACAATTTAATACCCTCAAACACTTGAATATACTGAACGTCCCAATCTGAACACACTTAACACTAGGTACGTAACACTGAGCATAATAGGCACCTTTTCTCTCCCAACAATAATGACGTACAAACAGTCTGTGACATTACAGACAGGCAGGGTAGGCAGAGTAAGGCAGGAAGGTGGGAACTGGTAAGGTGAGGCAGAGTAAGACAGTGGCAACTGTTAAGGTGAGGCAGAGTAAGGCAGGGATAGGTGGAAACTGGTAAGGTGAGGCAGAGTAAGGCAGGGAGAGGTCGGAACTGGTAATGTGAGGCAGAGTAAGGCAGAGAGAAGTAAGCACTGTTAGGCCGCCTACGCCTTAAATTACAGGCTCACTGTCGCTCGCCAGGAAAAAGGCGACACCTACATGGCAAGAATAACTTGAACAGATAGTGTGTACTTTCTGTAAACAATACTAATCCTACAATATTCGTGCGGTATCAGGTACTGCGAAGGGAAATTAGTTTGAGAACGGAGAATACAAACGCATTATAGATGATATCCATCACACACCCTAAGCAGTAAACATTACTCGGACAAAATATAATCTGTGGCCAATAATGCTTATCTCCTCCAATACTGCACCGTTATTATATTTATATTTGGCTAACATCATAAGATTAGGTTCAGGTACTAAATACCTTTTGGATACATGAGCTTCAAACAATCTCAATTGGGAGCTTATAAAACTGAATAATCATCTAATCCTAGCCATAATCAAGGATATATATATTTTATTTATAAATATATATGAGAGAGAGAGGAGGAGGGGAGGGAGGGAGGGACAGATAGGGGAAGGGTAGGTACAAGAGAGGAGTGAGACAGAGAAAGCCGGTGAAAGGGGGTTGAGAAGAAAGTGCCAAGCGGTCAGAGTGGAAACCACACGTACAGTCACACACTTCTTAAAGGACCTGAGAAAATGAAAGAACGCAAAGAAACCAGGGACGAGGAGTAAGAAAGACGTGTGGGGAGAATACGCTCACGGTCCTCGGGTTCTTCGTGGACTAAGTTTGTATGTTAGTTTGATGAATGTTGTTATACATAGTCAGTATGAACACATGTAACTGTTAACAACATACATACACATTATCTCTCTCTCTCTCTCTCTCATTCAATTTAAAATTGGAATAAGGAAGTAAATAAATATAAGTTAAAGGGCTAATAGTTGGAATTACTTGTAAGGTTGGTTCCAGGGCGTAATGTTAGTGTTATTGTGACGAGGTAAACACTGGTTGTAGTGACAAGAAGGCCCATTGCATTGATCATAATAAAGATAATTGATTCTTTTATTTAGCCGTATTCCAATAACACAAAAAGCAAAAGCAAAAGAAAATGACCAGTCTTACTTCGACATTCTGAATATTTCGTATACAATTCCACAAGCATGTAAATTTCCAAGAACAATTTGTACTAGCTGAGGTACCCGGTGGCCCGGGGAAAATCGGAGCATGGGCTGTCTATCTTGATGAGGCTGCTCTGTTAAGAATAAATAACATTTTGCAATCATAGCTGTCGGCGTTGCTCATTCGAATGTAACAAAATGCAGAAAATGTAAACAATAATTAATAATTCTTTATTTTGATTATATATTGAATGCAGAATAGTCATAGAGTAATCAATAAGAGAGTGATCTCAGTCTCTAAATGAAAGTTCCTGCATCATGAATTGGACGACAAAGCAGTGATACAATAGGCTCGACCATAATCCCAAAATGTCCGTGCTTGTACCGTGTTATTTAGTAGCGCCGCGGGATTCATATTGCGTTAGGTGTTTTTGGAATCTGGCTATTTCATGTTTGAGGTTTCCGTATATGGCTTTATTTTCCATTATTACATTGTTATGCATTGAACTATCAAAATATTGATTACACTATGGTCCAGCGATTTCCAAGCTTATGAGTCATGCAACATAAGAACATAAGAAAAAGGGAGCCAGCAGAAAGGCGATAGGCCTAAGCAAGGCAGATCCCTGTCCCACACAACCCCAATTACAAAGCCCAATTATAGGCTCAACACTCTAATACCCTGAGGATCACCTTACCAAAACGGTTAGAGATTAACGCAGGATTACGGGGGTCTGCAGAGCGCTGATTGGCCCAACCCTGCTGATCCCCCTTCACACCCAACCCTTCTCGTCCATATGCTTATCCAATTTTATCTTAAAGCTCCCTATCGTTTTTAATCCCACTATAGCACTTGGTAGTCCATTCCACCCATCTACAACTCTGTTACCAAACCAATATTTGCCTATATCTTTTCTGAAACGAAATTTATCTAATTTGAAACCATTGGTACGAGTTCTTTCGCTATCACTGAGCTTTAGTACATTTGTCATGTCCCCTTTGTTAATCCCACTAACCCACTTTAACACCTCTATCATATCCCCTCTAACTCTGCGTCTCTCTCACGAATGTAAGCCTAATTTCTTCAACCTTTCTTTATACGGAAGATTTCTAATATTATGGATCATTTTTGTCATTCTACGTTGTACTCTCTCCAATGAATCTATGTCCATTCTGTAATAAGGACACCAAAATTGAACAGCATAATCCATATGGGGTCTCACTAATGACAAGTAAAGTTTTAAGATAACATCAGCAGTTCTGTTACTCACACTCCTTGAGATGAACCCGAGAATCCTGTTTGCCTTGTTTCGAACGCTTATACCCTGTTGTCTAGGCTTCAAATCATTGCTAACAAACACACCTAGATCTTTCTCACAATTCGAGTTTTCTAATTCCACATTAGCTAGTTTATATTTAACATTTGTATGCATCTTCCCTATCTTTAATACCTTGCATTTGTCAATGTTAAACGTCATCTGGCAATTTACTGACCATTCGTGTAAGGATCTTATCCCTTTGGAGGCACTCTATATCTCTATCTGAATCAGTGTTCTCCCCATCTTGGTATCGTCTGGAAATTTACTTATCCTAATAGTTATACCTAAATCAAGGTCATTTATGTATATAACAAACAACAGAGGACCTAATACAGATCCCTGGGGGACACCACTTTTGACTGCTCCCCATTCTGACTTCGTACCATTTATGCTGACTCTCTGCTTCCTACCAATTAGCCATGACCTAATCCATCCCAACAACTCCCCACCTATTCAATGTGCCTCAACCTTTCTCATCAATCTTCGTGGGGGACTCTGTCGAAAGCTTTACTGAAATCTAAATATATTATATCATATGACTTGTCATTATCTACTGCTTCATATACCTCTGAGAAAAAAACTAAGCAAAGCAAGAACGTCCCTGAGTGAATCCATGCTGAGAAGAATTTATTAAATTAAATGTATCTAAGTGGTTTCTAATTTTACTAGCAATAATTGACTCTAGTAGCTTTCCTATGATTGATGTAAGACTAATGGGACGGTAATTGGATGCTATTGATTTGTCACCTTTTTTGAAGATCGGAACTACGTTTGCAAGCTTCCAAGCTTCTGGAACTATACCTGTCTCCAATGACTTGTTAAATAAAAATGTTAATGGGTAACTTAACTCATCCCTACATTCTTTTAATACTCTATCATATACCTCATCATGACCAGGCGATTTATGAGGTTTCAGTCTGTCAATTTCCTTAAGCACATCATTTCTACTTATAGTAACCGTACTTAACCTATTTTCTATACTATCGCTATATACCTTACGGACTTCTGGAAACTGTGCCAAATTTCATTAGTGAAAACGGAAAGAAATTGACCATTTAATGTACTGCACATTTCTAAATCATTTTCTGTCATTTCTCCTATCGAAGTTTTAAGGGGACCAATTACATCTCTAACCTTGGATTTATATAGTTGGTAAAAAGCTTTAGGATGATTTTTTGAGTCATTGGCAAGCTTAATTTCATAATTTCCTTTTTCCCTCCTAATATCCTTTTTTACCTGTCATTGATAGATTCTGATAGTAAGCAAGTAGGTGAAATCGCCTTTTCTAATTTTTCTATATATTCCTCTCTTTTGTCCTAGAAGATCTAATAGTCTATTATTCATCCATTTGGGTGGGTTCTGTGTTGATCTAAATTTTCTTTTGGGGATGTATTTATTTTGTGCATTGAATACTGACTTGATAAAATGATCGTATGTATCTACCAAGGTTGACGTCTCTTCCTGACTTAAGATGACAGGTGCCTGAGAAGGGGTACACTCATTTGGACACCTGGATCGACTTAATTTTTTGACCATAGGGTCCGCTAATAGGGCTCTTCTTAACCCACCATAATTGGCTTTTCTAAAGTCAGGTATTAATGTTGTATTCTCTCTGGTATTACCTTTCCATTGTATATTAAAGTACACAGAATTGTGGTCACTATTTCCTAGGTGGTCCCCTATCTCTACATTATTTACCATATGTTCATTGTTACTGAAAACTAAATCGAGAATATTATTACCTCTAGTCGGCGTATCTATGAATTGAAATAAAAAACTATCTTGTACTACCTCTATAAACTCCTCAGAATCAGAGTCTCCTATTTGATGCTGCCAATCTATATTCGGAAAATTAAAATCCCCCATAATGCACACATTGCTAAACCTTGATGCCATTTTAATTTCCTCCCATAATGACGTTCCGTCATTTCTACTCATATTTGGCGGTCTATACATAACTCCAATAACTATGGTCTCACTACCTTCGTTAACCTCTACCCAAACACTTTCATTATCGTTATTTAGTCTAATACCTGATTTAATACAGCTTTTTAATGTACTCCTGACAAACACTGCTATACCGCCACCCCTCTTACTTGTCGGTCATATTTAAACAAACTATATCCTGGTATATCAAATTCTGCTAAAAAATGCCTGGTTTCTGTATTAATCCACGTTTCAGTTAGCGCTATTATGTCTATATTTTCTTTGCTAACAAGGGCTCTAAGTTCGTTCATTTTGTTACATAGACTCCTACAGTTTGTGTAATATACTCTCAATTAACTTCTTTTCTTTTTACTTAATTTACCTTTGTTTTTAGCGACATTTCCATCTTCTGTTGCACCATCACTACTATATTTGCATTATAGTAATCATTTTTTAGCATGAGACTGAATATCCTTATCGCTTTCGCCTGACGCTAAAATTGTTCAAAGAAACCTCTCATTTACACTCTCAATATTTCTGTTCAAAACCCCACAACCACCCTATCTAAAGAACTAGCTAATGTAGAAACCCCTAACCGTGAAAGATGAACCCCATCCCTTGCGTACATCCCATCGCTCCCATAGAAAATATCCCAGTTATCAATGATGGTATTGCTTTTTCTTTGCAATATTTCTCCAAACGGCAATTGACACCAATCGCCCTGGATGTCCATTCCTTGGGAACTCCTCTTCTGGGTAGGATACAATGTACTACAGGGATCCCTCCCTTCATCCTAACTTTATCTAACACATCCCGATACTGCTGCAGCAGTTCCTCACTTCTACCCTTACCAACATCGTTACTCCCGGCACTGAGACAGATAATGGGGTATCTCCACTATCTTCCAAGATGTGGTCCATCATCTCTAAAACCCTCCCAACTCCATGGCCAGGCAGACACACAACCTTCCTAAGTTTAGTGCGGGTAGCCCTAACTAAATGTCTTACCATGGAGTCGCCCACAATCGACACAGACTTACTTCTCGGGACACAGGCTTACCTTTCCCTCGGGAGGA
This sequence comes from Paralithodes platypus, assembly GCA_032716605.1. Lineage (NCBI taxonomy): Eukaryota > Metazoa > Arthropoda > Malacostraca > Decapoda > Lithodidae > Paralithodes > Paralithodes platypus. The sequence goes on along the minus strand of CM064489.1, from coordinate 25,155,835 downwards.
TCCAGCAGCTGCAGTTGGAGAACCCCCGGTGGTGGCAGAAGGTCCCTTGGTGGTGGTGGTGGTGGGGGTAGTGGTGGTGGTAGGTAGCACAGCGTCAGAGGTTGGAGCTGAGTCGGCGGCAGGCACTTCGGTTATCCCTCCCTTATCCTGACTATCTTTTCCCTCACATTCGTCTCGCAAAGGAGAGAATGGATTTGTCACCGCATACCTATTCTACACTCCTGCAACTTGAGTGTGACTTTCCCACCCGTATTTTTAACAACCTGCCATGAATACAATTTTTCATCAACTTCCTCCCTTTTCCCCTTACTTGACTTTATTTCCTCTTGGCTAAGCTTGAAAGCTAGATTTTCGGCTTTAATCAAATCCACTTCCCTCTGAAGTTTAACATTAACCTCCCTTAGAGCCAAGACCTCTGCCTTCACCACAACCATCTCCTCTCTTACCTGGAGAATAAGATGATGCAGATCAGTTAGAGACTCGCACTCCATACCTGCCATGATCCCAATAAGCTTAGCGAGGAACAAGAAACTAAGTACAGAAAAACAAAAACAAGTAAACTAACAGCTAAAAACTGAGCTATAACACTTTTATATAACACGAGTGCACTGCCCCCAAACACAGGTAGGTGTAATGGTCACTAAAGGTCACTGGTAAGTGGTCCGGGCAGGAGCTCAGATTAACACAACCTTCTCTGTCACTGACTGTCACTGAACTGAGGATTATAACATTGTCTAAACGGAACCATACACAAACGTAATTAAATCAATGAATAGATTATATACTTTATAAATTAAGTACTTGTAGTGAGGTAAATACAATCAATGTTTAACTAGCTACATTGCAGCGTATTGCATCTATTTTCAAGTAATATTTCTGGAACTGATGGATTTAATTAGTTTTTTCCTGTTGAATCTAATACCTGTCGTTTACCTTGTAATTTTGGCTGGTACATCATTGGGGGATTTGGTAAACGGGAGCAATTTCAAAATGTTGAAATAGAGTTAATGGGTTTCAGGCAACAAACTCGTGCGTGGTTCTATCAGATACGACCTTGGTAGGAATGATAGCAGGTTAATACCAATGTTAACCAAGGATGGAGATATTTCACCTTTTCAATGATGTAACGTCTGTTTAGATTGTGTAATTGATAATACTTAACGATTTATACAGCTTAAGAAATTATTAAAGCAACCAAAGGGGTAAACCTTATATTAGTTATCTTATATTACCATAAATAACTTATAATCTAATTAAATTACCTAACGATAGTCAGAATAACATTAAATAATGCGTCATGGTATACTAAACGGGCCTACAAGACTCGTCATAAGCGAGTAGGTTGATGGAAAAAGGCAGTGTGCGTTATTTACAATAATGTTCTAATGATTGCATCATATATATATAGTATACTGTACTCACAATAATGTTCTAATGATTGCATCATATATAATATATAGTATACTGTACTCACAATCACTTTGTCGCATGAGCTCTCTTTGAATAACCATATTAAATTCTTGCAAAAACAGTTTGTCCTCAACCCACACCTGGGGTTTTCTCCCTTAGGACACAATATGCTCTTGCACGCGGAGGGTGCCCATGCATCTTGCATTGCTTGCATTTGGTCCCTCACGTGGAACTTTTCTCAATATGATGGACTTAATAGCATTTTGTGTTATCAACTCTCATCTTCTTACTAACTTTGATCTAATATTATTTTACTTACCTTTTGGCAATACACTACTCGATGTTTTTTTTTCTTCAGAGCTGCCTCAGTTTATACCTTCCCTCCTAGAGATATGGAAGTTACAACTGCCTCTCAGCCCATGATTACTCCTATTATGTCTAATATTACATACTTTCATAATCCTTCTTATGATCACCGGGAAAGCATTGAGCATTTGTATTAATTAATCTTTCCTCCTTCCTTAAAATTCGCAATCTCTGTGGGTCCAAGTATTTTTAATCGAACCTATTTTGATAAGCTATTCACCATTCTTCTAATTTGGAAGGACACTAGCTGCAGACAGCCTTGCCTAATGTCTCCTTCCTGCACATAGAAAACGAGCTTGCTTGAAACGTACCACTTCCTTATAGTTTTTCTCATGATACTAAGACAACTTTAATTTTGCTGCAATTAAAACTTAGTATTTATTTATTTATTAATGAAACAACCTCTGTAGCCTCCAATTAAAATATATATTCTGACATACGGAGCCCTGTATGTTAATTTAAGAGTTAGAATTAGAGTTGAAGGAGCCAAACTACCCAAACGGTGAAGCAGACTAGCGAGCGACCAAGCGAGTGGGGAAACTAGCTCGCCCGCATACCTTCAAACTACCTCGATGACCGATGCTATGACGTATGATCAACGCCAGTAGCTGTGAGTGGACCAGGCACCTGTTATGAGACTCGAGGAGCTATGATTGGAGTAGGCACCCCCCCCCCCCCCGCCTCCTGATTCGTTCCTACATCATCATTGTTTGGTATATAAGACCCGAGTTGTGGGCATTCAAATCAGTCTCATTTGGAGTTGGGGAAGGTGAACTTGCAGCTGGAGGAAGACGGGGTGAAGTATTATAATGGGATTGTGACTGTCAGTCAGATTATATAAATGTGTGTTAAGGTGTTCGGTGTAAACACTTACGTTATGTTGGTTAGTGAGATATGTGATTGGGAATTAACGTTAACGCTACTATTATGTGTTTAACTATTTGATTGGGAATTAACGATAACGCTACTATTATGTGTTTAACTATTTGATTGCGAATTAACGTTAACGCTACTATTATGTACTTAACTATTTTAGTTGACTAACTTGTGGACTAAAGCAACTCTTTAAGTAATTGGGTTATGATGAAAGTAATACTATTGTTTTATATTAATACTTACGAGTTCTTTCATTTTCTTTGAATTAAGCTTACATTGCTTAACGGTGCTTAGTACGGTGATGCTATTGTCTTGTATTAGTAATATCGCCTTAGACTAACATGGCTGTGTTAATATTACTTATAGTGATTTCCTAAGCTGAAGAAAATTCTTTTAGCTTCAAAATATTAGTTTTGCTTTTCATATTATTTGAGTGAGACCTGAATCGAATCTATGAAGCGATCCTGTAACTTTATTTACTCATAATCAAACCTCAATGTTACGTGGTTAAGAAATACATTTAACTAATTATTAAATATATATCTAACTTTTTATGTGACTTTGATATCAATCCTGATGATAATAATAATATAATACGTAAGACAAGAACCAAGAATAATTACATTAAATATAAATAAAAGGACATATCATAAAACTATCTATTCATTTCAAAAAGGGTAAGAGACAGAAATATTCTTACTTTACTATGTATCTTTCAAGACTTTTTATAAAATTAATAGTCCTTCTTTAGATATAACTTCTTCGGTTCATAACCATAGCCTACTAAGCTTCGGTTAAATAATAATTCTTTATTAATACTACATGACTTTAATTAGTTTCAGTATTTTTCATAATTAAAGAGTATCCGTCAATAAAGGATACAAAGTCCTAAGATCCAAAAGGAAAGGAAGCAACAACAGGATTTTTTTTTTATTAGATTTTACTTTTGTTTTGCCTTCAGCTGACTGATACCTTAATATATATCTCTGTGCTATCTAGATTCATCAAGTTAACCACTTGAGGATCAAGATACGTAACAGAAGAGTGGCGACCTTGCCAGGATTCGTTTCATACAGTTTCACTCAGTTTCATTAACGTTTCACTACTTAAAATCAAATATTAATCATGCCTCAACTAATTAATGAAGAAGATGCTCGAGTTTTCATAGAATCAGAACCCACAGCCCCTGATATTGACTGTCTGTCAAAATCCGAACTGAAAGTGCTTGCCTCACATCTCCAGTTAACTGTCTCAAACATGTCTAAAGTAGAGGTGGCTCAGACCATAAAAACCCACCTGTTCCCTGTAGAAGGCGGGGAGGGTGACGGAGCAGTTGGTGGGATCCCTAGTAAACCTAGCCAACATGAACAATTACCACCTGGTTTGACCCGTGATCAAATATTCGAACTAGAACTAGCCAGAATAAAAGCAACGACCGAACAAGCAAACGCAAGTATAGAACTAGCCAGAATAAATACCGAAGAAGCCAGCATAAAAGCCAGAGCAATGACCGAACAATGTGAATATCAATATCGTACGGCTCAACTAAATGTCAACACTAATGCTCCCTTAATTGCTCCCCCTCTGGGATTGACTATGACTAGTGTCATTCCACCTTTCACTGAGGATAATGTGCAGGATTTCTTTGTTTTGTTTGAGGAAGTTGCTGGAGGTATGAAGTGGACAAGAGATCAATGGCCTTTTATGTTACAAACCGTTTTGACAGGGCAGGCTCGAGCCACGTATTTGTCAGAAGTAGCAGAAGTTAGGCAGGATTATGACAATCTCAAAGAAGCTATCCTAAAAACCTATCAATTGCAGCCTGAGGCTTACAGGCAATCTTTCCGTAAAAACAGAAGAAAGTAGAAGAAACCCATAAGGTATTTGCCAGGATCATGTCTAACACATTCAATCATTGGGTCAAGAGTAAGAAAGTCACAAGCTACAACGATCTGAAGGAGTTGGTCCTGTTAGAAAATTTCCTATGGAAAATTGATTCTTCTGTATCCTATCATTTAAAGGGGAAAAAGGTAGATTGTCTTGCCGACGCTGCTGACATGGCTGACACATACGTGCTCAACAACAAATTTCGTGGAAAGAAGCCCTACGATAATTCTAGTTCTAATTTTAAGTATCCCAATCACAAATCTGACAGACCCAGTCACAAGCCTATAACGTCTTCCCCAGCTAGCCAAAATAGAATTGTTCCCCCAACTAAAAATGCGACTCAGGGCAATGGTAACAGAGGTGGGCCCCAAACTAATAGTAATGCTCAAAGAGGGAACGTTCCCGTATCCCCTAAAGTATGTACTTTTTGTGGCATGAGAGGCCACCTAGCTTATCAGTGCTGGGCCAAGAAAAAAACCGAGAGATCGGGGCAGACAGTTGCCGCCGTATCTCAAATTCCATGTGTGCCTTTAATGCAGGACTCCCGACAGAAGGAGTACCTAGCACCATAAATTCCTGATATGCAGGACTCCCGACAGATGGAGTACCTAGCACCAAAAAGTTCCTTTAATGCAGGACTCCCGACAGAAGGAGTACCTAGCAGCTAACGTAAATATCTATACAGGGGTGTAGTAGCATGTGTGGTGCAACCCACTAGGGTTAAGCCAATAATAATTTCACCATCAGTGCAGGACAGTTACCGTCCCTTTATTTCATCTGGCAACGTGAGATTAAATGGTTGTATGCATGAGGTAAAAAATTCTGAGAGACACAGGTTCTACTAGCACCCTCATGGTGAATCCTTACACTGAGTGCCCACCTGGCGAACCAGTTGTAATGAGAGGTGCTGGAGGCCAGTTTTATGCATACTTGGTAAAAGGCGAAATTGAATGTGAGTTACTACAGGGTGAGGCCACCATAGCTTTGTGTAGGTCCCAAGATATCCCTGTGCCTGGGGTAACACTCCTTTTGGGGAATGATGTAGCAGGTGAGAAGGTCCGACCAGACCCCATTTTGTCACTTTCCCCTGTTAACGAGCCACTAACCGGTGAGCTCGAAAAGGAGATGCCACCAGTTTTCCCTGTGTGCGCTGTCACGTTCATGTCTCAAGTAGCAGTTTCCCTCAGACAGAAATGTACCGAATGTAAGAGTTGATGAAAGTGATGATGAGAGTGGTGAATGACGCTCCAACTGTGCCTGATGATGTGACTGAGGTGGATTTATCTGACACCTTTATGGCTCATCTTGACCCTAACGATGACTATGAAACCCCTCCAAATTGTCCTAGTGGCCTGGTAGAGCTACAGAGAGATGACAGTGAATGCAAGGAGTTAGCTGCCAGGTCCGTGAGTGAAGAGGAATGTGAGAAGGAGGGTGGTGAATGTTTCTACCTCAAAGGAGGAGTATTGTGGCGAAGATGGAGACTGCCACACAGACCAATCGATGACGGGGCTTGGGACGTCCATCAAGTAGTAGTCCCCAAACCTTGTCTTAAAGATATCATGGAAATGGCACATTGTATACCATTGGCAGGACACCTAGGTGTGAGAAAATCTCTAGACAGAATCAGAGCCCACTTTTACTGCCCAGGAATGCGTGCAGATGTAGTGGAGTGTTGTAGAGTGTGTCACACTTGCCAGATGACAGGAAAACCCAATCAGAAGGTGCCTGTACATCCTCTGGTGCCCTTGCCCGTTTTCGAGAATCCTTTTACTCGGGTGGTAGTGGACATTGTAGGCCCATTGCCTAAGACTTCCCAAGGTAACATTTATTTATTAACTATCATGGACATGGCAACTCGCTACCCAGAGGCTATACCCTTAAGGACTACCTCTGCTCCAACTGTTATCAAGGAACTGCTCAAATTCTTCACCAGAAATGGTTTCCCCCATGAGGTGCAAAGTGATCAAGGAACTAATTTTACCTCTAACATTTTCCAGCAGTCCCTGAAGGAGCTGGGTATCGAGCATGTTAAGTCTAGCACCTACCACCCAGAGAGTCAAGGGGTTCTCGAACGATATCATCAGACATTAAAGGGAATGTTACGTAAGTATTGTACAGAGACCGGAGTTGAGTGGGATAAGGGGGTACCTTTTCTTTTATTTGCTACTCGTGAGGTTCCAACTGAATCCCTGGGTTTTTCCCCTAATGAGCTAGTTTTTCGGTCACCAGGTAAGAGGTCCTTTGCAACTATTGCAGGATAGCCTAGTTGGCCAGGAGGGGAACCAAAACCTCCTCAAGTATGTTTCAGATTTCAAAACCCGGCTGAGATCCTCATGTGAGTTTTCCGCTCAAAACTTGACCGTGGCTAAAAGCTCCATGAAGAAATGGTATGACAGAAAAGCCTGTGAGAGGGAGTTTAAGCCCGGTGATGAGGTTTTGGTCCTGCTCCCCCTTTTTGGCCAACCTTTATCTGCCAAGTTCAGGGGCCCATATAAGATCATTCGGAGGGTGAGCATTACCGATTATCTAGTAACTACCCCAGACAGGAGAAAGCCCATGCAAGTATTCCATATAAATATGTTGAAGCCCTACCATAGGTCCCCTGATTCCTCTCCTCCAGATTCTCCCACTGTGGCAGTGAATGTCAGGACCTGTGAACAGCCTGGTGCGGACGAAGTCTTCAGTTCTCTTACTGACTCGCAACAGACTGTTCCAGAGCCTGAAGGTATCCATGCAGACTTTGACTTGTAATGTAGCCTATCCAACTTTCAGTATAATTCAGTGGCTTTGAGGGAATTACCATCTAAACTATGTCATCTTCCCTCTGATCAAGCGAACCAACTAATCTCTGTTTTATCTCAGTCTCCCAGTGTGTTCCGTGATACTCCAGGGCTCACTTCTTTGGCCGTGCACGACATCGATGTAGGGGATGCAACTCCCATTCAACTATCCCCCTACAGTGTCTCACCACAACGCAGGAGTATACTGCAGGTCGAGCTTGACTTAATTTTTTCAAACCAGCTGATCACAAGGGCCTTCAGCCAGTGGAGTAGTCCGGTCATACTTGTGCCGAAGCCAGACGGGAGCCATAGGTTTTGTAGGGACTATAGGCAAGTCAATGCTGTCACAAAGAACGATACCTACCCACTGCCACGGATCAAAGTTTGCATTTACCAGGTTGACCTCTTGCAGCAGTAAGTTTCATTTAATGAGAGGATTTTGGCAATTAGCTCTCCCTTGTAGCGAGGTAAATATCATGCTTTCGTAGTGCGCTGTCAAGCCTTCAGCTGTGAGATGCCTTGCAGTTCGAATAACGCTCCAGCTACGTTCCGGCTATGCTCTGATGTGGTACCTGGAGACGTTGCCTACTTTGGGTGATATCCTTATTATATCCTCATTATAATCTTGCTGTTGCCAATCTGGTAGTGAATCTATTTATGTATTATGTTTAATATTATGTACTATACTCCTTAAACTCTTTTCTAGGGGGGAGGTCTGACATACGGAGCCCTGTATGTTAATTTAAGAGTTAGAATTAGAGTTGAAGGAGCCAAACTACCCAAACGGTGAAGCAGACTAGCGAGCGACCAAGCGAGTAGGGAAACTAGCTCGCCCGCATACCTTCAAACTACCTCGATGACCGATGCTATGACGTATGATCGACGTCAGGAGCTGTGAGTGGACCAGGCACCTGTTATGAGACTCGAGGAGCTATGATTGGAGTAGGCACCACCCCCCCGCCTCCTGATTCGTTCCTACACCATCATTGTTTGGTATATAAGACCCGAGTTGTGGGCATTCAAATCAGTCTCATTTGGAGTTGGGGAAGGTGAACTTGCAGCTGGAGGAAGACGGGGTGAAGTATTATAATGGGATTGTGACTGTCAGTCAGATTATATAAATGTGTGTTAAGTGTATTCGGTGTAAACACTTACGTTATGTTGGTTAGTGAGATATGTGATTGGGAATTAACGTTAACGCTACTATTATGTGTTTAACTATTTGATTGGGAATTAACGTTAACGCTACTATTATGTGTTTAACTATTTGATTGCGAATTAACGTTAACGCTACTATTATGTACTTAACTATTTTAGTTGACTAACTTGTGGACTAAAGCAACTCTTTAAGTAATTGGGTTATGATGAAAGTAATACTATTGTTTTATATTAATACTTACGAGTTCTTTCATTTTCTTTGAATTAAGCTTACATTGCTTAACGGTGCTTAGTACGGTGATGCTATTGTCTCGTATTAGTAATATCGCCTTAGACTAACATGGCTGTGTTAATATTACTTATAGTGATTTCCTAAGCTGAAGAAAATTCTTTTAGCTTCAAAATATTATTTTTGCTTTTCATATTATTTGAGTGAGACCTGAATCGAATCTATGAAGCGATCCTGTAACTTTATTTACTCATAATCAAACCTCAATGTTACGTGGTTAAGAAATACATTTAACTAATTATTAAATATATATCTAACTTTTTATGTGACTTTGATATAAATCCTGATGATAATAATAATATAATACGTAAGACAAGAACCAAGAATAATTACATTAAATATAAATAAAAGGACATATCATAAAAACTATCTATTCATTTCAAAAAGGGTAAGAGGACAGAAATATTCTTACTTTACTATTTATCTTTCAAGACTTTTTATAAAATTAATAGTCCTTCTTTAGATATAACTTCTTCGGTTCATAACCATAGCCTACTAAGCTTCGGTTAAATAATAATTCTTTATAAATACTACATGACTTTAATTAGTTTCAGTATTTTTCATAATTAAAGAGTATCCGTCAATAAAGGATACTAAGTCCTAAGATCCAAAAGGAAAGGAAGCAACAACAGGAAATAATTTTATTAGATTTTACTTTTGTTTTGCCTTCAGCTGACTGATACCTTAATATATATCTCTGTGCTATCTAGATTCATCAAGTTAACCACTTGAGGATCAAGATACGTAACAATATGAATATAATTTTTTTTCATTAATCTACAATGTTTATTAGCTCAAATTAATTTGATACAAACATAATTATCACGAATGTAGAATTATTATGTTTTTTGCACCAACCAACTTCACATCTAAACTCAACTAATGAAATCAACAAATACATGTAGCACTCCGAGGACTCGAACCTAGGATACTCGCATCGAAATTCAGCGCACTATGCATTACGCTATCAAGACAGCGGATGTGTGATTTGTTGTTATTTTCAACCAATAATGACTTCAATAACCTACAAAACTTAATATAGTTTAACTAATCCCAACCCAAGCTAACCTATGCAAAATTAATTTATCTAACCTTGCCTACACAAAATATAGAAAAGAGTTGAATTGGCCGTTCTCCCAGATAACATTACATCCCTGAGCTGGTTTTGCAAGTTAGGCCCGAAACCTCCTCTATCTTATTTCATCTCTTCTGGTCAGCACGTTTTAGATGCGCTCATTTGTTGTGGTTGGTGAGCATTTCATGCAGAGGTTCTGTTGTCTAGTTCCGCTTACTGTCGCGATATGTGCTTTGTGTAAATGGTCGTGGAACATCGAACTATAAACCCCCTGAGCCCCAGCGACGCACTGTTTGCGTCCCAAATGTTTGTAACGCTAAACCCCAGCATCACATAAGGTGCATCCTGGTTAATTACTCCGGTCCTATGGCACCTAGAGGGCTCAGATTTGTATGGGAACTGTGTAAGTATCCCATGCAACAATGCCGATGGATGAAAACTCTCAAAGTCCAACCGTGTGCGCGTGAGCGCGCAAAAACCTGTTTTTGCCTACCCTTTTTCCCTCTTGTAATTCCGAATTTCGGGCGCACCGTAGGACCCCTTAATGACCTAGGGGATCGTTTTCCTTCATTCCTAACCCATTCCTGGTGTTTTCTGGAAAACAAAATTTGTTCACAACCTGCCGGTCCTGGGTGGTACATTTATTATTAACTAGCTGGGGCTCAGTGGGTTAAGGACCTACCTTGAAAACAGAATTGTGGAAAATAGAAGAAAGTGTTTAGATGGGTCTACCTCTGGATTTGAACAAGAACAATGAAAGAAGGTGAATTCGATGAAGGTGGCAATAGTGACACAGTAATGGTTTAAGTTGTGTTTGTTGTTGAATAGGCGTCACCATGGGATATAATAGCGTTATTAACCCTGATGCTCTAAATTGGACTCTAACCCACTCATTACTTTAGCTTCGTTCATCAGTTAGGCCAATGTACCTGACGTTCTATCCAGCACGACACAGTGTCATAATACTGAAAGAGCTACATGTTTCTCGTAGCGGAGGTGCTAAGCATGCTGTACATAGCAATATGAAATATAATTCAACACTGTATAACTTTTAGCTGATCGATGTCCGATGATATGGTAAGGTAAAATATGGTGAATGAGTGTTCACTTGCAGTAAATATGAATAGATTTAATGGTGTTATGTTTTGTGAATATATTGTGTGTTCGCGATCTAGGGTGTGTGTGTTTGTGTGTGTGTGTACAGTATGTGTGAGAGAGAGAGAGAGAGAGAGGAGAGAGGAGAGAGAGATAGAGAGAGAGAGAGAGAGAGAGAGGTGAAGTAAAGAGTATGTTTTTGTTTGTAAATAATAGAAGGAAGGAGCGCGTTAGGGAGTATAAACGTGTGAGATAGAGGATTGTGTGGGCAGGAAATATGCCTGGGATACAGGCGTGAGTGTACAGTAATTGTGTGGTGTATACACTGACAGACGATAGATTGGAAAGAGAAAAAAAGGAACTTTGGGCAAGTGTTAAGGAGTACATGGTGACATTTGAAGACAGACCATGTGAGAGCGAGTTTTAGATTGGAGATATGGTTGTGGAAGTGGGTGATTAGATTATATGGGTTGATGGGAAGGTTGGATGTACGGTCAAAGTACAAAGGAGTACAACGAAAATCAAGCAACAACAGGTCTAGTGACCCTTCTAGGTTGTTTGTCCTCCAAAACACTGAGGATCAAGTGTCCAAACAGTGGTTTAGAGTTGGTAAGGGAACATTAGAAAGGGAACTACTGCCATGGAACTAATGTCCGTGGCAGGATTAGGAAGTTAGTAGGGGACAGATGGGTTAGTAACTGAGGGAAG
>CM064489.1:25124188-25139188 GCA_032716605.1 Paralithodes platypus | reverse complement strand
ACAAGCTCGTTTACGGTAAAACCCCCCCGCTGGGTGGCACAGTCAAATATACTCCACCACCCGCTCTTTGAGTGTTAATGAAGGAAGTCTTAGGCAGAACGGATTTGTTTTTAACCCTCCTCTAGCGGGTGCTCTGTGGCCGTTTTGGGCCTTTCTGGGCCGTTCTGACTGCTATATCAACCATCAGTATGAAAGGAACTGCATTGCGCCGAAAACTAGGTGGAAATCGCTACACAATGACGCCACATACAGCTACGTAGCACTCGTGGAGCACTGACAGTGTTACCTCGAAGATGGAAGTTTAGCTGATTTTGCTACCTTGCTCACTTTTAGCGAACTATTGGTTACACTGTCATCCTCACGCGCGGTGGGGGAACTGGAGTTAGTGTGGGCCGGGAGGCCATAGATGTTGGACGTATGGATCATTACTATCCCACCCATTTTCACTCGATTTCCACCCTTTTTTTGCCAGTTTTTTCAACTCGACTTATGTTGCGCGCCGATCTTTAACCCTTAATTAGAGGCTCACCACATAAGTCGTATTTAATAAAGCTGGACTATGTGGCGGCGCTCGACATAGGTCGAGTGGCAATTTCAGCACGTAATGTTGCTGAGAGAGAGAGACAAGTGGTGGCAGGAGAGTAGCGAGCGTATGACTGCTCCAGACCACCGCGGCGAACATACTGACACGAATCCCAGCTCCCTCCTCCCTCTCTCACTCGCTATATAAGGAATTGTATCGGGAAAGTGGCTAATTACATGCTTTTTGCACTCACGTTGCACGGTTATTGCAAGAAAACTAGCCATCATAAAAGGATCGTTATGGTGTCATTCGAAAGCTCTGTTTATACCCTTTCAGGGATAGGTACTTGTTTTACGTTTTGGGTCTTATTTAGGCATGAAAATGATCACGTAAACAGCCCTATTTTGGCTAAAAACACCCCGCTGGGCGGTACATATAAATAAACCGCATAGGCCGCTCGTAAGGTGTTAAGGGTTAATTGATTGGAGACAATACTGATATAAAGAAGGGAAATAAGACTGATATATCATGAAGAAACACACTAATAAAATCCATAAAGGGCGACTATACTGATAAAAGTAGGAGTAGATAGACACTGATAATCAATAGGTTGGCGAAGTAATGGTATAGGATCAAAAGAGTAAGTAAAGCTAAGCAACTGAATGACAGTATTGATTAAAGAAAACAAAGAAAATGTGATACCCATATGGTGATAAATCAGGGAAATGAACACACTGATCAATGTATTTATATTATTATACATGCAACAATTATTATGTTCCTTCCAACAACCAACTATACTCCTAAAATCGATTAATGAAATTTACAAACACATGTGGCAGTCCGTGGATTCGAACCCAGGATGCTCACACCGAAAATCAACACCTTATGCATCGCTCCACGAAGACAGTTAAAAGGATGGTGGATACTGCCTACGATTTATTATACAACTTCGAATCCTGCATATCAATCTAAGCATGTACACACATCCCAACTGCAACTCACTCTCAATATGACTCTCAATATGAGAACAAAAAACAGGACAAATGGTGATAGTTTCATGATGAATGTGAGACTACAATATTCCAAATACGAAAAACATAAGCTGTGAAGAATATACCATAATAAATCATCCGCTTGAGAAAGGAGAACGGGAAACTGGTGAGATACTCGATGGAAAACATATTCGAAGAAAATGGGAACACTCCAAGGTAATATGGGGACCCAAAAGACAATAGGGGAAGGCAGAGGACTGGCAGTAACTGATTTGAAATTTCAGAATGACAGGATGGAAGATGACAAAATAGGTAAAGGAAACAGCACAGGTGAATGTGGACAATTATTAAGATATGCTAAAACAGATAATAGATAAGAAACGACATAGGAAAGAAGAAGGGAGGGACAGTATTGCTTTCAAAAAGGAAGGAAAGAAACATACATTATGTGTTAGCTGAAGCAAAATAGATAAATACAGGAGTCAACACTTAAACCAAAAAAGGAAGGACATTATAACAGATCAAATACACTGTTGGATTACAGGAGAGCCACTGATAATCTTTTTTGGAAACATTATTGAAAAATTCGCTACGCTTCTAGTGGCACCGAGGAGCGCACCACTCCATATGAAGGAAAAGGGTGTAACCGTTCAGTACTATGGCACCTGTTTATGTATTATGTTGGCTAACAATATATGATTCTATTGAGGTTAGCCAGGATATGGTGGAGTTATGGGCCTGATTGAGATAGTTTGTAGTCCATTCGATCCCTAAACGGAATAAAAGTGTCTAATGGTAACTATAATACAATAATATACGTTGCGGCATCATATCCTGAAGGGGATGAATAGATATGAAGGCAACAACGTTTATCTGCAGAGTTTATCTGGCAAGTTGTATTGAACATTTTGTGTAGCCATTACCATCAAACATGCTGGGAAAACACACTGGGATTGACTTTAAAGCAACGAAAGTTGTTAATTGACAGTTGTTCATTATGATGTGAGGTACACGGACTTGACGGACCTGCTAAGGCCAACAACATCACTAATCATACTGTTCTATGTTATTGTGAAATAATCATGTTAAGCTATAAATAGCTTGAACAGACTTGCTCTCCAATGAGCGACCGAAACCTAATAATATAATTACTAAAACAAAGCATATGGTTAAAAATGTGTTAAAAGTAAACAATAGTGGAACAATAAACACCATCACCGTCAAATATTTGTTAGGAAACTAATATACAAAGATAAATAGTTTTAACGATCATCAAGATTGAATTTTATTTTATTTTTTTAAAGCCATTCGACAATATTTTTGGAATACATAAGAATATGGCACCGTGGGCAAACGAAATTGAAGGATCTAAATGTGATAAGAATTATGACAGATCAATGGCGGCGAATTAGAAAAAAGGGAATCGGAGATACAATTAAAAAGAACAAAATTAAGCAGAAGTGATACAAAGAAGAGCAGTAGGTTGGACAGGTATATTTTGAAATATGAAATTAAAATACACTTTTTCGATGGACGTATCCGAAAAACAAAGCGAACGGGTGAAAACAACAGTAGTCGATATATAAGTAAAGGTGAAGGGGGTAACCCGAGGTTGCGCTTTGCGCAGAGCTCATCCCCATATAATACACTTAGTAGGCTATGATTGTTAATTAAGATTACTTATACAGCCTGCTACACAGGGGCTAGTGCATTATATCCAAGCTAGCAGAGAATACCTTATACCACGGTCAGTCAGCTTGATAAACTCATTCATGTATGTATAGACCTATCTATCTATCTATCTGTCTGCCTATCTAAGTATCTACCTATTTACCACAACAGACAAAAGACGCATACGTATGAGAAGACATTGAAAAGTAGGCTAGCAATCACTCGCATATCAAGGAAAAATAATAGTAATTATTGTAGTACGTAATACGTAACTATTCAAATGTGCTGAATAATAGTATAATAAATAAATAACTGCCAAATAAATGGCCTCGGATGGCCACAGACAAACTGATAAACAGCTTGCCGTATATATTCCAAACAGAGAAACATTGGGATTAAACACAAACCCAGTCATCCAGAGCAAGAACACAAATGTGTCCTAAGTTGATGAGAACAACAATACCAGAACCTCAGCACCCAACACAATCATAAGACAAGACACCAAACATATCTGACAAGACAACAAGCCAATTAATGCAACCGACAAGACGAAGAAGAAGAGGAGAAAGAAGAGGCACTTGCAACACGAACAACCAACTCCACCCTGTATCCCATTGTATCTTGACCTAATTTTGCATGAAAATCAATATCCGTTAATATTATTAGTTTGTTTTGTTTTATTCAATTAAATTTATGTTTTTGGACCGAAGGGTAGGTGTTGTTTGGACCAAAGACTATACAGTATATATGTTTTAAAAAGTCTTAATAGTAACCTTTGGTTCTGTGTGTTGGGAGTAAATGGAAATGTTGTGCTACAGTCTGGGATTGATTAATGTGAAATACCCCAATTCAATTTTACTGTTGTTTTGGGTTGAGCAGAGTTTTCTCAATAACATACCTCTACAATGTTGTCTATAATACCTTCATTAAGGCTTATTCAGATATATGTCCAGGTAAAGCTAAGCTACTTTATTAAATAATACTAGCAGGGGTACCCGGCGTTGCCCGGGTTTAAATTCTACTACCATAATCACCGTCATCAATCACTACTACCACAATCATCACAATACTACTACTTACATAATCACCGGCCTCGACCTCCCTGTGCCTCATAAAACGGCGACCTCGATTTCGGCCACTAAATGACCTCCGATTTTGGATCTGACCTCATCCGTACCCCCATTTTGGGGGGCTGCGAACAACTTTCGTTCCATACACCTTTTCGATCGGAGGCCTCCTTCCCCAAACGGCAATTTTTGTCAACGTGTTTTCAATTTCGGCCTCGAAACTACCTCCGATCGTGGCCTCGCCCCCTTTATGACCTGACCCAGGTCAATTGACACCCACATGCAAGGTTTCAGCTCCCCAGGTCCAAAACTGCGGCCGCCTATTAAGAACACACAGACAAACAGACACGCGAACTGATTTAATAATATAGATAAAGAGGATAGCCGACCTTTTAAATTGAATTCATTATTCAAGTAGGTAAGAAGGTCCATTGATAAGGAGTGACGTCCTGACCATTTACATTACATACAAAACAAATACAAAATGATAGCCCAAATGAATGAAGAGTAAGGGAGGGAAGACGGGAGAACATGGATCCATAACAGAACAATACAGATCAGAACAATCACAGAGGAGCGATGGCATGTCTGGGTGTGTGTGTGTTTGTGAGAGAGAGAGAGAGAGAGAGAGAGAGAGAGAGAGAGAGAGAGAGAGAGAGAGAGAGAGAGATAGAGAAAGAGAGAGAGAGAGAGAGAGAGAGAGAGAGAAGCTAGATAAAATGAGAAAGCCAAGGAAGAAATACTGACCATAAAATGACAAGTTGAAGTTGGTCCTGCGGTTCTCACGTATTGTTGTCCGGGATTTTTATTTTTCCCCTGATTTCTTTTCCCTCACTTCCGTCTGATGTATTTTGGATTTTCTCATGGTGCCAGTCTCTTATTTTATCCTCTAAAAGTTTGGAGGATCATATATTGGATGTATTATTTCTTCTCTTTCTATTTACATTTATTATATATATTGTTGTTTTAATCCGAGGTGATATTCATTGTATATATTTACCGTAGGATATCGTATCCATTGATTTTACTTTTTGTTTACAAATTTGCTTCCCTGTTTTATATGTTCTACAACTAGAAACGTCTACAAATTCAATTAATTATTTCTCGTATATAATAACTGAATAATGTAATTTTATCTCTTTAGGCGCAGTGGTTCCCAAACCCATGGTCGCGATCCAAACAAGGGTCGTGAGCCTGTTTCTGAGGGTCATGGAAGGGTCTGGAGAAAAGAGTTAGCAATAATACTGTGTCCCCTTTATCTATTAGTATCTCTTTTCCCTTTATATCTGTAGACCCCTCCGTTTATCTTATGCGATTGCCCATTACTTCCCCCCCCCCCCTCCCCTCCTCCACAATCTTTGACTTCACTCTCTTTCTGTCTATATAATTTTCTTAGGCGTATTATCTAACTCTCCCCTCCCTCTTTTTTTCTTTATTCTCTTTTTCTAGTTCCCTTCCCGCACCCTCACCCTCTTTATTAATTGTTCAGTGTCCACAATATATCTAGAGTTTTCTATATATATATATTTTTTTTTTTGTATGGCATCTCATTTATAAACCCAAACAAGTTTTGATCCCTATCCCCCATCATAGAATGGTTTACTGTGTACTTTGTGTCTTCCGTTCTCAATTCTTGCCCACTCCCCTATCCCTTCCCTTGCTCTGAATTCCCTTCCCACTTGGTGTTGCTATATATTTACCCTTTCCAATCTTTTTCTACACTCCCTGTTCCACTTACTTTCACCATTTACCCACATATATACATTTGTTTGGCCATCTATCTTCTTAAATTTCTTACAGCCTTACCTTGTACT
This sequence comes from Paralithodes platypus, assembly GCA_032716605.1. Taxonomy (NCBI): domain Eukaryota; kingdom Metazoa; phylum Arthropoda; class Malacostraca; order Decapoda; family Lithodidae; genus Paralithodes; species Paralithodes platypus. The sequence continues at coordinate 25,133,118 of CM064489.1, read as the reverse complement.
TACCCTTTACTTTCCCAATCCACTTATCACATGTATTCCATCCCATTCCACCCCCCCCCCCCCCCCCCCCCCGATAGCTTCTTCCGCTACGTACTTATTTGCCCCAAGTCCAGCCCTCCCAATTTTGTTCTGTATTGCTTCTAACTTTCTTGGCTATTCTACTGTGCATCCCAACGGTTCGAATCTACCACTCATATTATTCAGTGGTATTCAAGAAGTTCGCTAATGAATGGTTAGTATTGTCTGCATCCTACTTGTTAATGCGTAATTGCTGGACTTAGTATGCCCATCATTATGATATACTGTAGTGTCGTATTAACACTAGATTAGCGGGCTAGCGGTTTATTTATATGTACCGCCCAGCGGGGTGTTTTTAGCCAAAATAGGGCTGTTTACGTGATCATTTTCATGCCTAAATAAGACCCAGAGCGTAAAACAAGTATCTATCCCTGAAAGGGCATAAACAGAGCTTTCCAATGACACCATAACGATCCTTTTATGATGGCTAGTTTTCTTGCAACAACCGCGCAACGCGAGTGCAAAAAGCATGTAATTCGGCACTTTCCCATACAATTCCGTATATAGCGAGTGAGAGAGGGAGGGAGGAGGTGGGATTCGTGTCAGTAGGTTCGCCGCGGTGGTCTGGAGCAGTCATACGCTCGCTACTCTCCTGCCACCACTTGTCTCTCTCTCTCAGCAACATTACGTGCTGAAATTGCCACACGACATATGTCGAGCGCCGCCAGATAGTCCAGATTTATTATACTCGACTTAAGCTGCGCGCCGACACTTAGGGGTTAATGCTACTCGCAGTTAACACTTTCATCTGTAAGCCTTGGTAATGAAGTTATGTTTTACGTATTGCATGTTACTTCAAGTAAAACTTCCTTATAACATTTAAGTTTTATTTATTACTAGAAGCAACAATGCCTTTATAATATTTACTTTTTACTTGTTACCCGTTTTCACATCCCGATACAAGTAAAATGTTATTTTCCATTTACTTGTTATTTATTGCAAGAATTAACAGACGTGTTTTTACTGATTGGAGAAGAAACATTGTCATTATATTTATTTTGACTCATTACCATTGTTCACATCGCAGCCTTAAATCCAAAATTGGCCAAATAATGTTCAAATGCTTTGGGATTTTCTATTTTTGTGTTATAAATTTATGTGTTTTTTATTTGTGTTTACTAATTACCTGTAACCTGCAACCTATAGTCTCAAAACCAATGTTGTTGTTGTTGTTGCTGTTCCCCAAGCTGCCTGGCCGAACAGCCCCAAGGCCCCGAGCAAGGCCAAGGCCACAACCGAGCACCCCCACAGAACCCCCCCTGCCGACCACAATAAAGCCTGGGTGACCGAAGCCACTCCATGGCGGGGAGCTGAGGAGGGAGAGGAAACGCCCGGGAAACCAAAGCCCCACCCAGGGCCCTGTGTCCCTCAGCAATTATGAAGAGAAAGTTGAGGGGCAAAGGAAAAATGTGACGCTTTGGCCCAATTAACCAATGTTAATAGTAATAGTTAATAATATAATACATTGATAAACCAACAATGTATATACTGTAGATATAAATATGAGGAATATTTGTTGTGATGATGTTTTTGAAGGGGCGAAGCCACAAAATGTACTTTAACAGTATATCATACATGTACTTTTTCGTTGTATGTGGATTACTACGAATATATTCTTGAATGTGTGTATCATAATTATGTGCATGTGGGTTAGTGAGTGACTGAGAGGGGTTTGATTTAATGTATTTCATGATGAATCGTACTTTTCCTAAAGCTTAACGTTGTGGTAGGCTTATTTTTATTTAATTATCGCAACAGTCAGATTTATATTTTAACTGCCTGATAGACTGTTTGGGAGAGCAAATGTGAGTGAAGAAGATGAGTTGTGCAATCAACTATACGGGGATCAGCTCAAGGATAAACCATTTTGAATCGAGAAGCAAAGAAAACTCTTCTCCCTTTTCTAACAACCTACCTCTGTGACCAAGTATTTTCAGACTATGAAAACTAAAGCAAGAGACCAACTTGATCCCCAACATACATCAACATAAACCTATACTAGAGAAGCTCAACAACAAAATGAGGCAGCATCAGTTTTCTTAATAATAAATATTTGTTTTCCATTGCTCATAGCGCAGCTACTGTTACAGAAATAAGATATCAAGTGTTACATGCTAAAATATATGTATCTAAGTTACTGCCTTGAAAAATAATTATGAATTACTAAGAATCAATATAAATATATAATGTACCAATCCATTGTTTCAGGGTGTAGGGTCGTAAGGACGATGAAATATTGTATTTAGGGTCGCCATCAAAATTGTTTGGGAACCACTGCATGATACCCCAAATATATGTTTTTAACTCTTCTATCTCTTCGTGTCTTTGTTTTGTTTTTTAATAAGTGTGTTTAACTCTCGTCGTTGATTTTATCAATTATGATGATATGTATAATATGTAAGATGGAATTCATTTATATATACAGGATACTTATGTACCGTGTAAACAGACCAGTATTGTACCTACATACTCTATACAAGCCAATCTAGGTTTATACCTGTCTAAGTGTACACCATTTTAACGTATTATGTAAACAGAATAACCACTTGTTAGTGTATATAACATTTGTATTATTATTATTATGCTTTATGGCTTTCAGTTTGTCAATATGCCTGCGCTTATCAATATTCTTAATGCTAATGTTACAGCACTAATAGTAATGTCATTATTATTAGTAATACAAAATAATGTAAACAACCAAGTAAAAAATGGCTAAATTCCATTACAAATAATTATATATTTAATCATCTAATGCGATTGCTTAACTAAATTTAATATAACCTCATCTCAGCAGAGGGAAATCCGGTACGTGATAAATATTATATTTTCTGCAAACTTGGAAATTGCTTCGGTAATAGTTCTTGCAGTGGGATAGTTTATGATAGTTCCAGACGGTGTTCTTATAGTCTTTTTAATTTGCTCGAAATAATTGTATTTTAATTATAGCTTTAAAAAAGCCTTCCCAGACTTCCTTCAATCAGAATAAATGTCCAACCAGATCCAGTTCAAGGAAAATGTTGTACATTTTTCGACAAAAAATTTCCCGGGCAAAGGACGATTTCTTCTGTTAAACGTTCGCTATGGCTTTCCCAGGCAAAAATCGAAACTTACATGAGTTGAAGCGTCTTTCTATTGTCTATGTAAACACTAATGGAGCAAAACGGGGAAGATCCCCAAAGATCCCCGTCAGACCAAAAAGGATTTAGAGGTAGTTGGTAATTTTCTGTGGAAGTAAATACAAGTAAAGACTGACAAATTGTGTACAGAGAGGGAAACAAATATTGTCTGTAACACCATTGCATTTAGATAACACACTTTCTATTACATCAACACATAATCTACACTTTGCATGAGAATTACACGTTCTCACCGGTCTGTTTATACACTGGGCTGTTATGTTTACAATCTAAAATACACGCACATACTGTACAGATGAGAACATCTCTTCTAGCTCACTAATACACGCACATACTGTACAGATGAGAACATCTCTTCTAGCTCACTAATACACGCACATACTGTACAGATGAGAACATCTCTTCTAGCTCACTAATACACGCACATACTGTACAGATGAGAACATCTCTTCTAGCTCACTAATACACGCACATACTGTACAGATGAGAACATCTCTTCTAGCTCACTAATACACGCACATACTGTACAGATGAGAACATCTCTTCTAGCTCACTAATACTGTACAGATGAGAACATCTCTTCTAGCTCACTAATACACGCACATACTGTACAGATGAGAACATCTCTTCTAGCTCACTAATACACGCACATACTGTACAGATGAGAACATCTCTTCTAGCTCACTAATACACGCACATACTGTACAGATGAGAACATCTCTTCTAGCTCACTAATACTGTACAGATGAGAACATCTCTTCTAGCTCACTAATACACGCACATACTGTACAGATGAGAACATCTCTTCTAGCTCACTAATACACGCACATACTGTACAGATGAGAACATCTCTTCTAGCTCACTAATACACGCACATACTGTACAGATGAGAACATCTCTTCTAGCTCACTAATACACGCACATACTGTACAGATGAGAACATCTCTTCTAGCTCACTAATACACGCACATACTGTACAGATGAGAACATCTCTTCTAGCTCACTAATACACGCACATACTGTACAGATGAGAACATCTCTTCTAGCTCACTAATACTCAGCTCCTGAAAATATAATTCAATATTTTATTTTATTTTTTCCGTGAACAAAACATATTTCATTATGGGTCTATCATGATAAGATAAGAGTGTTACAAGGAAAGCAAAGTAATTAATGTTTCCAGTAACAACTCCCCGTCGTCTATCTTTTCACCCCATGTTCTTTTCACTATGCTTGGCTTCGATGTTTTACGGAAACACCTTGGAAAATTGGCATCTTCCAGCACGTTTCGGCTGCATTACTAAAACAGGATGTCGCTTTAAGCTATTTTAAATAATTATCTCCAGTATAAATGCGTTCCCCTTCACTTCATCTCATGCAGTTTTCATTTGCTAGACCAAATCCTTTACTAAAATACACCCGAACATCAGTACACTTGTATTTACTTAAAGGGGGTATATTAAAGTTAAGTTAAGCATATGGAATATCTCTAGTTTAAATATTTCTCCGTTTTTTTTATGTGGGGCTGTACCTTATAAGTGAGAGTATCACTTTGTTATAGAAATACACAAAAACACCAGTACAAATCCTTTCACTTTAAGATTTATTATCCAGCTATAAAAAGTAATCAGAGCTCAAAACTTGAAATTCAGCAGAATCAGGTTCGATTCCCTGTGTATGGAGTCAATTCGCACTGTGCTTACTTTTCACTAATATGCCGTATGAATATCCTTGTTCTTGATAACAAATTGTAATGGATCCGTATCCATAAAACTTAATATATACTGTTGGCACTAGTACCAGCCTTAGATGGTTATGTGTGTAGTATGAATGCAGACAAACTAATACCGACTATGGTATTGTGCATCATTAATAGGAATCTGTGGTAGTGATGGATGGCTTCCTTAAAGCGATCAGCTGGTCGCTTTCAATACTTTGTTTCTCGCCAAGTTTTTGTTTTTGTTTTGTTCTATGTGCATGAGGGAGACAAATGGCATAACTGCCTGCAGCGATTGCCTCCCCCAGTTTTCAAAGAGTGACAGGGCCGAAATCATGGGACATTCGAGCTAAAATGCCTGAACATACAGAGTTTGAAGCAATTTAAGTCATAGGAAAAGGGAAAGACTGAGTCTGGGAGAGAGTTCCAGAGCTCAGCAGTTGAATAGAAGAAAGTCTGAGAATAGCGTTTCACTTTTGGGTTGGAGTCTTGCATAGAGTAAGGGTGGGATTGTGTTGCAAGGCGGGTACTACGTACCCTATGTAGAGGAGGTAGTATACACTGGGAGAGCTCCGAGGAACACTGATTATTGTAGTAGCGATAGAATAGCGAGAGAGATGCAACATTGCGGCGAATAGAGAGAGATTGCAGAGAGTTGGTGAGTGGGCGGGAGTTAATGATACGAAAGGCTTTCCTTTCTAGTTTGTCTAGGAGTGCAGGGTGAGAGGATCCTCCCCACACATGTGAACAATACTCAATGCAAGGATGCACAGTGCCCCTGTACAAAGCAGGGGCTGCGCAGGAGTAAAGAACCCCTTGAGGCGGTTGAGCACACCCAGCTTTTCGGAGGCTGCCTTAGTGAGACTGGTAATATGGTCTTTCCAAGTGAGAGCGAAGATGAAGGGTTGATTTTTGTATTGTTGAAGAATAAGGGATAGTCCTCTGGAGGTTCCTGACGGGTAGTAAGATGGATACATTGAGTTTTGGAAGCATTAAATGCAACAAGGTTTTCTCTACCCCAATTGGAAATAGTAGCTAGATCAGAAGATAAGTATTTTATGGCTTCATTAGGATTACTTTTGAGGAACTGCTGGCTGGGGCGTTCTGGAAAACTAATTGAGTGGTGTAAAGTAGAGTCGTCTGCATATGAATGGATGGGACTGGATGTACAGTTGAGAAGATCATTTACGAAAATTAGAAAGAGAATAGGAGATAGGACAGAATCCTGAGGAACACCGGAGTTAATAGGATGAGGAAATGAGCGATGGCCATCAACAACCGCAGCTATGGAACAGCCGGAAAGGAAATTAGAGACAAAGGCACAGATGGAGGGACAGAAACCGAAGGAGGGCAGTTTGGAAATTAAAGATTTGTGCCAGACTCTATCCAAGGCCTTCGATATGTCTAGTGCAACAGAAAAAGTCTCACCGAAGTCCCGAAAGTTGGATGACCAAGAGTTAGTAAGATATGAAAGAAGATCACCAGTAGAGCGACCCTTAAGGAAGCCATACTGGCGATCTGAGAGCAGATTATGAGGAGAGAAATGCTTAAGAAATTTGAAAGCAAGAATAGTTTCAAAAACTTTAGATATACACGAGATGAGAGCAATTGGACGATAGTTGGAGGGTTGAGGGCGGTCACCCATCTTTGGGACAGGTTGAATGAGAGCAAACTTCCAGCAAGAAGGAAAGGCATTAGAGGAGAGACAGAGACGAAAGAGTTTTCCTAGGCAGGGGGTCAGCACGGAAGCACAGTTTTTAAGTACAACAGGAGGAACACCATCCGGACCGTACACTTCTCAGCTTATATCCAAGCCCCCACATTCTGGGAGAGGCAGTATTCCTCCATCTTTTGAGGTGGGAGGTTGTTATATCTTGCCTCTGAAGCCATTTTGGCTACATTGCTTGGGACTGGGGGGTACATTTATGCTAGTACCCTAATGTACAGTAGGGGTTAACCATGCATGGTAAATTATTATTGGAAGTTAAACATACAAAAACGTATAATGTGGCAAAGATGAGCTACGCAGTGTTGTACTGTGCTGTAATAATGTGTTGTACTGTGTTGTAATGAAATGTACTGTGTTGTAATAAAGTGTTGTACTGTGTTGTAATAATGTTATCGGGTGTTATTGCTGGCTCAAAAGAAGACATTAATTTAGCATATGTGAAATTCTGTAATCTTGTATATGATCATAAACCCCTTATTAATAAGAATACAACCAAATATTTCATATTTTGTAAACCCAGTAGCTGCAATCAATTTAGATAACAATAACTTAGAAGCGATTAAGTCTTACAAGTGTGTAAATCACATTATAAACACAATATTGAAGATTTAGACGATGTTGATTATAGAATTAGACATGTTTATGGTAGCTTTAATAGAGCCAAGAGGGATTTTTCATAAGTAGACTTGAATCTTTGTGTTCAACTCTTACTGTAAACCCGACTTTGGACTATCACTGTGGAATAATACAAACGACAAGAAATCAAGTATTTTTAACTTTCAATATTGCATACAGTAAAGTAATAACAAAATATGATAAATGTCCTGCATATAATAACTGCATGTTACTTACTATTACTACAACTTAATCATCAGATCACATTATTGCAGTGCAGATATGCAAATATATTTGAGTGAATTTCCAATTTCATAATTCTACATAATATGCCATTCTTAAATAAATTTTATATGGGTATTAATATAAATTAATGAAGGATATCAATACCATAGATACATCATCCAAAAATATGGATATCATTAGAACGTAGAAATCCAGTGATCCCCAAACTCCTATCATATGCAATTATATACAATGTTTACTGTGTTATGTGTGTATGTACAGTATATTCTTAGTTAAAAACACATGTGCAGATATGGTCCTAGGTTTATTCAACGTTTCGCCTTCTACGGCTTCTTCAGGAATACAACATATATGGAAGTACAGACAATTTATATATAGTCCAAGCTCTGAGAAAACTACTAAACACAATTAATCATTGGTGTAGCAATATGAAATGAAATGAAATAAAATACCGCATGAACAATATGGGAAAGAGTCACCTAGCCTGGATGTATGTTCGTTAGCATTATAGCTAAGGGTTTGGCTAAAGAAAAGAAGCCATTATTCAATTTCATGTGTGACGCTCACTGCTTCCCCCAGAACCGCATAGCTTACTCGCTAGGACTCGCCAGGGCAGAGAATGTAGCTACAGTCTACCTATCATTGTGTACTTTCCTTATCGAGAAAGCTTGTGTTGCAGACAGTTCAGACCTGTTCTTTGTTTTCGTCTGTCACAATCCTTTCTATTTTATTTAGTCAATTGAAAGTATTGTGTCAAGTAGTTGAATGATGGGAAAACGAGCGGGGGAGAGAGAGAGAGAGAGAGACCAGGTGGTATGACTTGGTGGTGAGTGTGGCGCGTGGCTGGCCCCCTTACATAGGCCTCGCAGGATTCGTTGCCTCCTGCCTAACACGGCCTACTAGGCGGCTGCTTACTGGGCGACTGTCGTGCGCCCTCGTGCCATTCCTGCGAACTGGGACTCCACCCATGCGGTCCCTGGGAATATCCTGGTCAGATCCGTCCCAGACAGCATACTCTAAGCATCTCCCATGAACTGTTCCACACTCTTGTCTTAGAATCTTTCTCTCCTACTGCCTCTATCATTTCCACTACTTCCTCACCTTTTATTAACTCCTTGCGACATATTATGTTCCAATAAGTCCAAGGAGGCGGTTGACAAGTATTTTGGGTCTTGAATTTGGCTCATGAGTGTTGTCGAAGCCTTACATTTTTCGCGATTTCCATCCACCAGAATGCTGTTTATTGTGATGTATCATATATCAGTGGAAAGAGGAATATTTATAGTACATGATAAAACAAAACAAAATGTAAATAAATCGAAATATGAAAGTGTAAATGAGTCCGGAATACAATTATTTCCCATGCAATTGTCTTCACACCGTCCTAGCTCTAAATTGTGAGTGATGA
>CM064489.1:24776688-25119188 GCA_032716605.1 Paralithodes platypus | reverse complement strand
CACATGTACATCTAACTTATCGGACTTACCAGCCAAAAAACCGGCTCAATTGCGTCATAAACTTATTTTCAAGCAATATAATAAGTCCATATGACGCGATCGCGTCATATGAGTTTTTGGTTCACTCTGCCATATGACTCGATCGCGTCATATATGTCTGGGAGGGTTAAGTAGTTAATTTTGAGACAGCTCGGCCACGACGGCAAGACAGCTCGGCCCCATGTTATGCTATGGGGCATTTTTTTTAATATAGCCGTGAATAGTAGATACATTATTGCCTGTTGTATAACATAACTGTAGCGATTTATCGACTCATACGCTATGTCAGACTAGTATATAGCTGACGCACGGTACATTATCATCTAAGGGAAAGTGTAACAGCAGTCTCAGTCACATTTTTAAAATGCAGATCAAACACCCTAAACCTAGAAGACCGAAAAAGATTTAAGAAAGAGGATACAAAATGCAGACTGTGTGAAAAAGATACAGAAAACTTAGAACATTTTATCCTGGAATGTGAAGAATATAATGAAATTAGGACAAAAATAACAAGATTACACTGGCCATATATCCAAGACACTGAAAAACTAATAGGAGAGTTACTATTCAAGAAAGAAGGAAACGAAGAGATAAAACAATACTTACATAGATGTTGGAAAAGAGGATAAAAGAACTTGACGAAAGAACAGAAAATTAAGAACACAGGAAAAATTAGGAGAGCTAAAGTGTCTTAAAAAATTATAAAAAATGTAAAAGAAAGTAAGAAAAGTGTATCAAGAAAAGTTTTAATACTAGGAAAAAAGAAAAAGGAAAAAACAAAAAGTGATAATATATTTTGGAAAACATGTAAATTTATAGAAAATAAGGACCCCAGTAAGAAGATGAAGAAATAATACATCTACAGTGAAGAAAGAAAACTGGGGAAGGTGTAAGAAGACCAACGAGGGGCCGATACTTAAGGCTATCCCTCAACATCATCATCATCATCATCAAGTGTGGATATTACGATATGATGTGAAATAGCCTTAAATAGTTAATAAGAATACCATGATAGTAGGCTAGACATAGACCATTTACTCTGTTTTAAATAATCGTTTAATGATTGTCCATTTTTAACTGACGATAAATTGAATCCCTTAATTAGTAACTAATTTATCTTGGATTACTGACTATTCCGCCCTCAGACCATTCCGACTAGAAGATCCCGCCCGCTTAGCTAGGTCGGGCGGGACGGTCTAACCTTAGAAGGCAGAATCAGCCAAGGAGGATGATAGTTTGGCTCTTCCCGTCCACAACATTCGGGCGGGAAGGACCTAGCTAAGCGGGCGGGATCTTCTAGTCGGAATGGTCTGAGGGCGGAATAGTCAGTAATCCGAAGGTGGGGGTAAATGGATCATAAAAAGGGGGGCAATTATCAAAATTGTAGAAAAACGGGACAATGAAGCTGCTGAGGCTGTAGGGGGAGAAAACCGGGAGGAGGAAGCGGCCGGAGCCGTGGGGGGCACGATACAGGTAGATCAGGAAAAAAATACAGTACCAGAACAGGTAGAGGAACAAACAGTATCAGTAGAAGCAGAATGAAATAGGGATAGCAATAATGACATTAACCCGTCCAGCCCCGGCTAGTTTTGTAATGTTTGTTCACCAGAACCCGGCCGGTTTTCAAAAAATGGTTTTATTCCAGAAACAATAGCGAATGGGTTAGGAATGAAGGAAAAACCATGAAAAACCGCTCAAAAAACTTAAAGAATGGTCCTACAGAGCCCCCGAAAACGTATTTTACAAGAGTAAAAAATTGAAGGCAATTACCCCAAAAAAACAGATTATTGCGCGCTGACGCGCATGCACATGGACTTTGAGAGTTTTCAACCATCGGCACGGTTGCGTGGGATACGTACACAGTTCCCATACAAATCTGAGCCCTCTTGAGTGGCTACACCTGAGGTTACGGTCGGCGCAATTAGGGTGACGCGCCAGGCGCGTCTCTGGGGCTGTGCGTTACATACATCGCCGACGCTTCAGGCGCGTCGCTGGGGCTGTACGGGTTAAGGACCAGTGCAACATATATAAAATAAACCTAATAAATATACAGGGACTATCAAAAGCAAAAATGTTAGAACTAGAGCAGCTGATAGATGATAAATTAATATTATGCCTAACAGAAACCCAATTGAAAATACAAAAAATTAATATAAATGATAACTTTCAAGTGTATGACAGTATGAGAGAGGAAAATGACAATAAAGGAGGAGGAATTTTAATGATACATAAAAAAATAATAATAATAATTTTAAACAAGTATCAAATAATAGCAAAGATTACCTATACATAAAAGGAGACATAGGCATGAAGAAAATCCACATAATAGTAGTTTATTTTTCAGTAAATGACCATGAGAGAAATGCGAATTTAAAATGAGAAATAAAAACCCACCTAAATAAAAGTGCTGAGGAACTTTTTGTAGTCCTGGGGGATTTTAATGGCCATGTAGGCTTCAAAGGGTACCAAAAATTAAATCAAAATGGCCAAACCATACTGAATTGGATGGAACGGTATTCGCTGATAATGCTAAACGACGACTTCAACTGCGAGGGTGAATACACTTGGAGTAGAAACGAACAAAAGAGCGTTATAGACTATATGCTAGTATCGCCAAAATGTTATGACTTATATAAAGGAATGGTCATTGATGAGAAACAAACTATGTTTGATCTCTCAGATCATAACCTGCTACAGGTAAAATTTTCTGTAAAGAATAGGAAACAAAATTAATTTAGTACAAGCAAATGGGAAATGGTAAATTATTATAAAACTGACGACGCCTCATTAGAAGAGTACGTACAAGAAGTAGAGAGAAGGATAGATAACCATGAAATAACCAGAATAGAGGAGTTTAACACAATTATTAAAGACTGCCGATCTCAAACTTAAAGCAACCTACAAAAGAAGAATAGGTAAACGTAAATTCAAGAAGGAACAACCGTGGGTGAATAATGAAATTAGGGAGAGAATCAAGCAAAGGAAGAAATTCAACAGGCAGAGAAGAAATGCTAGGTCAGAAATAGAAGAAGAGGGATACAAAGCACTATATATATAGAACAAAAAGAAAAAACACAGATCATGATAAATGAAGCGATTTATGAACATGAACAGAAATTAAGTAAAGAAATAGGGGAGGGGGGGAATGTAAGTAAAAAAAGATGGGCATATATAGATAAACTAAGAATAAGGGAGAGTAAAGAAAAAAATGAAATAATGCTGTACAATGAAGAAGGAATGAAACTGACAGATAGGGAGGCAAAAGAAGAACTAATAACATACTGGAGTAGTATTTATAAAAAGCATAACGACATAAATGAAGTATGGAGCAGGGAAGATGAGCAAAGCTATAGTAACACAGCGGAGGAGGAAAGAGAAAAGCCTAGCAACATAGTAGTAGATTATACCCCCTGAAAATCAGATAATAATACCTGAAGTACTTCAAGAACATATGGAAATGATAGGGAAAACTAGTAAGAGCGTAGCGCACATGAAAACGCCTAAAATAGATAAATCAGAATTAAAAGTGTGTCTCAAGAAATTAAAGAAAAAAAAGCAGCGGGCCCTGACCAGCTGAAACCTGAACTATACAGAGCATTGCTAAGCAGTGATAAATGTATGGAGGAGATGGTAAGATGTTTTAATAAAATTATACAAGAAACAGTAGTACCAGAGGAGTGGAAAAAATCAAGAACAGTTATGCTCCCAAAGAAGAACAAACCATGTGCTAAAGACTTAAGACCAATAGCACTTGCTAATATATCATTGTTATGCCCTGATTTTATACAGGATTAACTTAGTATAGGTGAGTTCTGCAAGACTGGGTTATTGGATTTCTTGCAAAATACAAAAGAGAATCAACAGAGGACATAGATAATCTCGGATAAATGGTTTGTAATACAGCTTTATTCTAAATAACACTCAGGTGTAAGGTATGTAATAGAATTCACACGAACAATAGATGTTGGAGCACTCAGGTAGGTTATTGGACTTATTACAATCTCCCAGCACTTATCGCGGATTTGGATAGAGACATACTTCCCACTTCCAACGTTCAGGCATTATTCTTCTGATCACATTGCTTTATGATATGTAGGGTACATGAATCACACAGGTTAGGTATTTCGCTTTGTTAACTCTCTGGTAATATGACTCTTAATCAAGGATGAAAGTATAAGTAATGTGGTTATTGCCCAAGAATTAACGTAAAGGGATAACTGTAACTAGTTGCACTGGTCTAGGATGTTCACTTGTCTAGGTGATACTTCGGACCGAAAATATCAGTGAGGGCGAATCAGGTTAAACCTGATGGCAAGAATAATTACGGGAGTCAGTAATACATACTAGCATAATCATCACTTGTTTCCTAACATCAGAGAAAGTTGAGGCATAATCGAATACACTTGTTGGTTGAGTTAACCCGGGAGCTGCGGGAAGACTCTTAAGAGTTCCCCCGGTGGACTGCGGGAAGACTCTTAAGAGCAGAGCTTTTGAACGTGTACCAAAACCGCGCGTTTATAGGCAGGTGGCTAAAAATTGGTGTGGGTATAGTACTACATGTCAACTCTCGACACCACCCCGCCACACGCTCGCCCCGCACTCGTACAAGCACCACCGCGCCAGTAACCAAGCACTAGTCATGGAGCCCACACGTCCCTCACGCTCGCTCCCTGATGACACAACCAGCTCTCCTTCTGGTGGTGTCAGCCACCGTGGAAGGCAGAGGGTGGCTGCTAAAGACCCTAGCTACCAGTAAGACACGCCCTACAGCTCGGAGGACGAAACACCAGCACCCGAAGCACGGAAAACACGTGCAAGCACGGCAAAGGTACAGAGGTCATTGGTGTTTCGGGACACTGCCACCACGACCCAGGCCACTGCAACAACCACTACCACCACCACTGCCACCACTGCCACCCCTGCCACCCCTGCCACCAGTACCAGCGACACAGGAGGCCGCCCTAGGGCTGCAGAACCTGCGGGGGCAGGCAAAATCAAAGGCACGGGCGTAGGGAAGAGAACCCGTATGCCTGCCACAGTGACCCTACCACCACCACCACCACCAGCCGCCCCTGTCCCGGCTGCCCCTGCCCAAGGAAAAGGGAAGGGGAAGGGGAAGGGGAAAGGGAGAGGGAAAGCGACTGCTGGCCCTGCCGGCCCTGCTGTCCCTGCTGTCCCTGCCGGCCCTGCTGCCCCTGCTGCCCCTGCCGCCGCTGCCGCCCCTGCCCAAGGAACAGGGAAAGAGAAAGGGAAAAGGGCGACAGGCACCACCATCATCTTGCCTGCCTCCAGGGCCACAGGGGGTATAGCAGTGTTTGTCAGGAGTACATTAAAAAGCTGTATTAAATCAGGTATTAGACTAAATAATGATAATGAAAGTGTTTGGGTAGAGGTTAACGAAGGTAGTGAGACCATAGTTATTGGAGTTATATATAGACCGCCTAATATGAGTAGAAATGGCGGAAAATCGTTATGGGAGGAAATTAAAATAGCATCAAGGTTTAGCAATGTGTGCATTATGGGGGATTTTAATTTTCCGAACATTGATTGGCAGCACCAAATAGGCGACTCCGATTCAGTAGAGTTTATAGAGGTAGTACAAGATAGTTTTTTATTTCAATTCATAGATACGCCGACTAGAGGTATTAATATTCTTGATTTAGTTTTCAGTAACAATGAACATATGATAAATAATGTAGAGATTGGTGACCACCTAGGAAATAGCGATCATAAATCTATTTATTTTAATATACAATGGACAGGAAATGCTAAAGAGAATACGACACTTATCCCAGATTTCAGAAAAGCCGATTATGGTGGGCTAAGAAGAGACTTAAGGGTGGACCCTATTGTTAAGCGATTAAGTCAGGATATGCCAGAGTTAATCTTGCCACCTACATATAACCAGTTTATTGCTTCACTCCACAATGCTCAAAATAAATATATCCCTAAAAGAAGATTTAGATCGACGCAGAACCAACCAAAATGGATGACTAATAAGCTAATAGATCTTATAGGAAAAAAGAAAGGAATATATCGAAAAATAAAGAAAGGTGAAAATCATTTAGATATATACTATCAGACTCTATCAAGACAGGTCAAAAAGGAAATCAGGAAAGCAAAAAGAAATTATGAAATAAGGATAGCCAGCGACTCAAAAAATAACCCTAAAGCTTTTTACCAACTATATAAATCTAAAGTTAGAGATGTAATAGGCCCCCTAAAAACTTCAATAGGAGAAATAACAGAAAATGATTTAGAAATGTGCAGTACATTAAATAGTCAGTTTCTTTCCGTTTTCACTAATGAAAATTTGGCACAGATTCCAGAAGTCAATATGGTATATAGTGATAGTATAGAAAATATGTTAAGTACAGTTAGTATAAGTAGAAATGATGTGCTTAAGGAAATTGACAGACTGAAACCTCAAAAATCGCCTGGTCCTGACGAGGTATATGCTAGAGTATTAAAAGAATGCAGAGATGAGTTAAGTAGTCCATTAGCATTTATATTTAACAAGTCATTAGAAACAGGTTTAGTTCCAGAAGCTTGGAAGCTTGCAAATGTAGTTCCGATCTTCAAAAAAGGTGATAAATCGATAACATCCAATTACCGTCCCATTAGTCTCACATCAATCATAGGAAAGTTGCTAGAGTCTATTATTGCTAGGAAAATTAGAAGCCACTTAGTAAAATTTAACTTAATAAATTCTTCTCAGCATGGATTCACTCAGGGACGTTCGTGCCTTACTAATTTGCTTAGCTTTTTCTCAGAGGTATATGAAGCAGTAGATAGTGACAAGTCATATGATATTATATATTTAGATTTCAGTAAAGCTTTCGACAGAGTCCCTCATGAGAGATTGATGAGAAAGGTTGAGGCACATGGAATTGGAGGGTCGTTGTTGGGATGGATTAGGTCATGGCTAATTGGTAGGAAACAGAGAGTCAGCATAAATGGTACCAAGTCAGAGTGGGGAGCAGTCAAAAGTGGTGTCCCCCAGGGATCGGTATTAGGTCCCCTGTTGTTTCTTATATACATAAATGACCTAGATTTAGGTATAACTAGTAGGATAAGTAAATTCGCAGACGATACTAAAATGGGGAGATCAATTGATTCAGATAGCGATATAGAGTGCCTCCAAAGGGATCTAGATACCTTACATGAATGGTCAGTAAATTGGCAGATGAAGTTTAACATTGACAAATGCAAGGTATTAAAGATAGGGAAGATGCAAACAAATGTTAAATATAAACTAGCTAATTTAGAATTAGAAAATTCAGACTGCGAGAAAGATCTAGGTGTGTTTGTTAGCAATGATTTGAAGCCTAGAAAACAGTGTATAAGCGTTCGTAATAAGGCAAACAGGATTCTCGGGTTCATCTCTAGGAGTGTGAGTAACAGAACTGCTGATGTTATCTTAAAACTTTACTTGTCATTAGTGAGACCCCATATGGATTATGCTGTCCAATTTTGGTGTCCTTATTACAGAATGGACATAGATTCATTGGAGAGAATTCAGCGTAGAATGACAAAAATGATCCATAATATTAGAAATTTTCCGTATGAAGAAAGGTTGAAGAAATTAGGTTTACATTCGTTAGAGAGACGCAGAGTTAGAGGGGATATGATAGAGGTGTTCAAGTGGGTTAGTGGGATTAACAAAGGGGACATGACAAATGTACTAAAGCTCAGTGATAGCGAAAGAACTCGTACCAATGGTTTCAAATTAGATAAATTTCGTTTCAGAAAAGATATAGGCAAATATTGGTTTGGTAACAGAGTTGTAGATGGGTGGAATAGGCTACCAAGTGATATAGTGGGATCAAGAACGATAGGGAGCTTTAAGAAAAAATTGGATAAGCATATGGACGAGAAGGGTTGGGTGTGAAGGGGGATCAGCCGGGTTGGGCCAATCAGCGCTCTGCAGACCCCCGTAATCCTGCGTTAATCTCTAACCGGTTTGGTAAGATGATCCTCAGGGTATTAGAGTGTTGAGCCTATAATTGGGCTTTGTAATTGGGGTTGTGTGGGACAGGGATCTGCCTTGCTTAGGCCAATCGGCTTTCTGCAGACTCCCATTTTCTTATGTTCTTATGTTCTTAAGACCACGCACCACTGCCGCCCCTGCCGGCCCTTCTGTCCCTGTCCATAAGACTCCCGTACGTGCTACACTGACCCGAAAAACTCTGACACCATCCAAATATGCCGCCCTGCTGTTTGATGGTGATTCGCAGGGCATTGGCAGCCCGGGTTTCGACGACGACGCCCTAGCACGGGACCAAGGATGGGGGGATTTGGGAGTGGACAGTGGCAGTGAGTCCGACGTCGGTGACGAGAATGAGGAAGGGCGTCTGTCAAGTGAAGAGGAGGGTGATGATGATGCTGTGTTGTATCGCGACCATGGAAGCGATATTTCAGACGCAGAAGCAGACGACATTCCGATCCCTGGCATGCCTTCGTTCGAGTGGTCTGACGGGGTCAATTTTGTACCTGACGTGCCCCAGTTCAATCCTGGGATGTCAGGTACAACTGACGACTGGCCCTGTGATGAGCACGCAAACGAAAGCGACTTCTTCCTCGCTTTTTTCGATTTTGAGGTAATGACTTACATCGTTGCCCAAACAAACGTCTACTACAGGTGGGTGTTTGGCAGATTGGACGTCATTTCTCCAAAAGCGAGAATACGAGGCTGGGTGGATACGACTGTGGAAGAATTCATGACGTTCTTTGCCTTGTTGTTCCTCATGCCTCTTTGCAAGAAGCATGTGTTGCAACACTACTGGAAGCACGACCCTCTCATCGCCACCCCAACTTTCAATAAGTTCATGACTCGTGACAGATTTTTGTTGCTGCTAAGATTTATGCACTTTGCAGACAACGAAAATCCTAACAGGATTGACAGGATATGGAAAGTTCGGGATGTGTTCACCATGTTGTTGGAGAGGTATAGGAAATACTTTTACCCCTTCTTCAATTTGGTGATTGATGAGTCGCTCGTGCTCTTCAAAGGACGTCTTGTTTTCAAGCAGTATATCCCCTTGAAAAGGCATAGGTTCGGAATCAAGCTCTTCGTTTTGTGTGACTGTGAAACTGGAATAGTGCTTGACATGATCGTGTATACAGGCACTGACATTGACATACCGAAAGCCGCTGCCGGTGACCCCATGGGCATGTCAGGTGCCATCGTCAGGAAAATGTTGGCACCTTACCTGGGCAAAGGCCACATCATCTACACTGACAACTGGTATACTTCTCCTGCTCTCTGCCAGTTTCTTCATGACAACCAAACGGGGTCATGTGGGACTGTCAGAAAGACAAGAAAGTTTATGCCTAAGTTCACAGGTAATGTCATTCCTCTGTCAGATGCCTCCTCCAGTGACACACCTTCTGAAGACGACCTGGCCCAGGAACACCGCGAGAGGCATGTCCGAAGAAGGCGACGAAAGGGGCAGAAATACAAGCAGCTAGAAAAGTGTGGGAAAGTGATAGCCCTGAAGTGGAAGGACAAACGAGACGTCCACCTGCTTTCCACCGTCCACACAGGTGCCCAGATGGACTCTGGCAAAATCCACTACAAAATCAGGAAGACCATCTACAAGCCCGAAATGGTAGTGGACTATACCAAGAACATGCGCATGGTGGACAAGTCTGACTGTCAGCTGTCAGGCGTTGAGTGTCTGAGGAAGACTGTGAAGTGGTATCACAAGCTCTTCCTCCACCTAGTTTACATCACGATGCTCAACGCCTACAACTTGTGGTTGGTGAAGAGGGAGATGTCCCCAAACCAGAAGCTGAAATTCTGGGAGTTCGTGTATAACGTGGCATACCAACTCCTGGAGAAGTATAGCATGGCGTGGGGATCACGTTCCTGACAGAATCCAGCTGGGTGTCGAAAGACACTACCCAACCAACACCGAGCTGATTGGCACTCGTCACAGGCAGGTGCAGTGCCACGTCTGCAGCTCCAGTGTGAGAAAACCCCACGTCACCAAAAG
Source organism: Paralithodes platypus (assembly GCA_032716605.1). Lineage (NCBI taxonomy): Eukaryota > Metazoa > Arthropoda > Malacostraca > Decapoda > Lithodidae > Paralithodes > Paralithodes platypus. The sequence continues at coordinate 25,109,151 of CM064489.1, read as the reverse complement.
AGTCACCTCAATGTGCGCGGAGTGCAAAGTTGCACTCTGCTTGGGTGACTGCTTCAGGGACTACCACACCTTCAAGAACTACTGAGTGTCGCCCCCTGCCCTGCCCTGCCCTGGACTCGCCCCGTGCCCTGCCCTGGACTCGCCCCCTGCCCTGCCCTGCCCTGGACTCGCGCCCTACCTTACCTGACCTGACCTAATTGATCACGCTACCTCATAATGTAACATATATATTATATAATGTATAAGTTCCAAAGATGTCCCTGTGATATAGCTTTTACATTATATAATTGTATGTTTCATTATTTAGTTTATAAGTTTCAAAGATTTACATGTAATATGCCTTCTTTTTTTAGTATATCAATATATATGTTTGTTATAGCCTAAGTAATGTGTAAATATTTTCTTACCTCAAATGAATTGTACAAAAATAAATATGTTTCAATAAATCCTGTCAAACCTACTAAGATAATAAAAAAAACAATAATAAAAAAAAAAGGTCATGTCATTGTATTCTTACAATATGATATATTCTATGAATATTTCATATTGTTTGAATACAATGGCATGATCTTGTAAAAAAAAAAAATTATCAAAATTTGTCTAAACAGTATAAAACCTTCCCCATAACCCCCTCTTGGATTCGATCCCACTACCCTACAACACTGAGTTTTCCAGTCCACGACCTTACCAACCATGCCACAGGAGCTCATACCAAATATCACTCAAAACTTCGTGTCTACAATCGAAATAACAATATACAAAAAAAAATGAATTATCCCACCAATTTACGTTTGTAAATTGATGGGATTATCAATTATATCATGCAAAGGTTTATAAAAGTTTGTCTCTGTCAAAAATTAGTAATTATATAACTTTATTTATTAGTGGCCCCTCCATCATTGACGAACATGCCTATTACATAAGGCATCCTCTTCAAACACTAATCCGCCGTAGTTTGAATCTACCGCGCAGAGCATTTAAAACTGAGGAGCCTTCATCATGAGCGCACGCGACCTCACTCATGGCTTCAGTCATTATGAATTGGGTTCTCACTACGAAAAAACTTCGTAAAAAATAAAAACAAAAAGAAAATAAGAATAACTATCTAATAAGCTTTCCATCATATCGTGGATGTACTTGTGTGGATTTCTGACCAGACGCTGATTCAGGCGTCATTCCTCCTTCTCTGCTCTGCATTCAGCCTGCCCGGACGTGTCTCCCCACGCTCCGCTGATTCCGCATTTGTTGCGTCCCTAGTGAGTTTTTTCTCATTTGTTTACTCCGGGATGTATCGAGTAAGGTTAGGATATGTGTAGCAGGAGTGTCCTGGGCTGGTTGCCCGCAGTGCAGTGTATTTTGGGTCGTGTGTTTGGGGCATCTATTTCGGATGTTCCCTCGTGGTCCTGTTGTGGACATGTGAACTTTTTCACAGTTAGTTAGCTTGTGTTGCAGGCGGCTTTCATTACGCGTTAGTTATTGCTGCCTTTTATCTTTCTGATGAGGTATGCTTTGCTTACTGACGTTCCCTTGGTATTTTTCTTCACTTAGTGAAGTTTTTTCTGGGTCCCGTGTCAGTCTTCCCTTTGCCGGAAGTATTTGCTACAGTGGTGTGTTGGCGGTGGTTCCTGTTGTGATATTTCCAGTGTTTGGTGTATATTTCAACTTTTATTATGCCGTCTACTTAGGCCTAGCCAGCCGCTCGTAGCTTTGCCACATGTACAAGTGTTATTGTTTATTATTTATAAATATGCCATACTGTGCCATGTGTATCCGGGTTTTAGTTGTGTATTGGCTAATTCCTCGGACTATGTTTGTTCCTGGTTTAGTTGTGTATTGGCTAATTCCACGGATTATTGTGTGGACTTAGGTTAGTCGTGCGTGGCTTCCTTCGTGTCCGTTGTACGTTCAGATGGTGTCTGATCGGGGTGGGTTTCCTTCCGGCGGGTTTTTTCTCGGTTTCACCATGAAAAAAACCCGGCCGAGAGCCGTGTTGGGCCACACGTGGTTTTAACACAGGCTGGTGTCCCCGGCGATGAGGTGTCTGTGGCTCTCCAGGACTGCGTCTCTGTTGGTACCTGGTTTCAGGCACCCTTTGATTCCCAGCGGAAATGGCTGTACCCATCTATAAAACTTTGTTCATGCGAACATACGTTATGTAGTTTTTCTACCAGGTTTTACAAAACCACATGAAAAACCTAGCTGTTGTTAAGGGCTTTCCTCCCCGGCGATCTTTTACAAAGAAGTGGGGACAGGAACTTATGGGGTTAACTTTTTGACATCTCACCCGGCGGGTGTACCTTGGTAGGGTGGGATGAACAACTAAGTCATTTAGTTCTTTAACCAATCCATTTTAAGTGATGCTATATGTATCGCCGCCTTTATACTTACGGCGATTGAAGGTTCAATTAGGGTTAACATCGTTTTTTTCACACCCGGGGGGTGCTCCTAGGTGGAGGAAATAAGGAATTTAAAAATTCAATTTCGATTTAACCACTTAATTTAGTGATACAATTAGGTATCGCTGCCTTCAACCTTACGGCGATCTTTTTGTGACAATTCGTTAGAAATCAGATCTCGTGTCAGCCTGCCCTGTGTTATTCTACTAAAATATTTCAAGGGCCGGCGTCTTTATGGGGGGTTGTTTTTGTTCCAAAAATTGAATCTTAAGACAGTCACCACCAGAAAGACTATAATCGCCATGCTGGACAATTATATTATGTCAGAGGGTATTCTTCACTTTCGTCAAAAGATTTGTTTAGATATTCTGAACCCCGCCGCGTAGCGAGCTGTGATCGTTGTGTCATTACATCTCGTTATCCGGTGGGTTATTAACACTTGTATGCGAACATGTTGGGTTAACCTTATGAGCATTAATTCCTGAAAATTTTCTTTTTTTCCAGAGCTGGGCTCCGGCGAACCAATACAGACCCGGCGGTAGTTTTCCCCACCAGTCTCTGTCATGGCTACCTCAGCCCCAGTCTTTGCTTTATGCACTACCCCTGCTTGTGCCGGTATCCCTATTTTTGCGCATACCCTTTGCATAAGGTGTGTTAAATGTCTAGACCGTTCAAGGGGTCTCTGGGTAATGCGCAATTGTTCTTTTTGCTCCCAATTAGCTGTCAAGGTCCTTTGCGACAATGATAAGACCGCGGCAGTAGCTTTAAGAGAAGTACGGCAACAGATGGCAGCCTACACTACGATTGTTGCGCATAAATCACTTCAATGTGACAACGTCCCTCTTTGGGATAGATTGCTATTTGAACACCCTCCCCCTAAACGTTCCTCTAGAGTCACGAGTTATAAGCCGGCGGAGACTGGTCAGGGTTCTGTATCTTCTGCTACTACACCAAAACGTCTAAGAGAGCCTACACCCCCGGCATCCGCCTCCTCGTCTCGGGCGAGATCTCGGTCTAGGTCACCTCTCAGACGCCAGTCTTCTAGTCTTGCCTCTTCACCAGCGAGTAAGAAGAGTAGGACGGATAGTTCCACCAGTGGTCACGGCGATGAATCCTCCAAATCTAGGAGTAGTTCTCGGTCACACCGTAGCCATAAATCCTCCAAAAAGGATTCCCAGAAACGAAAGTCCTCCCTACATTCACCAGCTTCTAGTGCCTCTCATCGTACCTCTACCCCAGACAAAGTTTGTGTTAGGTCTCAAGGGTCCAGTGCAGTGCCTGTCCCTAAAGAGGATTTACCTATTAATATTTTAACCCTGGAATTGGAAAGTTCAGGGGGTTCAATAATTGAGAATGTTTCAGACTCCCAAGAGAGTGTAGGCCAGGGCCTCGGTGTTTGGCGGTTTGCTCAGCCAGGGTCTGACCACCCACGTCCGACTCAAACGAGTCACACAGTAGCTGATGTCCACAGGGACGCGGCGATCCCATCCTCTATTCCTGACTTATCTTGGCAACAAGGTACCCCAGCTTCGGCGGGGTCTTCTCAGGAGGATCAGGAGGAGAAAGACGAGGTTTCAATAATTTCGGAGATGGAAGGGCAAGAGTCAGGCTCAGGCTTAGACGCCGCGCAGGATATTAATGATTCACCTGTAAGTTCATCATCTAACCAATTTGTTACTGCGCAAGAAATTAATGGGCTACTTACTGATGCTTTATCTAAATTTTTTGGGCAACAACAGGAAAACCCCACAATGGACTTGGGGCTCCCATGACAAGCTCTACGGTAAGGCCTCTGATGACTTCGATTGCTTTATCTAAGATCCCTAACCCACCCACTCTGTCACCATCAGTGGTTACTAAGCCTGCTACGGCGGCATTGACAACTTCAAATGTCAGGGTCATCACGGATGTCAATCCACCCCCTCTAGACAAGGCGCCTCTCAGAAAGGTGGCTATGCCCTTGCTTTATGGACCAGACGAGTCATGGGTCCTTTTGACCCCCACTAACCCTGAGCTCGCCCAACCTACCTTGTCAGGGGAACTCCCGGTACCGCGTGAGTGGGTCATCCAGGGCAATAAATCAAAGAAATTAAGGGCCCTGGATAATTTGGGAAATGTACTGGACGTAAACATCAAGGCTATACCTAGTTATTATCACCAAGACTATTTTGTGTATGCTACTAAGCCAGCTTTACCCCCTGCCTCAGCTTCGAAACTATTTTCAGACTGGTCTAAGCTGGATGGGTTTAATGATATTAAGACTCTGTCAGCTCTCACTCCTGAACTTGATTTACAGTTTTGAAGGTGGGGCAGTTGGGTCCAGGACCTTGGGTGGATTGGGAGATAGAGGCTCAAAACTTTGCAACCACATTTACTTCTAAATCTTCCCACCAGATCCCTCAGGATACTCATTCATGGTTCTCCATGCCGGTAGGTTCTGCCGGCGGATTCCCGTCAGCTTTGTTTTCTTTCCTAGCTGCCCCTAAGATTAATCTTTGTGAGCTAAAAGACCCTTTCACTACCCCTACCCCTACTCACCTAGACAGAGAATTTAGGCTAAGGGGGAAAGCTTTTCGCCTGTTCTCTCAGTACATAGTGTCTCAACAGGTGGCTAAATCTTTACTGCGGTCCACTCAGGCAATCGCAGACGCGGATGCCAGAAGATCGGTTGAGTTATCCCGGCGACTGCTCCTCCAGTCGTCGATCCAATCCTTGGGTGACATATGCACCGCCTTGCTTGAGGCGGTACGAGCAAGACAAGATCTCAGAATGTCTTTAGTTCGCAAGCTACCTGATCGCATTGCGAATCAGGTGATCATGTCACCAGTGCTTACTCCCTCTTTAATGTCCCCTGAAGTGTGACGAACGGTGTTCAATATGGCACAGGCCGTTAAGCACAGTCCCACCCCTTCTAAGAAACCTGCATTTAACTTCCCCAAACCCAGGCCAACCGCTAAAGCTCAGCCAGGGGGATCTAAACCCTTTCTTCTGCCTAAGTCCTCCCACTCCCCCCAAGGTCAGTACAGGCATAGACAGGGTAGGTTTTCAGGTCAGAGAGGACGCGGCCAGCATAAGCCAGGTCAGGGCCAGTCTTCGGCCAACACCAGCCAGCCGGCAAAGCGTCTAGCACCACCAACCCCACCATCAAAAAACTAAAGTCTCTCTCACTCCCGGTGCCAACCTTAAGGCCGGAGGAACCGAGGGTAGTACAGCCGGCGAACCCTTGTCTGCTAACTGGGTCGTTCCGAACGTGTCACCAAGCATGGCCATTAAACACTTGGGCACGGATGGTGGCACGCAAAGGCATTACTTGGCAGTGGCTCCGGCGACCTCGCTTACGTCAGCCGACAACGGCGAATTTTGTTTCTTTAGAGGTGGAGTCACTGGTCCAGGAAATGATTGCCAAGAATGTCATCATCCCGTTCCCCCAAATTACCCTGTATTCACGTCCAAACTATTTTTGGTTCCAAAAAGGGACAGTGTTCAGATGAGGCCGGTCGTAGACCTGTCTTATCTGAACCTTCACATTCACAACGAATCTTTCAGAATGTTAACAGTACACCAAATCAGGCTAACACTTCCGCCGGGAGGTTGGATGTGTTCACTAGACCTGACAGACGCCTATTGGCACGTCTCGGTCAACAAAAGATTTCAAAGGTTTTTGGCCTTAAGGATCAGGCACCAAAATTTTGTTTTTCAAAGGATGCCGTTCGGCTTGAACCTAGCACCTCGATTATTCACGAAATTAGTCAGGCAAGCCCTGATGCCATTGTTAAAACAGGGGATCAGAGTGTTGTGGTACCTAGACGACTGGCTGGTGGTGGCAGAGACACAACAATTATGCGTCAAACATGTCAATATTATTTTAAATCATGTCAAAACTCTAGGCTTCAAGGTAAATCTGGTAAAGTCAAACCTTGTTCCCTCACGAGTAATTCAGTGGATAGGGCTGGTCTGGGACACGGCCGCTCTCACTCTGAGTCAGAGTGTGGACAATCGCAACAGGTTTCGCAGGAAACTGTTCATGTTTCTTCACAGTCTGACTACGACGCGGAGGGTCTGGGAGTCTCTGATAGGCTCTCTCAACGGGATTCAACTAACTGTCAAGTTGGGCCGGTTGAAAGTAAAACGATTAATATTGGAAGGCAACAAATATTTCCCGCTCTTACCGGCGGGAAAATTATGGCCCATCCCGAAATTAATCCACACCTTGCTAGCGGTCTGGGCAAGGAGGGAAACGTTGCACTCAATAATGTCATGGACCTCTCCTCCACCAACGGTATGGGTAGACACGGATGCGTCAGGCACAATAGGGTGGGGATTTCAGTCAAATCAGGGGCACCAGGGTCAGGGGCTTTGGTCCCACTTAGAAATCTCTCACATCAATGTCAAAGAATTACTAGTCCCCTTGTATTTCCTTCAGGCTCACGGCCCGGCGCTACGGGGCAAGTCGGTGGCCTTCAGAATGGACAATCTGAATGCAGTTCACTGTATTCAGAAACAAGGATCAACGAGGTCAATGGGGTTGCTAAACGTGTCGGAAGAGATTTTTACTCTCGCCAACAGACTAGACATTTACCTTCACGCATCTTATCTCCCAGGCGTAGCGAACGTCTGGGCAGACGCTCTGTCCCGGAGACAGAGCACGACAGTAGAATGGGAGCTCAAGCAACCCATTTTCAACCTAATGATTGCAGAGCTCTCCCATCCACAAGTGGATCTATTTGCGTCCGAGGAGACTCACAAACTCCCTCTATACCTCACCCGCCGGGCGAAAACGCCGGCAGGGGGGCCAGACGCCCTAGTGACAGACTAGAACAGATGGAGCTCCATCTATCTGTTTCCGCCGCCAGATGCGTCACTAATGTGCCACGTAGTGAACAAACTACGAGATTATCGAGGCTTAGTCACGCTAATCGCGCCCCTGTGGCCGGCGCAGTTGTGGTACCAGCAATTGAAAACGTGGTGCCCGGACCTGGTATTGCTCCCGGTCGGGTATTTCCACTTAGACACTATTGGCAACCTAGCGACCTCGCTGACTTTTGCATTATGGACATTCAGGAGGCCAAGTGGCTAGCACCATACGGTAGAGATGTGACCAATAAATTAATCAATCAATATACTCAGTCTACGAAACGACAGTATCACTCACATTGGCAAGCCTTTACTTCCTGGATCATCAGAACGGAACAGATTGTGCCGTCAGTGGCTTTTGTTTTCAATTATTTAAATTATCTGTTTGAGCAGAAACATTTATCTGTGGTAACATTAAAAAATCACTTAACTGCGATTAGAGTGCCTTTTTACAGGTCTCTCCATACCGGTGGCGGAGGAAACAGGTTTTATGAGAGCTTGTTTTAAACTTCGCCCACCTCCCCGTCAGCTCATGCCTACTTGGTCTCTCGACAAAGCTTTGTCTTTACTTCACTCTCGTCTGTACCAAAATACTGCAGACTTTGCATTACTCTTAAAAAAGGCGGTTTTCCTTATGGCTTTGGCCACCGGGAACAGAGTGTCTGAGCTGGCGGCGATGAGCAACACACCTAATTGCCTTAGGTTTGGCAGACTTAATGAATGTATTTACATTGCACCTTCCCCAGGTTTTGTAGCCAAGAATGAGCACAGTGCACACGTGTTTTCTGAGTTCACGGTGCCGGCGTTAAAAAGGGGAAAGGTGCATCATAATCTATGTCCAGTGCAAGCTCTAACCAAATATTTGAGAGTAGCTCCTCTTAACCCCCAAGGTGCTTTATGGGTAGTAAGTACGGGTAAACGCTTACTTAAACGACGATTAGCCTCTCTTCTGGTCGAAGTCATTAAAGAGAGTAATCCCGGCGTTGTGGGTAGGGCCCACGATTTACGCAAATGGGCAGCCTCTTTACGTTTCCTGAAAAAAAATTCAGTAGAAGATATCGCGTCCACTCAGTTGTGGGCGTCTAATCATACGTTTTTGTCTAGATACTTATCAGTTGCTCTAGACAAACCTTCCTTACCATGTATAGCTTTAAGGCAGAGGGTCTAGAAGGCCCTGCAGTCACTTTTGTTTATTTTCACGAGAAAGGGGGGGGGGGGGTGCAGTCAGTTGACATTATAGGTTTGACTCCTGTAAGGAGATAAAGAAAACCTAATATTTAGTAGTGGCCCCGTAATCATTGACGAACATGCCTATTACATAAGGCATCCTCTTCAAACACTAATCCGCCGTAGTTTGAATCTACCGCGCAGAGCATTTAAAAACTGAGGAGCCTTCATCATGAGCGCACGCGACCTCACTCATGGCTTCAGTCATTATGAATTGGGTTCTCACTACGAAAAAACTTCGTAAAAAATAAAAACAAAAACAAAATAAGAATAACTATCTAATAAGCTTTCCATCATATCGTGGATGTACTTGTGTGGATCTTTGACCAGACGCTACTGCAGGCGTCATTCTTCCTTCACTGACATATCAAGTAAACCAAAATCCTGAATACATCAACGAATGGGAAGGGGATGGTCGGGAGGGCCCCAGTCGTCAATGATTATGGGGCCACTACTAAATATTAGGTTTTCTTTATCTCCTTACAGGAGTCAAACCTATAATTTATTAGTGGCCCCTCCATCATTGACGAACATGCCTGATTTCTAAGACTGGAGGGGGACATTCGTAATCATATCATAACTCTAGAAAAGCAGATAATCAAACAACCACATAGTATTCTTACTCTTGTAAAAAAGAGATATTCGGGTGCATAAACTTTATACAGCCTAAATCTTCAAAAAGGGGTACAAGCAGGAGCGTGCTTCAAAGAAGCCTGCTTGAAAAAGGGTTAACTCTGAGACTCTGTACACAGATCTGCTAGTTAAGAAGGCACCCCACTTAAAGTAAGTGGTGAAAACTAAAAACTTATAAGTTTACATGTGCACATATAAACCCCATTAGCTAGTGGATATATTCCTAAAAATATAACCAAACATAAATTAATTCTTGTACATTCATAGAAGTACTGAACTCGTGTACTTATGGAGAAGTAATTACTTCAAAAGTAGAAGTCGTAGTCGCTACTACCGAGATTTCTCAAAAATCTATTGCTTCACAGCCAAAGCTACTTACAACAAGAATTGTTGTAACACTACTATTGGCCTTTAGCACAATTTCCTGCAATAAATACTACAGAGAAATTTTATAAAACAATGCCTACAAACAGTATCCCAGCTCGTATGTTCCGAACACATACTCCGGAGGGGTCTAGGGTGTCCTATGTCACACTGACTGCACCCTCCCCCCCATTTTTCTTGAAATTAAACAAAACGTGACTAAAAGGGCCACCTAGACCCTCTGCCGTAAAGCTATACATGGCAAGGAAGGTTTGTCCAGAGCTACTGAAAGGTATCGTGTAAAAAAACTCCTGATTAGAGGCCCATAACTGTGTGGACTTAATAACTTCCACCGAAAGATTATTAAGGAAACGTAAAGAGGCTGTCCCCTTGCGTAAATCGTGGGTCTTACCCACAACGCCGGGATTCTTCTCTTTAAAGTCCTTGACCAAGAGAGAAGCCAGTGTACGCTCCATCAAGCGTTCACCCGGACTTGCGACCCATAAAGCACCCTGGTGATTTAGAGGTGCCACTCTTAAATATTTGGTTAGAGCTTGCACTGGGCAAAAAAAGATGGTGCACCTTTCCCCTTTTTAACGCCGGAACCGTGAACTCTGAAAACACGTGTTCACTGTGCTCATTCTTGGCTAAGAATCCTGGGGAAGGTGCAATGTGAATACACTCATGAAGCCTATCAAACCTGAGGCAAATAGGTGTGTTGCTCATCGCCGCCAGCTCAGATACTCTGTTCCCGGTAGCCAAAGCCATAAGGAATACTGCCCTTTTGTAAAATCTGCAGTCTTTGGTACATACGGGAACGAGAATAACTACGATGCTGTGTCCAGAGACCATGTAGGCCTGAGCTGACGGGGAGGTGGGCGGAGTTTAAAACCTGCCCTCATAAATCAATTTCAGATAAATGTTTCTGCATGAACAGATACATTAAATAATTAACAACCAACGCCACCGAGGGCACAGTTTGGTTTGTTCTAAGAATCCAAGACATAAAAGCTTGCCAATGCGATTGAAACTGTCGCTTTGTAGACTGGGTATATTGATTCGTGAATATCTTGGTCACGTCGCTACCATATGGTGCTAGCCACTTGGCCTCCTGAATGTCCATAATGAACAAGTCTGCGAGGTTTCTAGGTTGCCAATTGTGTTCTAAGTGGAACAACCCGACCGGGAGTGACACTGGGTGCGGGCACCACGTGTACAAATGCTGGTACCAAACTGCACCGGCCACAGGGGCGCGATTAGCGAGACTACGCCTCGCTAATCCTGTAGTTTGTTGACTACGTGGCACATTAGAGACGCGTCTGGCGGCGGAAAATAGATAAATGGAACTCAACCTGTTCTCGTCCGTCATCAGAGCGTCAGGTCCGCCCGCCGGCGTTATCGTCCGGCGGGTGAGGTACAGTGGGAGTTTGCAAGTCTTCTCAGACGCAAACAAATCCACTTGTGGATGGTAATGCTCCGCACATGCAAGAGCGCCCATTCCACTGAAGTGCTTTGTCTCTGAGACAGAGCGTCTGCCCAGACGTTTGCAACGCCTGGGAGATAAGATGCGTGAAGATGAATGTTCAGCCTGTTGGCTAGTATAAAAATCTTTTCTGACACGTTTAGCCACTTCCGAGATCTTATTGACCCTTGTTTCTGAATACAGTGAACCACATTCAGATTGTCCATTCTGAAGGCCACCGACTAGTCCCGTAAAGCAGAGCCGTGAGCCTGAAGGACAGATAAGGGGACTAGTAAGTCTTTGACATTGATGTGGAAGATTTCTAAATGGGACCAAAACCTTTGACCCTGATGCCCGAGGTTTGACTAAAAGCCCCAACCTATCGTGCCTGACGCATCCATGTCCACCCATACCGACGGCGGAGGAGAGGTTCATGACATGACTGCGTGCAACCTTTCTCTCGTCGCCCAAACCGCTAGTAAGTTGTGTAATAACGTTGGGATAGGCCATACTATCCCCGCCGGTAATAGTGGGAAAAATTTGTTGCCCTCCAAGATTAAACGTTAGACTTTCAACCGGCCCAACTTCACAGTTAGCTGAACCCCGTTGAGAGAACCGACTAGAGATTCCCAAAGTTTCTGTGTCGTATTCAGACTGTGGAGAAACATAAACAGTTTTTGCGAAATCTGTTTCGAGTGTCCACACTCTGACTCAGAGTGAGAGAAGCTGTGTCCTCGACCAGCCCTATCCACTGAAATACTCGTGGGGGAACAAGGGATTGACTTTTACTAAGTTGACCTTGAATCCTAGAGATATGAGATGGTTTAACGTAACGTAGACATGACTGATGCGTAACTTTTCTGTTTCTGCCACCACCAGTTAGTCGCCCAGATACCACCAGACCCTGATCCCTTGTTCTAACAAGGGCATCAGGGCTTGCGGGGACCTTGCTTGAATGCTTGTGCCAAATTGAAAACAGTCTTCCAAACTGCTGGTGAAATCAAAGAAGGAATTAGAACTGGAGACAGAACTACTTGGCTTGCAATACGGTCAAGAAGTTTCTTCACTAAGAACATCCTCAGATCCTGCCTTGCTCGAACTGCCTCTAATAAGGCTGTCCGAATATCTCCTAAAGACTTGGATGGAAGTCTGGAGAAGCAAGCGCCGGGAAAGTTCAATGGCTTTCCTGACTTCCGCGGCTTCTATTGCCTGAGAAGAGCGTAACAGAGACTTTGTTACTTGCTGGGAACCATATATTGCGAAAAAAGTTTAAACGCTTTTCCTCTTAACCTAAACTCGCGGTCTAGGTAAGCTGGGGAAGGCGTGCTAATGGCAGCCAAGCAGAGGGGACTCCGCCGGCACCAAAAACCGGAAGAGAGAACCAAGAATGGCGTTCTGGAGGTATTTGGTGGTAAGAATAAGTCATGGTTATAATAACTTGGAATGTCCTTAATATGAACATCCAAAACATTTCCGTAACATTGCTACCCCTGACTCATCAGGCCCGTAAAAAGAGGCATAGCTCCTGTTTTTTGACTGGCGCCTTGTCTAAAGGAGGGGGAGATATGTCTGATATGACATAGTGACAGTGGAAGTAGTGAGAGCTGCTGTGCCTGGCACATTGGAAATTGGGTCTGACACAAGCGGATGGCTAGGTATTTTAGCTAAAGCAAAGGATGTAGCCAGAGGTCGCACATTCGTCGACATCGCGGGATCTCCCGTATCAGAAGGAGTTTCCGGCGTAGGGCCAAAGAACCTATTAAGTGCATTCAATAGTAGTCCATCAATCTCTTCCGCCGGTACATACCTAGCCGATGACGAACTCCGTGGAGATTCGACAGTACCCTGAGAGTCGCCTAGAAGGTGACTGGACTCTTCAACCTCCATCTCTGAGACCAGAGATCGTTGTTCTTCATCCGTTAAGTCTGGCTTATCATGGGAAGATCCCGCCGAAGCCGGGACCTCCACATGTTGCCATGTTAAAACTGGGGTAGAAGATGGTACATCGGCATCCCGTGGACGTCAGCACTAGTTGAGTCACAAAGGGAGGTGTTCTGTCCTGCCAGGACTGTGAGTATCGCCATACACCTTGGCTGTGGCTGTCCCTCGCTTGCGAGCTCGGTATACTCTCTGAAAGAGAGCCCTGTAAAGGTTTATGATAATTAAAAGCTCCCATAGCTCATTAACACATTGAAAGCAGAGCTGGTGAGCAAAATCATAAAGTATACTAATTAATTTAATTTATATTTAATTGTATTAAAATAAATTACTATAAATAAACACAATATTATCCTAATATAATCATAGAAAATATATATGGTTATTATTATTCAGTGATTAAATTATTTCATTAACAAATAAAAATAATATAGGGATACCTGATCTTAACGGCGTTGAACATACAGCAATGAGAGGTTCAAGTGCCGACATGACAGAGACTGGGGGAAAACTACCCCGCCCCCGGGAACTACCTGGTCACCTGGTGCAACACCGGTACTCCGCCCTGGAAAGAGAATTTTCCGGGGATTAATGCTCATAGGGTTACACCCAAAAAATGGTACAAAATATGTGTCACAAGACCGCCGGTCAACGAACCGTAGCACTCCACCACTACTTTTTGTTTTCCTTTAGTTTCATATTAAAGATTTCAGGATATATTTACCTGTCCAGAAGATTTTAAGCATATCTTTTGAATCCTCATAAAGATGAAGTATATCTTTATTAAAGATGAAGTCTTTCAAGTATCCCTTTACACTTGAAACATTAGTAAGATTCCGGCATCTTTTTATCCCATAAAAAGTCTAAGCCTATCCTAATCTCTAATCCGGCTTCTCCCAGAAGCCCTCATAGATCGCCGTCTTGAAGGCCGTGATACCCTATTGTATCAATCAATTGTTTGGCAAATGATCGCGAATTGCTAATCAGTTAATATAACCACCCGAAGGTATAACCGCCGGGTTTTATATGCAATGTCAAACCAATTGTACCTGCCCCAGACCTTTTTTGTAAAAAGGTCGCCGGGAGGGAAAGACTAAACAAACAAACAACATTGTTCCAATTGTTTATTAAGGATTTCAGCATATCTTTTACCTATTCGAAAGAATTAAGCATAACTTCTGAATCCTCATAAAGATGAAACATATCTTTATTAAAGATGAAGTCCTTCAAGTATCCCTTTACACTTGAAACACTAGTAAGATTCAGGCATCTTTTTATCCCATAAAAAGTCTAAGCCTATCTTAATCTCTAATCCGGCTTCTGCCAGAAGCCCTCATAGATCGCCGTCTTGAAGGCCGTGATACCCTAATGTATCAATCAATTGTTTGGCAAATTATCGCGAATCGCAAATCCGTTAATATAACCACCCGAAGGTACAACCGCCGGGTTTTATATGCAATGTCAAACCAATTATACCTGCCCCAGACCTCTTTGTAAAAAGGTCGCCGGGAGGGAAAGACCAAACAAAATAACTGTGTGGAGCCCCCCTCACCGGGAATAACACAGGAAGCCTGATCCCAGGCTTGACCACAGAAAACGCAGTTTCTGATGAGCCCTCAAGCGACCAAACTCGTCGGGGTAACTTACCTATTTTAGCCATCCTGACTAAAACTCGGTAAACAAAAACGGTGTTCTCAGAGCAACGAGAAAAAACGCCGGAAAGGTAACCCACACCAAACGAGACATAACAGGAGGGCGTAATGCATAAAGCAATGAATAACACAGGAAGCCTGATCCCAGGCTCGACCACAGAAAACGCAGTTTCTGATGAGCCCTCAAGCGACCAAACTCGTCGGGGTAACTTACCTATTTTAGCCATCCTGACTAAAACTCGGTAAACAAAAACGGTGTTCTCGGAGCAACAAGAAAAACGCCGGAAAGGTAACCCCCACCAAACGAGACATTTTAACACATTTTATACAAAGGGTGTGCGCAAAATTAGGGATACCTGAACAGGAGGGCGTAATGCATAAAGCAAAAACCGGGGCAAAGGTAGCCATGACAGAGACTGGAGGGAAACTTACTCCAGGTTCTGCATAGACCCGCCGGGACCCAGCTCTGGAAAAATAAAATTTCCAGGAATTAATGCTCATAAGGTTAACCCACTCATGTTCGCACACAGGTGTTAAATAACCTGCCGGGTAACGAGACGTAATACTCAACGACCACAGCTCGCTACGCGGTGGGGTTTCCTAAGTAAAGGATTTCAGAATATCTTAATTTGTCCAAAAGATTTATGAATACCCTCTGACATAATATATAAAGACCATCATGGCGTTTATAAGTGATTAAGTCTTTCCGGTGGTGTTTGTTTCCAGATTAAATTTTGGAAAAAAAAAAAAAAAAAAACTAAAAAAAGACGCCGGCCCCCGAATTATCTCGTAGATAAAAAACTGGGAAGCCTGACAAATATACGAGATCTAACTTCTGCCGAAGTATCTTTTTAGATCGCCGTATGTTAAAGGCGGCGATACAAAACGTATCCCTCAAATGTCTGGTTAACTAACTGAATTGTAAATTCGTTATTCTCATCCGTGTAAGAAGCACCCGCCGAGTGTGAATAATAGTTTAAAAAACGTTAACCCCAATTGTGCCCTAAAGCGCCGTATGTTGAAGGAGGCGATACACAATGCATCCCTCAATTGTCTGGTCAACTAAACTGAATTTTGCAAATTCGGTCATCCCACCCTTCCAGGTTGCACCCACCGGGTGATTTAAAGTTTAAAAGTTAACCCCAATTGTTCCTATCCCCACTTCTTTGAAACAGATCGCCGGGGAGGAAATACAACTACAGCATAGTTTTATATTGGCTTTGCAAAACCGAAAAAACTACAAACAACACATGTCCGTAAGAACACTGTTAGATGGGTACAGCCAACCCGCCGGGAATCAGAAGGAGCCTGAAACAGGCACCCCAGAGACGCAGACCTGGGGAGCCACAGACAC
Organism: Paralithodes platypus; assembly: GCA_032716605.1. Classification (NCBI taxonomy): domain Eukaryota; kingdom Metazoa; phylum Arthropoda; class Malacostraca; order Decapoda; family Lithodidae; genus Paralithodes; species Paralithodes platypus. The sequence goes on along the minus strand of CM064489.1, from coordinate 25,093,272 downwards.
CCACTCGCCGGGGAAACAAGCCTGTTTTAAACCACGCGTGGCCAAAACTTGGCAACCAGCCGGGGTTATCAAGGTGAAACCGAGAAAAACCCGCCAGAAAAACCCACCCCGTCCAGATACCATCTGAACGCAACACCGGACCGAGGCGTAGCTAAAACACAACTAACGCCGGGCCCAACATAGTCCGTGGAATTAGCCAAAACACAACTAACCCAGGACACATAAATAGTCCGTGGAATTAGCCAATACACAACTAAACTAGGATACACATGACACAGTAGTACATATTTAGAAAATAAATCAATAACACTTGTATATGTGATAAAGCTACGAGAGGCTGGCTAGGCCTAGGCAGACGGATAACAGTAACAAGTCGGAATATAAACAAAAAGCACTGAATTATATCACAACAGGAACCACCGCCAACACACCACTGTAGCAAACACTTCCGGCAAAGGGAAGAACTGACTCTGGACCCAGAAAAAACTTCACTAAGTGAAGAAAAATACGCTGGGAACGACAGCAAAAATACGCTACCTCATCAGAAAGATAAAAGGAAGCAATAACGTGTAATGAAAGCCGCCTGCATCACAAAGCTAGCTAACTGTGAAAAAGTTCACCTGTCCACAACAGGACCACGAGGGTACATCCGAAATAGATGCCCCAAACATACGACCCAAAATACACTGCACTGCGGGCAACCAGCCCAGGACACTCCTGCTACGCATATCCTAACCTTACTCGATACATCCCGGAGTAAACAAATGAGAAAAAACTCACTAGGGACGCAACAAATGCGGAACCCGCGGAGCGTGGGGAGACAGGTCCGGGCAGGCTGAGCGCAGAGCAGAGAAGGAAGAATGACGCCTGCAGTAGCGTCTGGTCAAAGATCCACACAAGTACATCCACGATATGATGGAAAGCTTATTAGATAGTTATTCTTATTTTCTTTTTGTTTTTATTTTTTACGAAGTTTTTTCGTAGTGAGAACCCAATTCATAATGACTGAAGCCATGAGTGAGGTCGCGTGCGCTCATGATGAAGGCTCCTCAGTTTTTAAATGCTCTGCGCAGTAGATTCAAACTACGGCGGATTAGTGTTTGAAGAGGATGCCTTATGTAATAGGCATGTTCGTCAATGATGGAGGGGCCACTAATAAATAGGACACCCTAGACCCCGCCGGAGTATGAGAGCTGTGATATAATTCAAGGTTAATGTGATATGAAAATTTCTCAGTGAGAAATTGTGCTAGTACAATGTTAGTACAAAACAACGGAGTTGTTATAGTAGTTTTAGCTGCAAAAGCAGTCTAATATTAGAACAGTGGAGATCCTTTGCAATTTCTCTCCACGATTATTTTGGGGTTTATTATGTGCACATATAAACTTATAACTTGTTATTTTTGTCACCACTCGTTGAGTGGGGTGCCTTTGTAACTACAGATCTGTGTTCAGAATCTTCAGGGTTACCCTTTTTGTCAGGCAGGCTTCTTTGAAGCACGCACCTGCCTGAACCCCTTTTTCTTGTATATTTTTGGTCTATGCCATATTTAAATATATTTTCAAAAGTAAGAATACTATGTGGTTGTTTTTATTATCTGCTTTTATAGAGTTATGATATGATTACGAATGTCCCCCTCCAGTCTTAGAAATCAGGCATGTTCGTCAATGATGGAGGGGCCACTAATAAATTATAGGTTTGACTCCTGTAAGGAGATAAAGAAAACCTAATATTTAGTAGTGGCCCCGTAATCATTGACGACTGGGGCCTTCCCGACCGTCCCCTTCCCATTCGTTGATGTATTAAGGATTTTGGTTTACTTGATATGTCAGTAAAGGAGGAATGACGCCTGAATCAGCGTCTGGTCAGAAATCCACACAAGTACATCCACGATATGATGGAAAGCTTATTAGATAGTTATTCTTATTTTCTTTTTGTTTTTATTTTTTATGAAGTTTTTTCATAGTGAGAACCCAATTCATAATGACTGAAGCCATGAGTGAGGTCGCGTGCGCTCATGATGAAGGCTCCTCAGTTTTAAATGCTCTGCGCGGTAGATTCAAACTACGGCGGATTAGTGTTTGAAGAGGATGCCTTATGTAATAGGCATGTTCGTCAATGATTACGGGGCCACTACTAAATATTAGGTTTTCTTTATCTCCTTACAGGAGTCAAACCTATAATTCTGTCAAAAATTGCCCAAACATTCAGCAAAATTGCCCCTCTCAGTGTGACTCCACTCATTATCACACGGTCAAGCGGTCACGGGGTGACCCTTGCCGCTCCTTGCTGCTCCAGCCACAGCAGCTCTGTCTGGGAACAAAATTTGTATAAATACAATAATGCATAAAATACTCTTCACAAATACATTTGTATTGTATAATATTGTAAATAAAAATGAATAATAACTGTGTGGGTGTCGAAAATTGCTCAACCATCTTTCTTATGTCTCGCCTACGCGCGTATATTGGATTATACATAGTCATGACTGTCATACAAATACTTGCAGTAGGTCTCGAATATAAATTTAGATTGTATATTACTTGGAAATAAATAAATATAAGTTTCTCTGGTGGCAATCTACCCTTTCGCAAGTGTAAGGAGACACCAGTCTATATTTAGCTCTCTATCAAAAAAGGCAATCTGCCTATGTTTACTGACCACCCTCGTTGCTGGTCTATAATCTAGTACTTTATTTACAGTCAATGGCCTACATGTTTCTGTGGTACTTCACATGTGTCTAAAATGCAATGTCTGCTTGCATAAAAATGCAATTCTGAAGTCCATTTATACGTACGACATACGCATGTCTCACTTTCTCTCTCTCTCCATTCCTGACTCAAGTTATTGTAGACCTCTTGGTGGCAACTAACACCAGACACCTGCTAGACATAAGGTTCAAAATCCCAAGACATCCATACGCCTTGGGCGCCTCCACAATTATCACACAGCTGCATATGTTTACTGCTAGATCTCCCTGCCTTCACTCTCTCCACGACTCACTCCCTGCCTCCCTCCCACCCACCTACCCCCACCCACCCTTTTAGGCTTCCGTCTGCTAGAAACTCATTGATAATGTGCGTAAATATCGCATGAATTGGTCTATATGCGGTATATATTGACATATCTCACTTCTACATACGTACAAGTCTGTATTATAGCATGACAGTGCTCTAAGTACAAGATATAAGTGATATTTATGGCGTAACACACCCTCTCCCCTTTCATTCCCAGCACAACTCAATCACACCTTGGTTCACGCATAGAAACTCATTGATAATGTGCGTAAATATCGCATGAATTGGTCTATATGCGGTATATATTGATATATGGCACGTCTACATACGTACAAGTCTGTATTATAGCATGACAGTGCTCTAAGTATAAGATATAAGTTATATTTATGGCGTAACACACCCTCTCCCCCTTTCATTCCCAGCACAACTCAATCACACCTTGGTTCACGCATAGAAACTCATTGATAATGTGCGTAAATATCGCATGAATTGGTCTATATGCGGTATATATATTGATATATGGCACGTCTACATACGTACAAGTCTGTATTATAGCATGACAGTGCTCTATGTACGAGATATACGTAATATTATAGCGCAAACCACACTCTCATCTCATAAATTGCCGCCAAACCTCCAACCCATCTTCATTCCCGCCTAAATATTCTTTGATAATTCCCTTATATATTGCAATTTTTGGTCACTATGAGGCATATTCATTGTTATATGGGTGGCCTACACACGTATACGTACTCTACATAGCCTAAAAGGGATAAAAAAAGGAGATATACGTGATAATACGCGGTAACCCACCCCCTCCTCCCTCTGGTTCTATCCCCTGGGCGCGTGAAAATTCGGCAGGGAAATCTCGCCGCTCGATGACAATCTAGCCGCGCGGTGCCATTCGCTCCACATTTTTCAACTACGGACCGTTCCCCCACCCCCCCCCAGACATTTTTTGGGGGGTCAAATATATATGGGCCGATGCACGCAAACATTCCCTACACGCTGATGTACTTTTTATCGAAATTGGCAATGGGTACCAAAATCATCATACATGCGCACAGTATGACCCTGTAAAAAAAAAAACTGTGCCGCGGAGAGGTTAATAGCACCGTAACACTGGTACTTTGCGAAGTAACACTGTGATAGAGTTTTCCTGGTTATCTTGCGTTAGTGATGTTGGGGGTTAACAGTAGCTCTGGGGGCCGTCCAAGCTGTCCGGTAGTGTAGAGAAGGTTTTGCAGATGGGCTTCTTGCGGGCGGTTTTGCACCTTTTTGACAACAAATGCTGATGGGGTAAGACATTCGATTGTTGCCAAGGAGTTATTCTTGCAGAGTCCTCACTCAAGAGTTTCTCGCATAATCCCTTCTAACATAACAAGATCTTTCTGCCTTAGATCAGTTATGAGTTATGATCGTTCGTAACTCAAGTAGCGGATGGTGCACTATCAGAAGTTAATGAAACAATCAATAATTTGTGAATTTGTTGTCTACCAATATAATATTACTGCCGGTAGTCCCGATCGCAATAAAACATTCGTAAAGGGTTAATTCACTTCCTCACCGAGTTGCACAGATTACGGAACGCCGAATTATCGTGAATCTTGAGAAGGGGAGGACGTACTAGACGCCAACGCAGTGTGGCCAGCCGTTGCTTTTGTTACGACCGGCACTACGAAATAAACAAGGGCACTTAATAATGGACTAGATGATAGGCTATATCTGCAACAACGGCCATTTGTTATATCCATTACAATGGTACGCTAATTCCAAACCCTCGAACTATTACGCCGGTGAACAAAACACTTAAAACCCTCCAGAGTTAATCTACTGGATAACAGGGTATCAATTAACTGGGTTTTAGTGCACTTCTACAAAGGCTTTCCGATGACGGCAAAGCCAACTCACAACAGGAGTACTTACGTTACGAAAATTCTCTAAAGTAATAACAATGCTTGAATAAACTATCATAAGATTTAATAAAGGAAAATATGCTTACGTTAACTTTAGTGTGAGTCTGTACTCAACACTAAACTCTTCAATGCTCTATGAAAACACTGGAAGTCTAGTCCTACAGCAATCAGATAAGGAATCTTCTGAAAAGGTCTGATGCTCTAAGATGCTCGTTAATATAGAACAGAAATAATGCAGGGGCAGGACACCAAAGCGTGTATCTTAAATACACCAATAAGTAGGATACCTATATATAACAATGGAGTGCAACAACTCTGTGACAGCACTAATATAGGTTTGACTCCTGTAAGGAGATAAAGAAAACCTAATATTTAGTAGTGGCCCCGTAATCATTGACGAACATGCCTATTACATAAGGCATCCTCTTCAAACACTAATCCGCCGTAGTTTTGAATCTACCGCGCAGAGCATTTAAAAACTGAGGAGCCTTCATCATGAGCGCACGCGACCTCACTCATGGCTTCAGTCATTATGAATTGGGTTCTCACTACGAAAAAACTTCGTAAAAAATAAAAACAAAAAGAAAATAAGAATAACTATCTAATAAGCTTTCCATCATATCGTGGATGTACTTGTGTGGATCTCTGACCAGACGCTGATTCAGGCGTCATTCCTCCTTCACTGACATATCAAGTAAACCAAAATCCTCAATACATCAACGAATGGGAAGGGGACGGTCGGGAGGGCCCCAGTCGTCAATGATTACGGGGCCACTACTAAATATTAGGTTTTCTTTATCTCCTTACAGGAGTCAAACCTATAATTTATTAGTGGCCCCTCCATCATTGACGAACATGCCTGATTTCTAAGACTGGAGGGGGACATTCGTAATCATATCATAACTCTATAAAGCAGATAATAAAAACAACCACATAGTATTCTTACTTTTGAAAATATATTTAACAACGGCGTAGGCCGAAAATATACAAGAAAAAGGGGGTTCAGGCAGGTGCGTGCTTCAAAGAAGCCTGCCTGACAAAAAATGGGTAACCCTGAAGATTCTGAACACAGATCTGTAGTTACAAAGGCACCCGACTCAACGAGTGGTGACAAAAAATAACAAGTTATAAGTTTATATGTGCACATAATAAACCCCAAAATAAACTTGGAGATAAATTGCAAAGGAACTCCATTGTTCTAATATTAAATTGCTTTCGCAGCTAAAACTACTATAACAACACCGTTGTTTTGTACTTAACATTGTACTAGCACAATTTCTCGCTGAGAAATTTTCATATCACATTTTAACCTTAAATTGTATCACAGCTCTCATACTCCGGCGGGGTCTAGGGTGTCCTATGTCAACTGACTGCACCCCCCCCCCCCCCTTTCCCGTGAAAGTAAACAAAAGTGACTGCAGGGCCACCTAGACCCTCTGCCTTAAAGCTATACATGGTAAGGAAGGTTTGTCTAGAGCAACTGACAAGTATCTAGACAGAAACGTATGATTAGACACCCACAACTGCGTGGACGCGATGTCTTCGACTGACATTTTTTTCAGGAAACGTAAAGAGGCTGCCCATTTGCGTAAATCGTGGGCCCGACCCCCAACGCCGGGATTACTTTCTTTAATGACTTCTACCAGAAGAGAGGCTAATCGCCGTTTAAGTAAGCGTTTACCCGTACTTGCTACCCATAAAGCACCTTGGGGGTTAAGAGGAGCTACTCTCAAATATTTGGTTAGAGCTTGCACTGGACATAGATTATGATGCACCTTTCCCCTTTTGAACGCCGGCACCGTGAACTCAGAAAACACGTGTGCACTATGCTCATTCTTGGCTACAAAAGCTGGGGAGGGTGCAATGGAAATACATTCATTAAGTCTACCAAACCTAAGACAATTAGGTGTGTTGCTCATCGCCGCCAGCTCAGACACTCTGTTTCCGGTGGCCAAAGCCAAAAGGAAAACCGCCTTTTTTAAGAGTAATGCAAAGTCTGCAGTATTTTGGTACAGACGAGAGTGAAGCAAAGACAAAGCTTTGTCCAGAGACCAAGTAGGCATGAGCTGACGGGGAGGTGGGCGGAGTTTAAAACATGCTCTCATAAAACCTGTTTCCTCCGCTACCGGTATGGAAAGACCCGTAAGGTCTAAAAAGGGCACTCTAATCGCAGTTAAGTGATTTTTTAATGTTACCACAGATAAACGTTTCTGCTCAAACAGATAATTCAAATAATTAAAAACTAATGCCACTGAGGGTACAGTTTGTTCTGTTCTAACGATCCAAGAAGTAAAGGCTTGCCAATGTGATTGATACTGTCGTTTTGTAGACTGAGTATATTGATTGAGTAATTTATTGGTCACATCTCTACCGTATGGTGCTAGCCACTTGGCCTCCTGAATGTCCATAATGCAAAAGTCAGCGAGGTCGCTAGGTTGCCAATCGTGTCTAAGTGGAAATACCCGACCGGGAGCGATACCGGGTCCGGGCACCACATTTTCAATTGCTGGTACCACAACTGCGCCGGCCACAGTGGCGCGATTAGCGAGACTAAGCCTCGATAATCTCGTAGTTTGTTCACTACGTGGCACATTAGTGACGCATCTGGCGGTGGAAACAGATAGATGGAGCTCCATCTGTTCCAGTCTGTCACTAGAGCGTCTGGCCCCCCTGCCGGCGTTTTCGCCCGGCGGGTGAGGTATAGAGGGAGTTTGTGAGTCTCCTCGGACGCAAAAAGATCCACTTGTGGATGGGAGAGCTCTGCAATCATTAGGTTGAAAATGGGTTGCTTGAGCTCCCATTCTACTGTCGTGCTCTGTCTCCGGGACAGAGCGTCTGCCCAGACGTTCGCTACGCCTGGGAGATAAGATGCGTGAAGATAAATATCTAGACTGTTGGCTAGAGCAAAAATCTCTTCTGACACGTTTAGCAACTTCCTTGACCTCGTTGACCCTTGTTTCTGAATACAGTGGACTGCATTCAGATTGTCCATTCTGAAGGCCACCGACTTGCCCCGTAACGCCGGGCCGTGAGCCTGAAGGAAATACAAGGGGACTAGTAATTCTTTGACATTGATGTGAGAGATTTCTAAGTGGGACCAAAGCCCCTGACCCTGGTGCCCCTGATTTGACTGAAATCCCCACCCTATTGTGCCTGACGCATCTGTGTCTACCCTTACCGTTGGTGGAGGAGAGGTCCATGACATTATTGAGTGCAATGTTTCCCTCTTCGCCCAGACCGCTAGTAAGGTGTGGATTAATTTCGGGATGGGCCATAATTTTCCCGCTGGTAAGAGCGGGAAATATTTGTTGCCTTCCAATATTAATCGTTTTACTTTCAACCGGCCCAACTTGACAGTTAGTTGAATCCAGTTGAGAGAGCCGACCAGAGACTCCCAGACCCTTCGCGTCGTAGTCAGACTGTGAAGAAACCTGAACAGTTTCCTGCGAAACCTGTTGCGATTGTCCACACTCTGACTCAGAGTGAGAGCGGCGGTGTCCCAGACCAGCCCTATCCACTGAATTACTCGTGAGGGAACAAGGTTTGACTTTACCAGATTTACCTTGAAGCGCCTAGAGTTTTGACATGATTTAAAATGATATTGACATGTTTTATGCATAATTGTTGTGTCTCTGCCACCACCAGCCAGTCGTCTAGATACCACAACACTCTGATCCCTTGTTTTAACAATGGCATCAGGGCTTGCCGGACTAGTTTTGTGAATAATCGAGGTGCTAGGTTCAAGCCGAACGGCATCCTCTGAAAAACAAAATTTTGGTGCCTGATCCGTAAGGCCAAAAACCTTTGAAATCTTTTGTTGACCGATACGTGCCAATAGGCGTCTGTCAGGTCTAGTGAACACATCCAACCTCCCGGTGGAAGTGTTAGCCTGATTTGGTGTACTGTTAACATTCTGAAAGATTCGTTGTGAATGTGAAGATTCAGATAAGACAGGTCTACGACCGGCCTCATCTGAACACTGTCCCTTTTGGGAACCAAAAATAGTTTGGACGTGAATACAGGGTAATTTGGTGGGACCGGGATGATGACATTCTTGGCAATCATTTCCTGGGCTCCACCTCTAAAGAAACAAAATTCGCCGTTGTCGGCTGACGTAATCGAGGTCGCCGGAGCCACTGCCAAGTGATGCCTTTGCGTGCCACCATCCGTGCCCAAGTGTTTAATGGCCATGCTTGGTGACACGTTCGGAACGACCCAGTTAGCAGACAAGGGTTCGCCGGCTGTACTACCCTCGGTTCCTCCGGCCTTAAGGTAGGCGCCGGGAGTGAGAGAGACTTTAGTTTTTTGATGGTGGGGTTGGTGGTGCTGGACGCTTTGCCGGCTGGCTGGTGTTGGCCAAAGACTGGCCCTGACCTGGTTTATTCTGGCCGCATCCTCTCTGACCTGAAAACCTACTCTGTCTATGCCTGTACTGACCCTGGGGGGAGTGGGAGGACTTAGGCGGAAGAAAAGGTTTAGATCCCCCTGGCTGAGCTTTAGTAGTAGGCCTGGGTTTGGGGAAGTTAAATGCAGGTTTCTTAGAAGGGGTGGGACTGTGCTTAACGGCCTATGCCATATTGAACACCGTTCGCCACACTTCAGGGGTCATTAAAGAGGGAGTAAGCACTGGTGACATAACCACCTGATTAGCAATGCGATCAGGTAGCTTGCGAACTAGCGACATCCTAAGATCTTGTCGTGCTCGTACCGCCTCAAGCAAGGCGGTGCGTATGTCACCCAAGGATTGGATTGACGACTGAAGAATCAGTCGCCGGGATAACTCAACCGATCTTCGAGCATCCGCATCTGCAATTGCCTGAGTGGACCGTAGTAAAGACTTAGCCACCTGCTGAGATACTATGTACTGCGAGAACAGGCGAAAAGCTTTTCCCCGTAGCCTAAATTCTCTGTCTAGGTGAGTAGGGGTAGGGGTAGTGAACGGGTCCTTCAGCTCACAAAGATTAATCTTAGGGGCAGCTAGAAATGAAAACAAAGCTGACGGGACTCCGCCGGCAGAACCCACCGGCATGGAGAACCATGAATGAGTATCTTGAGGGATCTGGTGGGAAGATTTAGAAGTGAAAGTGGTTGCAAAGTTTTGAGCCTCTACCTCCCAATCTACCCAAGGTCCTGGTCCCAACTGTCCCACCTTCAAAACTGGATTAGCTGCGTCGACTGTGACGGTCTATAAATCTAGTACAGGACTGAGAGCTGACAGAGTCTTAATATCATTAAACCCATCCAGCTTAGACCAGTCTGAAAATAGTTTTGAAGCTGAGGCAGGGGGTAAAGCAGGTTAGAAGCATACACAAAATAATCTTGGTGATAATAACTAGGTATAGCCTTGATGTTTACGTCCAGAACATTACCCAAAGTATCCACGGCCCTTAATTTCTTTGACTTATTGCCCTGGATGACCCACTCACGCGGTACCGGGAGTTCCCCTGACAAGGTAGGTTGGGCAAGCTCTGGTTTAGAGGGGTTCAAAAGAACCCATGACTCGTCTGGCCCATAAAGTAAGGGCATAGCTACCTTTCTAAGAGGCGCTTTGTCTAGAGGGGGTGGATTGACATCCGTTATGACCCTGACATTTGAAGTTGTCAATGCCGCCGTAGCAGGCCTAGTGATTCCTGAGGTTAACAGTTAGGGATCTTAGATAAATCAATCGAAGTCATCAGAGGCCGTACCGTAGAACTTGTCGTGGGAGCCCCCAAGTCCATTGTGGGGTTTTCCTGTTGTTGGCCAAAAAATTTAGATAAAGCATGAGTAAGCAGCCCATTAATTTCCTGTGCCGTAACAAACTGGTTTGATGAAGAACTTACAGGTGAATCATTAGTATCCTGTGCGGCGTCCAAGCCTGAGCCTGACCCTTGTCCTTCCATCTCCGAAATTATTGAAACTTCGTCTTTCTCCTCCTAATCCTCCTGAGAAGACCCCGCCGAGGCAGGGGTACCTTGTTGCCAAGATAAGTCTGGGATAGAGGATGGGATCGCCGCGTCCCTGTGGACATCGGCTACTGTGTGACTCGTTTGAGTCGGACGTGGGTGGTCAGACCCTGGTTGAGCAAACCGCCAAACACCGAGGCCCTGGCCTACGCTCTCTTGAGAGTCTGAAACATTCTCAATTACTGAACCCCCTGAACTTTCCAATTCCAGGGTTAAAATATTAAGTGGCAAATCCTCTTTTGGGACTGGCGCTGCACTGGACTCTTGGGCCTTAACACAAACTCTGTCTGGGGTAGAGGTACGATGAGATGCACTAGAAGTTGGTGAATGTCGAGAGGACTTCCGTTTATGTGAATCCTTTTTGGAGGATTTATGGCTACGGTGTGACCACGAACTATTCTTAGATCTGGAGGATTCCTCGCCGTGACCACTGGTGGAACCTTCCGTCCTACTCTTCTTACTCGCCGGTGAAGAGGCACGACTAGATGACTGGTGTCTAAGAGGAGACCTAGACCGAGATCTCGCCCGAGACGAGGAGGCGGATACCGGGGGTGTAGGCTCTCTTGGGCGTTTAGGTGTAGCAGCAGAAGATACAGAACCCTGACCAGTCTCCGCCGGCTTAATACTCGTGACTCTAGAGGAACGTTTAGGGGGAGGGTGTTCGGAGAGCAATCTATCCCAAAGTGGGACGTTGTCACATTGAAGTGATTTATGCGCAACAATGGTAGTGTAGGCTGACATCTGTTGCCTGACCTCTCTCAACGCTACCGCCGCGGTCTTATCATTATCACAAAGGACCTTTACAGCTAATTGGGAGCAAAAAGAACAATTACGCATAACCCAGAGACCCCTTGAACGGTCTAGACATTTAACACACCTTATGCAACGGGTATGCGCAAAAATAGGGATACCAGCACAAGCAGGGGTAGTGCACAAAGCAAAAACTGGGGCCACGGTAGCCATGACAGAGACTGGTGGGAGAAAACTACCGCCGGGTCTGTATTGGTCCGCCGGAGCTCAGCTCTGGAAAAAAAGAAAATTTCCAGGAATTAATGCTCATAAGGTTAACCCAACATGTTCGCACACAAGTGTTAATAACCCGTCGGGTAACGAGATGTAATGACACAACGAACACAGCTCGCTACGCGGCGGGGTTCAGAATATCTAAACAAATCTTTTGTTAAAGAAAGTGAAGAATACCCTCTGATATAATATAACGGTCCAGCATGTGGCGCTTATAGTCTCTTGGTGGTGGTGGACTGTCTCAAGATTCAATTTTGTAACAAAGCAACCCCCCATAAAGACGCCGGCCCTTGAAATATTTTAGTAGAATAGCACAGGGCAGGATGATACGAGATCTGATGTCTAACGAATTGTCACAAAAGATCGCCGTAAGTTTGAAGGCGGCGATACCTAATTGTATCACTAAATTAAGTGGTTAAATCGAAATCGAATTTTGTAAATTCCTTAGTTCCTCCACCTAGGAGCACCCGCCGGGTGTGAAGAATCGATATTAACCTAATTGAACCTTCAATCGCCGTAAGTGTATAGGCGGCAATACACATAGTATCACTTAAAATGGATTGGTTAACTAACTGAAAGACATAAGTCGTTCATCCCACCCTACCCAGGTACACCCGCCGGGTGAGATGTCCAAACGTTAACCCCATAAGTTCCTGTCCCCACTTCTTTGTAAAAGATCGCCGGGGAGGAAAGCCTAAAACAACAGCTAGGTTTTTCATGTGGTTTATGTAAAACCGGGTAGAAAAACTACATAACGTATGTCCGCATGAACAACGTTTTATAGATGGGTACAGCCATCCCGCCGGGAATCAAAGGAGGCCTGAAACCAGGCACCCACAGAGACGCAGTCCTGGAGAGCCACAGACACCCCAACGCCGGGGAAACAAGCCAGTGTTAACAACCACGTGTGGCCCAACACGGCTCTCGGCCGGGATTTTCATGGTGAAACCGAGAAAAACCCGCCGGAAGGAAACCCACCCTGAACAGACACCATCTGAACAAACAAGAGACACGAGGAGAGCCACGCACGACAAACCCAAGGTCACTCAATAATCCATGGAATTAGCCAATACACAACTAAACCAGGAAACAATTATAGTCCGAGGAATTAGCCAATACACAACTAAAACCCGGATACACATGACACAGTAGGGCATATTTATAAATAATAAACAATAACACTAGTACATGTGGCAAAGCTACGAGCGGCTGGCTAGGCCTAGGTAGACGGCATAATAAATGTTGAAATATACACAAACACTGGAAATATCACAACAGGAACCACCGCCAACACACCACCGTAGCAAATACTTCCGACAAAGGGAAGACTGACTCGGGACCCAGAAAAAACTTCACCAAGTGAAGAAAAATACGCTGGGAACGTCAGAAAACAAAGCTTACCTCATCAGAAAGATAAAAGGCAGCAATAAATAACGCGTAGTGAAAGCCGCCTGCATCACAAACTAACTCAACTGTGAAAAAGTTCACATGTCCACAACGGGACCACGAGGGTACATCCGAAATAGATGCCCCATACACTCGACCCAAAATACACTGCACTGCGGGCAACCAGCCCAGGACACTCCTGCTATGCCTATCCTAACCTTACTCGATACATCCTGGAGTAAACAAATGAGAAAAAACTCACTAGGGACGCAACGAATGCGGAACTAGCGGAGCGTGGGGAGGCACGTCCGGGCAGGCTGAGCGCAGAGCAGAGAAGGAGGAATGACGCCTGAATCAGCGTCTGGTCAGAGATCCACACAAGTACATCCACGATATGATGGAAAGCTTATTAGATAGTTATTCTTATTTTCTTTTTGTTTTTATTTTTTACGAAGTTTTTTCGTAGTGAGAACCCAATTCATAATGACTGAAGCCATGAGTGAGGTCGCGTGCGCTCATGATGAAGGCTCCTCAGTTTTTAAATGCTCTGCGCGGTAGATTCAAAACTACGGCGGATTAGTGTTTGAAGAGGATGCCTTATGTAATAGGCATGTTCGTCAATGATGGAGGGGCCACTAATAAATTAATAGCCACTCAAAAACAGTACTTCCTTAGCCAACGTAACAGCCTAACTGGGTTGTGCACTATGCATCAACCTAGGCTAAAATAAGGCGTGAATAATTCCTAAAGCATACACAATGAAAGTTAATAAATACAATGCTGTCTTTCTCACTAATAAAGTCTAGCAGTGGCATAAAAGGTATCAGGAAACTAGGCAGAGCGCAAGCATGCTCGTAGCCTACTGTCTCCCCTTGAACAGATTTCCCTTATTTATTAGTGGCCCCTCCATCATTGACGAACATGCCTATTACATAAGGCATCCTCTTCAAACACTAATCCGCCGTAGTTTTGAATCTACCGCGCAAAGCATTTAAAAACTGAGGAGCCTTCATCATGAGCGCACGCGACCTCACTCATGGCTTCAGTCATTATGAATTGGGTTCTCACTACGAAAAAACTTCGTAAAAAATAAAAACAAAAAGAAAATAAGAATAACTATCCAATAAGCTTTCCATCATATCGTGGATGTACTTGTGTGGATTTCTGACCAGACGCTGATTCAGGCGTCATTCTTCCTTCTCTGCTCTGCGCTCAGCCCGCCCGGACGTGCCTCCCCACGCTCCGCTGGTTCCGCATTCGTTGCGTCCCTAGTGAGTTTTTTCTCATTTGTTTACTCCAGGATGTATCGAGTAAGGTTAGGATAGGCGTAGCAGGAGTGTCCTGGGCTGGTTGCCTGCAGTGCAGTGTATTTTGGGTCGAGTGTATGGGGCATCTATTTCGGATGTACCCTCGTGGTCACGTTGTGGACATGTGAACTTTTTCACAGTTGAGTTAGTTTGTGATGCAGGCGGCTTTCACTACGCGTTAATTATTGCTGCCTTTTATCTTTCTGATGAGGTAAGCTGTGTTTTCTGACGTTCCCAGCGTATTTTTCTTCACTTAGTGAAGTTTTTTCTGGGTCCCGAGTCAGTCTTCCCTGGGTTGGAAGTTATTGCTCGGTGGTGTGTTGGCGGTGGTTCCTGTTGTGATATTTCCAGTGTGTGTGTATATTTCAACTGTTTTTTATGCCGTCTGCCTAGGCCTAGCCAGCCGCTCGTAGCTTTGCCACATGTACTAGTGTTATTATTTATTATTTATAAATATGCCCTACTGTGTCATGTGTATCCGGGTTTTAGTTGTGTATTGGCTAATTCCTCGGACTATAATTGTTTCCTGGTTTAGTTGTGTATTGGCTAATTCCACGGATTATGTTGTGACCTTGGGTTAGCCGTGCGTGGCTATCCTCGTGTCGTGTGTTGTTCAGATGGTATCTGTTCAGGGTGGGTTTCCTTCCGGCGGGTTTTTTCTCGGTTTCACCGTGAAAAAATCCTGGCCGAGAGCAGTGTTGGGCCTCACGTGGTTGTTGACACTGGCTTGTATCCCCGGCGGGTGGGGTGTCTGTGGCTCTCCAGGACTGCGTCTCTGTGGGTGCCTGGTTTCAGGCCTCCTTTGATTCCCGGCGGGATGGCTGTACCCATCCATATAAAACGGCGTCCTTGTGGACATACGTTTTAGGAGTTTTTTCTACCTGGTTTTACGACAACCACATGAAAAAACCTAGCTGTTGTTTAGGCTTTCCTCCCCGGCGATCTTTTACAAAGAAGTGGGGACAGGAACTTATGGGGTTAACTTTTAAAACTTCTCACCCGGCGGGTGCACCTGGGTAGGGTGAGATGAACGACTTAGGTCTTCCAGTTAGTTAACCGATCCATTATAGTGATACTCTGTGTATCGCTGCCTTTACTATTTACGGCGATTGAAGGTTCAATTAGGTTATATATCGATTCTCACACCCGGCGGGTGCTCCTAAGTGGAGGAATTAAGGAATTTTACAAAATTCATTTTAACCTATTTAATTTAGTGATACTATCAGGTATCGCCGTCTTCGTTCTTACGGCGATCTTTTGGGACAATTCGTTAAAACATTAGATCTCGTATCATCCTGCCCTGGGCTATTCTACTATAATAATTCAAGGGCCGGCGTCTTTTTGGGGGGTTGCTTTGTTACAAAATTGAATCTTGAGACAGTCACCTCCTCCGAGAGACTATAAGTGCCATGCTGGACCATTATATCAAAGGGTATTCTTCACTTTCTTTAGCAAAAAATTTGTTTAGACTTTACACCCCGCCGCGTGGCGAGATGTGTTAGTTGTGTCTTTGCATCTCGTTACCCGGCGGGTTATTAACACTGGTGTGCGATCATGTTGGATTACCCTTATGAGCATTAATTCCTGGAAATTTTCTTGTTTTTTCCAGAGCTGAGCTCCGGCGGACCAATACAGACCCGGCGGTAGTTTTCACCCACCAGTCTCTGTCATGGCTACCGTGGCCCCAGTTTTTGCCCTGTGCATTACCCCTACTTGTGCTGGTATCCCTATTTTTGCACACACCCTTTGCATAAGGTGTGCTAAATGTCTAGACCGTTCAAGGGGTCTCTGGGTGATGCATAATTGTTCCTTTTGTTCTCAATTAGCTGTTAAAGTCCTTTGTGATAACGATAAGACCGCGGCGGTAGCGTTGAGAAAGGTTCGACAACAAATGTCGGCCTACACTACCATTGTCGCGCATAAGTCACTTCAATGTGACAACCTCCCACTTTGGGATAGATTGCTGTCAGAACACCCTCCCCCTAAACGTTCCTCTAGAGTCACGAGTGTTAAGCCGATGGAGACTAGTCAGGGTTCTGTATCGTCTGCGACTACAACTAAACGCCCGAGAGAGCCTACACCCCCGGCATCCGCCTCCTCGTCGCAGGCGAGATCTAGGTCAAGGTCACCTCTCAGACAACAGTCTTCTAGTCGGGCCTCTTCGCCGGAGAGTAAGAAGAGTAAGACGGAAGATTCCACCAGTGGTCACGGCGGAGATTCTTCCAGATCTAAGACTAGTTCGCGGTCACACCGCAGCCATAAATCCTCAAAAAAGGATTCACATCGGAAGTCCTCTCGACATTCCCCTAAGTCTAGTGCATCTCATCGTACCTCTACACCTGACAAAGTTTGTGTTAGGGCCTCTGAGTCCAGTGCAGCACCTGTCCCTAAAGAGGAGTTGCCAATTAATATTTTAACCCTGGAAATGGAAAGTTCAGGAGGGTCAATAATTGAGAATGTTTCAGACTCTCAAGAGAGCGTAGGCCAGGGCCTCGGTGTTTGGCGGTTTTCCCAACCACGGTCTGACCACCCACGTCCGACTCATACGAGTCACACAGTAGCCGACGTCCACAGGGACGCGGCGACCCCATCCTCTATCCCAGACTTATCTTGGAAACAAGGTACCCCTGCCTCGGCGGGGTCTTCTCAGGAGGATCGGGAGGAAAAAGACGAAGTTTCAATAATTTCGGATATGGAAGGACAAGGGTCAGGCTCAGGCTTGGACGCCGCAAGAGATAATAATGATTCTCCTATAAGTTCTTCATCTAACCAGTTTGTTACAGCACAAGAAATTGATGGGTTGCTTACTCATGCTTTATCTAAATTTTTTGGTCAGCAACAAGAAAACCCCACAATGGACTTGGGGGCTCCCTCGACAAGCTCTACGGTACGGCCTCTGATGACGTCAATTGATTTATCTAAGATTCCTAACCCTCCTACTCTGTCACCTGCAAGGAGCACTAAGCCTGCCACGGCGGCATTGACAACTTCAAATGTCAGGGTCATAACGGATGTTAATCCACCCCCTCTAGACAAAGCACCTCTTAGAAAGGTAGCTATGCCCCTCCTTTATGGGCCAGACGAGTCATGGGTTCTTTTGAACCCCTCTAAACCAGAGCTTGCCCAACCTACCTTGTCAGGGGAACTCCCGGTACCGCGTGAGTGGTTTATCCAGGGCAACAAGTCAAAGAAATTAAGGGCCATGGATGCCTTAGGTAATGTTCTGGACGTAAACATTAAGGCTATACCTAGTTATTATCACCAGGATTATTTTGTGTATGCTTCTAAGCCTGCTTTACCCCCTGCCTCAGCTTTAAAACTATTTTCAGACTGGTCTAAGCTGGATGGGTTTAATGATATTAAGACTCTGTCAGCTCTTACTCCTGAACTAGATTTACGGACCATCACAGACGACGCAGCTAATCCAGTTTTGAAGGTGGGACAGTTGGGTCCAGGACCTTGGGTGGATTGGGAGGTAGAGGCTCAAAACTTTGCAACCACTTTCACTTCTAAATCTTCCCACCAGATCCCTCAGGACTCACATTCAGGGTTTTCCATGCCGGTGGGTTCTGCCGGCGGAGTCCCGGCGGCTTTGTTTGCATTCCTAGCTGCCCCTAAGATTAATCTTTGTGAACTGAAGGACCCGTTCACTACCCCTACCCCTACTCACCTAGACAGAGAATTTAGGCTACGAGGAAAAGCTTTTCGCCTGTTTTCACAGTACATAGTATCTCAGCAGGTGGCTAAGTCTTTACTACGATCTACTCAGGCAATCGCAGACGCGGATGCTCGAAGATCAGTTGAGTTATCCCGGCGACTGATTCTTCAGTCGTCAATCCAATCCTTAGGTGACATACGCACCGCCTTGCTTGAGGCGGTGCGAGCACGACAAGATCTTAGGATGTCGTTAGTTCGCAAGCTACCTGAGCGCATTGCTAACCAGGTGGTGATGTCACCAGTACTTACCCCTTCTTTAATGTCCCCTGAAGTATGGCGAACGGTGTTCAATATGGCACAGGCCGTTAAGCACAGTCCCACCCCTTCTAAGAAACCTGCATTTAACTTCCCCAAACCCAGGCCTACTACTAAAGCCCAGCCAGGGGGATCTAAACCATTTCTTCCGCCTAAGTCCTCCCACTCCCCCCAGGGTCAGTACAGGCATAGACAGAATAGGTTTTCAGGTCAGAGAGGACGCGGCCAAAATAAACCAGGTCAGGGCCAGTCTTCGACCAACACCAGCCAGCCGGCGAAGCGGCCAGCACCAACCCCACCATCAAAAAACTAAAGTCTCTCTCACTCCCGGCGCCTACCTTAAGGCCGGAGGAACCGAGGGTAGTACAGCCGGCGAACCCTTGTCTGCTAACTGGGTCGTTCCGAACGTGTCACCAAGCATGGCCGTTAAACACTTGGGCACGGATGGTGGCACGCAAAGGTATCACTTGGCAGTGGCTCCGGCGACCTCGATTACGTCAGCCGACAACGGCGAATTTTGTTTCTTTAGAGGTGGAGTCACTAGCCCAGGAAATGATTGCCAAGAATGTCATCATCCCGGTCCCCCCAAATTACCCTGTATTCACGTCCAAACTATTTTTGGTTCCCAAAAGGGACAGTGTTCAGATGAGGCCGGTCGTAGACCTGTCTTATCTGAATCTTCACATTCACAACGAATCTTTCAGAATGTTAACAGTACACCAAATCAGGCTAACACTTCCGCCGGGAGGTTGGATGTGTTCACTAGACCTGACAGACGCCTATTGGCACGTATCGGTCAACAAAAGATTTCAAAGGTTTTTGGCCTTAAGGATCAGGCACCAAAATTTTGTTTTTCAGAGGATGCCGTTCGGTTTGAACCTAGCACCTCGATTATTCACAAAACTAGTCCGGCAAGCCCTGATGCCATTGTTAAAACAAGGGATCAGAGTGTTGTGGTATCTGGACGACTGGCTGGTGGTGGCAGAGACACAACAATTATGCATAAAACATGTCAATATCATTTTGAATCATGTCAAAACTCTAGGCTTCAAGGTAAATCTGGTAAAGTCAAACCTTGTTCCCTCACGAGTAATTCAG
Organism: Paralithodes platypus; assembly: GCA_032716605.1. Classification (NCBI taxonomy): domain Eukaryota; kingdom Metazoa; phylum Arthropoda; class Malacostraca; order Decapoda; family Lithodidae; genus Paralithodes; species Paralithodes platypus. Next base: position 25,073,608 of record CM064489.1, on the reverse strand, counting down.
TGGATAGGGCTGGTCTGGGACACCGCCGCTCTCACTCTGAGTCAGAGTGTGGACAATCGCAACAGGTTTCGCAGGAAACTGTTCAGGTTTCTTCACAGTGTGACTACGACACGGAGGGTCTGGGAGTCTCTGGTCGGCTCTCTCAACTGGATTCAACTAACTGTCAAGTTGGGCCAGTTGAAAGTAAAACGATTAATATTGGAAGGCAACAAATATTTCCCGCTCTTACCGGCGGGAAAATTATGGCCCATCCCGAAATTAATCCACACCTTGCTAGCGGTCTGGGCGAAGAGGGAAACATTGCACTCAATAATGTCATGGACCTCTCCTCCACCAACGGTATGGGTAGACACGGATGCGTCAGGCACAATAGGTTGGGGATTTCAGTCAAATCAGGGGCACCAGGGTCAGGGGCTTTGGTCCCACTTAGAAATCTCGCACATCAATGTCAAAGAATTACTAGTCCCCTTATATTTCCTTCAGGCTCACGGCCCGGCGTTACGGGACAAGTCGGTGGCCTTCAGAATGGACAATCTGAATGCAGTCCACTGTATTCAGAAACAAGGGTCAACGAGGTCAAGGAAGTTGCTAAACGTGTCAGAAGAGATTTTTGCTCTAGCCAACAGTCTAGATATTTATCTGCACGCTTCTTATCTCCCAGGCGTAGCGAACGTCTGGGCAGACGCTCTATCCCGGCGACAGAGCACGACAGTAGAATGGGAGCTCAAGCAACCCAATTTTCAACCTAATGATTGCAGAGCTCTCCCATCCACAAGTGGATCTTTTTGCGTCCGAGGAGACTCACAAACTCCCTCTATACCTCACCCGCCGGGCGAAAACGCCGGCAGGGGGGCCAGACGCCCTAGTGACAGACTGGAACAGATGGAGCTCCATCTATCTGTTTCCGCCGCCAGATGCGTCACTAATGTGCCACGTAGTGAACAAACTACGAGATTATCGAGGTTTAGTCTCGCTAATCGGCCACTGTGGCCGGCGCAGTTGTGGTACCAGCAATTGAAAATGTGGTGCCCGGACCCGGTATCGCTCCCGGTCGGGTATTTCCACTTAGACGCGATTGGCAACCTCGCGACCTCGCTGACTTTTGCATTATGGACATTCAGGAGGCCAAGTGGCTAGCACCATACGGTAGAGATGTGACAAATAAATTACTTAATCAATATACTCAGTCTACAAAACGACAGTATCAATCACATTGGCAAGCCTTTACTTCTTGGATCGTTAGGACAGAACAAACTGTACCCTCAGTGGCATTAGTTTTTAATTATTTAAATTATCTGTATGAGCAGAAACGTTTATCTGTGGTAACATTAAAAAATCACTTAACTGCGATTAGAGTGCCCTTTTTAGACCTTACAGGTCTCTCCATACCGGTGGCGGAGGAAACAGGTTTTATGAGAGCATGTTTTAAACTCCGCCCACCTCCCCGTCAGCTCATGCCTACTTGGTCTCTGGACAAAGCTTTGTCTTTGCTTCACTCTCGTCTGTACCAAAATACTGCAGACTTTGCATTAATCTTAAAAAAGGCGGTTTCCCTTTTGGCTTTAGCCACCGGAAACAGAGTGTCTGAGCTGGCGGCGATGAGCAACACACCTAATTGTCTTAGGTTTGGTAGACTTAATGAATGTATTTCCATTGCACCCTCCCCAGGTTTTGTAGCCAAGAATGAGCATAGTGCACACGTGTTTTCTGAGTTCACGGTGCCGGCGTTAAAAAGGGGAGAGGTGCATCATAATTTATGTCCAGTACAAGCTCTAACCAAATATTTGAGAGTAGCTCCTCACAACCCCCAAGGTGCTTTATGGGTAGCAAGTACGGGTAAACGCTTACTTAAACGGCGATTAGCCTCTCTTCTGGTAGAAGTCATTAAAGAAAGTAATCCCGGCGTTGTGGGTCGGGCCCACGATTTACGCAAATGGGCAGCCTCTTTACGTTTCCTGAAAATTTTTTCAGTTGAAGACATAGCGTCCACGCAGTTGTGGGCGTCTAATCATACGTTTCTATCTAGATACTTGTCAGTTGCTCTAGACAAACCTTCCTTACCATGTATAGCTTTAAGGCAGAGGGTCTAGGCGGCCCTGCAGTCACTTTTGTTTACTTTCATGGGAAAGGGGGGGGGGGGTGCAGTCAGTGACACAGGACACCCTAGACCCCGCCGGAGTATGAGAGCTGTGATACAATTTGAGGTTAAAATGTGTTATGAAAATTTCTCAGTGAGAAATTGTGCTAGTACAATGTTAAGTACAAAACAACGGTGTTGTTAGAGTAGTTTAGCTGCGAAAGCAATTTAGTTTTAGATTATTGGAGTTCCTTTGCAATTTATCTCCAAGTTTATGTTGGGGTTTATTATGTGCACATGTAAACTTATAACTTGTTATTTTTTTGTCACCACTCGTTGAGTGGGGTGCCTTTGTAACTACAGATCTGTGTTCAGAATCTTCAGGGTTACCAATTTTTTGTCAGGCAGGCTTCTTTGAAGCACGCACCTGCCTGAACCCCCTTTTTCTTGTATTTGTTCGGCTACGCCGTTAATTAAATATATTTTCAAAGTAAGAATACTATGTGGTTGTTTTTATTATCTGCTTTTCTAGAGTTATGATATGATTACGAATGCGAAATGTCCCCCTCCAGTCTTAGAAATCAGGCATGTTCGTCAATGATGGAGGGGCCACTAATAAATTATAGGTTTGACTCCTGTAAGGAGATAAAGAAAACCTAATATTTAGTAGTGGCCCCGTAATCATTGACGACTGGGGCCCTCCCGACCGTCCCCTTCCCATTCGTTGATGTATTAAGGATTTTGGTTTACTTGATATGTCAGTGAAGGAAGAATGACGCCTGAATCAGCGTCTGGTCAGAAATCCACACAAGTACATCCACGATATGATGGAAAGCTTATTGGATAGTTATTCTTATTTTCTTTTTGTTTTTATTTTTTATGAAGTTTTTTCGTAGTGAGAACCCAATTCATAATGACTGAAGCCATGAGTGAGGTCGCGTGCGCTCATGATGAAGGCTCCTCAGTTTTTAAATGCTCTGCGCGGTAGATTCAAAACTACGGCGGATTAGTGTTTGAAGAGGATGCCTTATGTAATAGGCATGTTCGTCAATGATTACGGGGCCACTACTAAATATTAGGTTTTCTTTATCTCCTTACAGGAGTCAAACCTATAATGTTACGTTAAATGACTTGGAGGCTCTCTTGGTAAGTCCAGATCTCTAGTATCTGGTCTTACCCTGGCGCTCCACAAAGGTCAACAAAATGAGGTAGCAAGCATACAGGTAAGAGTAGGCAAAAGCCCTTCACCTGTATACTGCTACACTCGCAAAGGAAAAATATGCACAAGGGTTACAGGCTACCTAGCTTCGTCGATGTTGTACAGGCTCTGACTTGCCACATACATAACTCAGACAACGACCAAAGATACCCTCCACTGTCTAGCATTAAATAGTAAGAAAGAACAACTCAATAATTAGAAGAAGCACCCCAATACTATGATACCATTTGACTATGACTAATAATCCCTAAAGCTAGTGCAAACATATATGGAGAACTGGTGCTGGTAATACGACTGGCCGACTATGGAAGTCGTATGCAGAACCAGAAGGGATAAGTAATTGAATAAAGATGAGAAGTATGAAAAAGAAGTTCAGAGAGAGAAATAGTAGTACAGGGGGTTAGATGGGGGGACAGATTGCAAAGGACATGTAGGACCAAGCACGCTGTGCCAAGCTCTGCAGGAGAAACGCGGGCAGGAGCCCCCCAGCACTAACAAAGGCAGCAGCACCCAATCACAGACGACTACGTCATGAGGAGCAGACGTCATATGACGCGTCAGGCCCGCCGCCTAATCACGAGCGTGGGAAACTCCTCCGAGCGAGGGAGGCACACGTACATACACACGCACATATTACCACCACGCTGCTCGCTCTCTTTCTCCCTACAACTTCACACAATGCATCTTATATTCTATCAATGATATAAAATACCTCCAAGTGTCACTGACAAGAATAAAGACCACCACTGATCTGTCTGTGACAACATGAACTCTATGAAAGAAAGAACACCGCTCCACGACTACCGTAACCCATTTCACTGCCCTGGCGAGCGCTAGCGAGTTACGAGTGCATTCTGGCAAGCTGGCCAGCGTAACACCCCGCCCAAGATGTGGGACGTTTCAGCCTCAGGTGAACTCCACATCTGACCAGACAGAATGCCCACCATCCCCGCATCACCCAGCTACTCTCCCAAGTTGTGAAAACAAGGCACGATCACAAACATAAAACACTGCATTATAAAAAAAAATCTGCACAACACTTTCCCAAAATAATAGCATCATAATAATTATATCACGCTCAATGAGCAAGCTTCACCAAGCCTAGCCTACTAAGACAACAACTCAGAGTGTCTTAGATTCTTGCTGTGATATACTGCACTTATATACTATAAAAAAGAAAGAGTTTTTATGTGAGGTTTTTATATTTTTAATAGTGTTTTTGGCGGCGTTGCACTACAGGGGCAAGCCTAATTTTTCTCCACTCCACCAAACACACCTGTGGTGATCTACCCCGGGTCCTCCACCCTGGACAAACAGTCAGCTATCACATTGTCACAACCGGCAATATGGCGAATGTCCAGATTATACTCCTGCAACATTAAAGACCATCTAGTTAGCCTCATATTCCGGTTGTGGAACTGATTCAAAAACTTCAAAGGGTGGTGGTCAGTGTAAATCACCACGACTGGGCCAAAAGCGGGAACATACACCTCAAAGTGCCTGAGCGCCAGCACAATAGCCAGAAGCTCCTTCTCTACTACTGAATAGTTCTTTTGGGCTGAGTTGAACTTTTTTGAAAAGAAGCTTACTGGGTGTTCCACACCTTCTGTGTCTGTCTGCAACAAGACGGCACCAGCCCCTACGCCGCTAGCATCTGTCGCTAGCTGAAAAGGTCTTGAGAAGTCGGGGGCCCTGAGTATGGGGTGAGTGCACAACAGATGCTTCACCAGTGAGAAACCCTTCTCACACTCAGGTGCCCACCCAAACTTTTTTGTCTTTGCAAGTAAGTCCGTCAGAGGAGCCAACACCGAGGAGTATCCGCGGATGAATCTGCGGTAATACCCAATCATGCCCAAGAACCTCATGATCTGTCTTTTGGTGGTCGGCCTGGGGAACTGGTTAATAGCCTGTATCTTGGTAAGGGGGGGGGGGGCACACCTGGCCTAACCCTACCACAAACCCGATACTGCACAGTTGCCCGAACAAAATCACATTTGCCCAGATTGACCACCAAATGAGCCTCACTCAGCTTCCTGAACAGTGCTCCGATGTGCTCGCAATGGCTCTCAAACTCATCGTCGTAAATTATCACATCATCTAGATAAACGGTGCAGTTAGGGATCTCCGCCACTAACTCGTTCATCAGTCATTGGAAAGTTGCAGGTGCATTCTTCAGCCCATACGGCATAACGTTGCAACGGTAAGTATTCCCATCCACCACAAACCCGCACACCTGCTTCGCCCGCTCAAACAACGGCACCTGCCAGTAACCCTTGACAAGATCCACCTTGGTGAGGTAACGTGCACACTCGATCTTGTCAACACTGTCATCTACAGGATTTCATGAATCCTGACCTGTGGCCAGAAGATGCATATGTCAACTGGTACAGAGAACCAAAACAATATCCCAATGAGGACAGTGCAGAGGCTTCTGGGACTTGGAGGCATCGCACACCACTATCCAACTCGCAGTAATGGAGGAGATACCAACAACAGCAGCAAGTATAAAAGTAACTTCAATTGCAGAGGACTCCCCAAAACAAAGAGGAATCTCCTGTTGCGACCTGACATCGTATCTACATTAAGGACCAGTGACATAGTCTGCCTTCAGGAAACACAAAACAGGACTTAGGTAATTTGAACATATTAGATAAAGATTTCCATGGGTACGGGGTCTCCACTACGGACACACGTGATGGTATTGTGGCAGGTCACCCCCCAGGGGGAGTTGCAATAATGTGGAGATCGTGCCTAGATAGTGTAATTAAAACCATTGAGACAAATTTAAGCTGGTGTGCGGGAATACAGCTGGAAGTGGGACACAGAAAATTTGCAATATTTTGTGTTTACTTACCGTATCAGTGTGCAGAAAATGAAGAACTTTATTTGGATAAGTTAGGAGAGCTTGGTGGCCTAATTTCTGAATTAGAGATAACGTGTTACTCAGTGGTAGGTGATTGGAATGCTACCCCTCACGAGTTGGGTGGTTCCATGTTTGCTAAACATATGTTAAGGTTTTGTGATGAGCAAGGTTTAATTTTGTCCTCCAAAAACTTGCTTCCAGAAAATAGCTATACATATGTTAGTGAAGCATGGGAGACCAGGTCGTGGCTTGATCATGCAATCTCTAACTCTGACTTTCATGACTCTATCTCAGAAATGGCCATAAGATACGACATTACGGATGACGACCACATACCTATAGAATTAACAATCCAAATTAATAAGGCACCGGAAATAACAGAAACTAGCAATAGCATCAAGGCAAAAGTTCCATGGAATGTAATCTCAAATGAAGAGTGCCAAATGTACTATGATAAAACCAAAGACTTATTAAATAGGGTGCAATATGATGGTAATGGTGTAGCACAATGCAGGGATCCAAAATGTAGTGATGCACAACACAGAAAGGACATTATTAAATTTTACAATAGTATAATAGATTCTTTATCAAAAGTGGGGGAAAGTATTTTTAATAGCCATAAATATAAGTCCTCATTCAATAAGCCAGGTTGGCAAGTCTATGTGGCTGACCTGTATCAGGCCTCCAGAGATGCTAGGTTTCATTGGCTTGAAGTAGGTCAGCCCAGACAGGGACCTATATTTGAACTTCACAAAAGAGCAAAGGCTAGGACCAAATATGCCATTAGATTTATTAAGCAAAATGAAAACCAATTAAGGAAGGAAGCCCTTGCAAAGAGTCTGGCAGAAAAGGATACTAACTGTTTTTGGAAGGATATCAGATCCATGCAAAATTGTAACACACCATTACCTGTCAGTGTTGAGGGGGTTACGGGTGAAGAGAACATTGCTGACTTATGGAAAACTAATTTTAAGGAACTACTTAACAGTGTAAACCAAAGGTCTACTAATGGTGCAATTCAATATGTGAAAGATAGTAATTATGAAGACATTAAAGTGACTGAAAGTGATCTTGAGAATGCCATAAGAAAACTTAACCTAAACAAAGCTTGTGGGCTGGATGGTATATATGCAGAACATCTTAAATATGCAGATAAGTTGTTAATAGATAAACTTAGTTCTTGCATTACCAGTCTATTTACGCATGGTGTCCTGCCGGAGTCTATGATATCCGTAATACTTGTTCCTGTCATTAAAGATAAATCAGGTAAAATTACAGCTAAAGACAACTACCGCCCAGTAGCACTTGCTAGTGTGGTGAGTAAGGTAGTTGAAATGATAATGGTAGAAAGAATGTCTGCATATATTGTCACCAGCAGCAATCAGTTTGGCTTTAAGAAAAATCACAGCACAGACCAATGCATATATGTGCTGAAAGAAGTGATTGATACATACAACAAACTAAATAGCTCAATTTTCTCTTGTTTTCTTGATGCAAGTAAGGCTTTTGATAGGGTGTGTCACAAAACCTTATTTGAAAAATTAGTTAACAGGGGAGTGCCTAGCTATATTGTTAGGATACTTATTTTCTGGTATGCTAATCAAAAAATGTGTGTAAGATGGGGCAACATCCTGTCAGGCTCTTTCGCCGTAACCAATGGTGTTAGGCAGGGGGGGATATTGTCTCCGTATCTTTTCAACGTCTACATGGATGATCTTAGTCTGGAGCTGAACAAGACTCGCACTGGGTGCTGCATTGGCAGCACCATTGTAAATCATCTCATGTATGCTGATGACCTAGCCTTAATCGCGCCCTCTGGAGCAGGACTGGATAAATTATTAAGAGTATGTGAAAAATTTGGAATCGAACATTCAGTCAAATTTAATCCTATAAAAAGCAATATCATAATATTTAAATCTAACCTTCTATTGAAATCAAAGCTACCTAAATTCCATTTGTATGAAGAAATTATAGAAGAAGTAAGTAAAGTAAAGTATCTAGGACACTATATTTCAAGTGATCGCTCAGATGATGAGGATATGGGTCGTCAGCGAAGGCAACTTTACATGCAGGGAAATTCAATATTAAGAAAATTTCATATGTGCACATGGGATACAAAAATAACATTGTTCAACTCCTACTGCTCACCAATGTATACAGCACAACTATGGTGGAACTATAAGAAAATGACAGTGAATAGACTAAGTATCTCATATCACAATATCATGAAAATGTTTCTGGGGCTCTCAAAATATGAGAGTACAAGTACGCTATGTGCCTATATGAACTTACACTGTTACCAATCACTCATTAGAAAGCTAACATATAAATTCATTCAGCGCCTTAACACTTCTGAGAACAGTATCATTAAAATGCTACAAACTCCAAGCATAGTGTACACCTCTAGGATCCAGGCACATTGGAGGAAGTTGCTCTATATTTAACCTTAGCCTCTCGGCTGCGCATGGGGGGTATGAGACACCACACTCCTGTGCTGACGTATTTGAGCTGTTCCCATCACTAACATCGTTATTTTAAATAGCATTAATACTTATCCATATGCGCCTATTATAGGTTGATTATAAAGGTATTAACCTGTTACAACAATAAAACAAGTGGAAACAGTGTTTGGATGGTCAAAATCGGCGATACAGGCCGGGAGTTACATAATGTATGGCTGAGGCAACCCTCCACCCTTCCCCTTGTCTGGAGAGACACTGTTCCGGAATAGTCTCTCTCTCGCTCTTTCCCACGCTTGGTAACAGTGATGACAACGCCCTGCTACCAACTCGCTAATGTTAGCACGAAAATTAACCACAGAATAAGGGAATAACAGGGAAAATAGGTGATAACTGAAGGAGGGGAGGAAAGTGGGGAAGGAGGGGAGGTGGAGGAGTGATATTTGGCATGGCCCAGGGGCAAAAAAAATAAAAAATAAATAAAAAAATAAAAACAAAATAAAAAAATTTGGGGGGTGTTTTAAATGGATTTTTTTTTCCCCTTACTCTTAAGAGTCTTCCCGCAGTCCGCCGGGGGAACTCTTAAGAGTCTCCCCGCAGTTCCCGGGTTAAGTAATGATTTCAGGTCTGCTACTCTACAGAATTAGCATACCGGTACTGAACCTCATAGTGCAGTACAGTACCGATATTCCTATACTGTACTGTAGCAACATACTGTACCGGAAGCTAAATGATATGAGGCATGGTACTGTACACAATTAGGACACTGGTTTTGGTAACACAGTAGTTTGATGACCACTGTTTTTGGTTGAGGCAGTGCTGTGAACTGCATGATAGCAAGCTGGGTATTATTTAATTTCTTTTTATTTTATGTAGCCTATGTACAGTAGCTTATATATATTTATGTTACTGTAAGGTATATATGGACCCCAGATGGTCCCCTCTGTACTGGGTGAGTCTGAAATAAATTATTATTATTATTATTATTATTATTATTATTATTATCTACGCGGGGAAGAGGGTAGGCATTGGTGGGAGTTAAGCCGTTCAACCGCCTGAAGTCAATGCAAAACCTGACCTTGCCGTCTGGTTTAGGCTGCAGAGTGACGGGAGATGTCCACCTAACCGCCCATTTTTCTATCAGCCCCCTCTCCAACATGTAGCCTAACTCTGCTCGGAGAGCCGGAAGTTTAATGGGAGGTACATGATAGGGCACTGATTTAACCTCTGAAGTGCGCATGGGGGTAATTAGACACCTCTCCCTGTGCGCATGTATTTGAGGTGTTTCCGTCACTAAAATATTCATTGTACCATTAATAGCATTAATACTTATCCATATGCGCCTATTAGGGGTTGATTATAAAGGTATTAACCTGAAACAACAATAAAACGAGTGAAAACAGCGTTTGGATGGTCAAAATCGGAGATATAGCCCGCGAGTTGTATAATGTATGGGTGAGGCAAGCTGCTTTCCCGCCAATTTCCCCCAAGGCCACTGAGACACAGTCGATCGATACTCTCTCTCTCTCTCTCTCTCTCTCTCTCTCTTGCACTCTCTTGCCATCAGTGATGACAACACCCTGCTTGCAACTCGCTAATGTTAGCACGAAAATATACCTCAGAATAAGGGAATAACAGGGAAAATAGGTGATAACTGAAGGAGAGGAGGAAAGTGGGGAAGGAGGGGAGGTAGAGGACTGAGATTTTGCATGGCCCAGGGGCCAAAAAAAAAAAAAAAAAAAAAAAAATTGATGTCAAAAGTTGATTTTTTTTTTCACTCACTCTTAAGAGTTTCCCCGCAGTCCGCCGGGGGAACTCTTAAGAGTCTCCCTGCAGTTCCCGGGTTAAAGGGGGGGTGGTCTCCAATGTCCACATCATGCACCGCATGAGTTGTGAGGCCTGGGTGCTCGGCAAACACAGTGGGGTATGAACAGAACAGGTGCTGGATCGCTGCACGCTGTTGCTCAGGCAGATGCTCTAGCGCTTCCACAGCCACCTGGTTCGTGTTCCCCGCCCACTGATCCGCCGAGACATGACAATCCCAACTCTCCTCCACCTGTGCCTCACTGCCCCCCTCTCCTTCTCCACCTTGGCCGCTGCAGACCAACACAGGGACAGTAGGCTACTCAGGTGGGCACCTCACGAACTCTTTTAACAGGTTCACATGACAGAGCTGATTTTTCTTCCGCCTATCCGGAGTAGCCACAAGGTAATCTAGGTCAGACAACTTCCGCACGACCTTGTAAGGACCGACAAACTTGGCCGACAGGGGATGGCCTACTAAGGGCAATAAGACCAAAACCTCCTGACCAACCACAAACTCCCGGAACTTTGCTTTAATGTCAAAACGATCCTTTATCAAGGCCTGATTATCTACCAAATTTCTCCCTGCCAACTCCAGGCTTTTCAGCATCCTGTCTCTACTCTCGAGGACATACTTAATTAGAGAACATGGCTGCACAGTCCCTTCCCAGATCTCTCTAACCATGCTCAGAGGACCTCTAACCTGATACCCGAAAACTAGCTCGTTGGGGCTAAACCCAAGGCTCTCCCCAGGTACCTCTCTTGCCGCAAACAAAACGTACGGTAGCCCCAGATCCCAATCCTTGCCGTTCTCCAAACAGTAGCACCGCAACATGCTTTTCAAAGTGAAATGCCATCTTTCCAACACCCCTTGACTCTCTGGGTAATAAGCTGAAGAGACAACCGTACTGATCCCATGCTGCTGCATGGTCTGTTTGAAGAGTGTGGACGTGAAATTCGACCCTTGGTCCGACTGAATTTCCTGCGGGTACCCGTACCTCGAGCAATACAACAGCAAATTTCGCACAACAGTTTTAGACTTGCCATTTCTCATAGGGTATGCATCAGGGTAGCGAGTGGAGACATCCATGAGGGTTAGCAAAAACCTGTTACCTGCACTAGTGGGAGGCAGAGGACCTACCATGTCGATAATAACCTTGCTGAAGGGCGGACCAATAGCAGGCAGCACTGGGTGCAACGGAGCCTTAGGTATGCTCTGATTGGGCTTTCCCACCCTCTGGCAGGTACCACACATCGCCACCCAGGCCGAAACTTGGGCTTTAATACCTGGCCACCAGAACAACCTAGATAACGAAGCCAACGTTTTTCTCACACCCAAGTGACCTGCCAATGGAACATCGTGCGCCAACCACAACAGGCTATCACGACACTTCTCAGGAACCACCAACTGGTCAACCACTCTTGCCCCACCATCCCAACTACGTCTGGGATCACAAAAAACGGCGGTACAGGATTCCCCCAACATGAAAAAAATCTCCCGACTTTGCATCCCCGTCCTCGTCGCGTTCAATAGCCCCGTTCCCACAACTCTCAAGCCCAGGATCTTCTGCTTGCAACCGACATATATCCGAGGGTGCCAACCTATCTAAGTGCTCCTGAAGCATCTTGTGGCCACCCCCAATACTAGGCTGCTCAAGCCTTGCCTGCTTCGCCTGGGAACGTTTCTGTCGCGGAGTGCTATCACGCCCTACCATGTCACTAGGGGGGACAGGTTCTGGGGCCACTCCGGACCTCATAATGGGTGCAAGTACCGAGTCACCAAGGAGTGTCGCTGGATCCAAACTCTTAACCCGACCAGCCTTGACTTTCTCCTTCCGACCCTTCCTCCGCTGGTCTAGAACTTGGGTACTAGGCTGTGACACCTGAGCGGACTGAGACCTGGTGACAGCACAAGCCATCTGCGGCATCTGATACCTCTCAAGCCACTCTTGCCCCTCCCTACTCGCGTCGGCCGCCCTCTCGGCAACGACTAAGGGTGGAACATCGGAAGTGGGCACCGCAAAGTCGTTGCCGAGAAGGAGGTCGACCCCCTCAACTGGCAATTTCTCCACCACACCCACATCCAACTCCCGTGTCACACCATCCACCTCAAGCTCCACTCTGACCAGCGGGTAAAACTGCGTAGCATTGATGCCTTGAACCACCACAACCCGAGCCGCGTTAATAGGCTTGCCAGTGAAATTCTTAACAAGTGTCTGGGAAGCGCCCGTATCACGCAACAACTCAAGCCTATGCTTCACACCAGCCCACCTCACAGTGCCGTGCCCCCTATGACCACAAAAAACATCACGGACGGGTGACGAGCCCTCCTGCTGCTTCTGCACCGGTGATGACTTCGCAACCGACTGTTTACCCCGGGCAAACGCGGAAGACCTCAAAGACACGCCAATGTTGCTCACTAGTGACACCACTGCTGTAGGCGGTGCGCTCGGACATGAGCGCGCAATATGACACTTGAAACATTCCACTTCACTCTTGGACTTCCCCTGAGATGGGTAAGGGCCCTGGCCTTTCTTTAACGGGAAGGGTTTCGACTTGGGATCATAATTGGCAACAGTACTCTTGAATGGATAATTATTTGTGTCATTAATTCGGAGGGGGTGGAGTGGTACGCCCCTTGTTACCTGCCTCAGCTCTCTGTGCAGACCCGCACCCGCGAATCAATGACAACCTGAGGTCAGCCAGCTCAGCCGCCTCTTGTAGAGTTTTCGGTCGCTTTTCTTTCAGGTTAAGAGTCAAGTCACTGCCAGTACATTTAAAAAATTGTTCCAGCAACACTAATTGTTTTACTGAATCAAAAGTAGTTGCCTTCTCCGACCTCAACCAATTTTCAAATGCATCTGACAACTCTCTAGCGTGTTCCTGGAAAGTACTCTCCTTTCTTTTTGGAACCGCCCTAAACTTCAGCCTATAGGTCTCTGGCTGTAGCTCATACGCCCTCAGGACAGCCTCTTTCAACAACTCGTAATTCACACAGGAATCTAGGGGCAAAGCATCGTACGCCTTGAGTGCTTTCCCCGTCAATCGTGAAGAAACAAGGGCTGCCCACTTCTCCTCGGGCCACTGGTGCTCCTGGCACTTTTTCTCGAACCGGAGACAAAATTCTGTAACTCCTAACTCATCAAACACTGGGACCAACTTTAGTAGATGCGACAGGGACTGGTCATGGGCTCGACCCCCCTGGACGACCCGGTTCCTTGTCACCTCTACACGAGTTTTCTCTAGATCAACATCGGCACAATACCTTTCAGACTCAAACTTAAGCTCAGCCTCTCGCTTTCGCTGCTTGAGCTCAGCCTCATACTTCCGCTGCTCGAGCTCAGCCCTTCGCTGCTCGAGCTCAGTCTCATGCTTCCGCTGCTCGAGCTCAGCCTCATGCTTAGCCTGTCGCTCCTGCTGCTGAAGTTTGGCGAGCTCGAGCTGAAACAACATCTCGGAAGACAAACCCTGAGGAGGGGTTGCTACTATAGGGGACCCACCCCGTGAATCACCTAGAGGCATACCCAACCGCCAGCGGGCATCGGCCTGCGGGAACGTACCCGGCTCCGGAGCCCGAGGGGGCGCCATGATAGGAGTCGAGTGGAATGGGGGCTGGGCCGAAGGTGCCCCAGCTCCCGCTCCACCCGAATCCCCATGCACCCCACCGAGCACACAGGTAACCAGCTCACCTCTCGACAAACCGCTTGTACCAGGAAACCCTAAGACCTTGGCTACACACTGCAGTCCATACCGGTCTAGCCCCGACACACGGTCCGCTGACACAGGCTCCTCCAAAAATCTCCGAGCATCCTCCTCATTGTTCACCACCCGAACGCCGTTAAACAACTCCACCTTCTCCACCTCCTCGCCTGCCTCTCGCACTGTGCCCTCACTATGCTCAGACCCGTCCAGTGACATGATGGAGTCAACAAAAACAAATCTCAAGTCAAGACAAAAGTAGCCAAACTTTCGCGTAGCTTTATTCACCAAAAAATATTCGAAGATGTTCTTGAGTGCAATACTAGGTCACCAATAACTCCAACAAGTTCTATATATCCTCAAAACAATGTCTACTGCCAACAATGCGAGAAATAAATTCAACCCCAAATGTCAATAAGATTTCTCCAAAAAAAAATGCAATATTCAGTTCTTACTGGTCTAAGGTCGCCATTTGTTAAGACCGGCACTACGAAATAAACAAGGGCACTTAATAATGGACTAGATGATAGGCTATATCTGCAACAACGGCCATTTGTTATATCTATTACAACGGTACGCTAATTCCAAACCCTCGAACTATTACGCCGGTGAACAAAACGCTTAAAACCCTCCAGAGTTATTCTACTGGATAACGGGGTATCAATTAACTGGGTTTTAGTGCACTTCTACAAAGGCTTTCCGATGACGGCAAAGCCAACTCACAACAGGAGTAGCCTACTTACGTTACGAAAATGCTCTAAAGTAATAACAATGCTTGAATAAACTATCATAAGATTTAATAAAGGAAAATATGCTTACGTTAACTTTAGTGTGAGTCTGTACTCAACACTAAACTCTTCAATGCTCTATGAAAACACTGGAAGTCTAGTCCTACAGCAATCAGATAAGGAATCTTCTGAAAAGGTCTGATGCTCTAAGATGCTCGTTAATATAGAACAGAAATAATGCAGGGGCAGGACACCAAAGCGTGTATCTTAAATACACCAATAAGTAGGATACCTATATATAACAATGGAGTGCAACAACTCTGTGACAGCACTAATAATAGCCACTCAAAAACAGTACTTCCTTAGCCAACGTAACAGCCTAACTGGGTTGTGCACTATGCATCAACCTAGGCTAAAATAAGGCGTGAATAATTCCTAAAGCATACACAATGAAAGTTAATAAACACAATGCTGTCTTTCTCACTAATAAAGTTTAGCAGTGGCATAAAAGGTATCAGGAAACTAGGCAGAGCGCAAGCATGCTCGTAGCCTACTGTCTCCCCTTGAACAGATTTCCCTTATGTTACGTTAAGTGACTTGGAGGCTCTCTTGGTAAGTCCAGATCTCTAGTATCTGGTCTTACCCTGGCGCTCCACAAAGGTCAACAAAATGAGGTAGCAAGCATACAGGTAAGAGTAGGCAAAAGCCCTTCACCTGTATACTGCTACACTCGCAAAGGAAAAATATGCACAAGGGTTACAGGCTACCTAGCTTCGTCGATGTTGTACAGGCTCTGACTTGCCACATACATAACTCAGACAACGACCAAAGATACCCTCCACTGTCTAGCATTAAATAGTAAGAAAGAACAACTCAATAATTAGAAGCACCCCAATACTATGATACCATTTGACTATGACTAATAATCCCTAAAGCTAGTGCAAACATATATGGAGAACTGGTGCTGGTAATACGACTGGCCGACTATGGAAGTCGTATGCAGAACCAGAAGGGATAAGTAATTGAATAAAGATGAGAAGTATGAAAAAGAAGAAGTTCAGAGAGAGAAATAGTAGTACAGGGGGTTAGATGGGGGGACAGATTGCAAAGGACATGTAGGACCAAGCACGCTGTGCCAAGCTCTGCAGGAGAAACGCGGGCAGGAGCCCCCCAGCACTAACAAAGGCAGCAGCACCCAATCACAGACGACTACGTCATGAGGAGCAGACGTCATATGACGCGTCAGGCCCGCCGGTCAATCACGAGCGTGGGAAACTCCTCCGAGCGAGGGAGGCACACGTACATACACACGCACATATTACCACCACGCTGCTTGCTCTCTTTCTCCCTACAACTTCACACAATGCATCTTATATTCTATCAATGATATAAAATACCTCCAAGTGTCACAGACAAGAATAAAGACCACCACTGATCTGTCTGTGACAACATGAACTCTATGAAAGAAAGAACACCGCTCCACGACTACCGTAGCCCATTTCACTGCCCTGGCGAGCGCTAGCGAGTTACGAGTGCATTCTGGCAAGCTGGCCAGCGTAACACTTTGGGCTCTAATATTCAACTGCCCGACTGTTGTCTCTGTGTCTTATTTATAGGCAGGTCAAGGAAGCTTCAGGAATATTCTAGAAGTATTGGATGTCAATGCTATGAAGTAGTTAATTTATTCTGGTGAACTTAGGGGGTTAGGGAGGGGGTCTTTAATGTGGCAGTAAGTAACTTGTTATCTGATTTATTATCGTGGATATCTTAACTCTAGTATGAGGTACTAGTAGAGTTGTTTAGGCGGATTTGGTGAAGGTTTTTACGTACTACTTTGCTGGCGCCCTACGTGACTAGGCTGGGAGGTATTATTCATCAATTCACCTAAGTATCCCTCTCTGGTCTAGCTGACATGCTATTCGTAATCTAGGATGGGATAAGGAAGATTTTCGTTTTGGTTAAGGATGGGATAGGATGGTATTTGGATAGGTATCTAGATTTGTAGGTCATAACCTGTTGGAAACTCACCTGTTGTCTGTCAAGAATTTGCTGGCTTGCGCGGGTCATGGTAATTCTCCGCGGGGGTCGGTGGGGTCCCCGTGGGGTTGGGGGGCCGCTCCCTGAATATGGTTATCGAGAGTTCTTATGTTAATTGGGTTGAGATATGAGTTCAGGTTGTCAGGAGGTATCTTCCTAGTTACGGTTGATCACTACATCTAGTTTTCATGTACGAGGATCACTCGTGGGTGTTAAGAATAGTGGTTTTGTGAAAATGCAAGTCATGGGGAAATTTAAATTTTTAAGGGGGGACGAGAGGGGGTCGTCCTAGCCTCGCGCCGGCTATTGTTCTGGTTCAGGTTGTGAGTGGGGCTAGGGAGTTAGAGGATAGTTAAGGGGGGGTACAAGTGTGGGGATCGGTTTTTACACCATACCCGAAAGAGGATTTATGGAGCTCCGATCTTACTCTCAACCATCTGAACAATTTAACCAGCACACCTAAACTTCGTTAAATGCGGAAATAGCCTCACGAAAATATCATGCCCTGGTGGGGGCACGAACTCTCGACCCTTGGGTGTGAGGCAGGCACCTTACCAGTTAGACCAATAGAGATATCCCACTTGGCCTGTTCGGCTCAGGGTATTTCCGCATCCGAGGTCTGTTTAGGCTAGCCTATTTTCACTGACTTTACACAAGGATAGGTCCTTACCTTCCATTTATTGAGGTTAGTGAACGAACTGAGTCGGCATGTTATAACGTTCTTATGGCATCTTTACAGGGGGAGGGTTGTGAATTGTAAAGGGGGTGGTTTGAGGCTAGGCGCCGCGCCGCTCGTGACCTAGGGTCGTGACCCTTAATGCGCTGGACATAGGGGTGGCATTTCCCTACGATCGAACAGGTAGTGTGGTGTGTGCAGCGGGGCGTGAAGGAGAAGAGGACAGGATGACCCAACAAACAGGTTACCACTGAGCATAGGGTCACGAAGCAAAACAGAGTAGTGTGGATTGTGGATAAGGAGGAGGTGATTGGAAGACGTATAACAATTGTGGAAAAGTAAATGGAATGCCTGGTATAGTTCTGAAACATGGTCATTCCACCCAGGTTTGTTAAAAGAGTAATTTTTGTTATGCTTGTGAAATACTATGTCACTAGCCTTAGTAAGACAAGATATAATATTATTGTACAGCTTGCTGACTTCTTCTCGATGACTAGCATTAACACAATTGGGGTCTTCACAGGTAATGGCATCCTCACTGCCAGGATCAAGCTCAGAAAGGAGAGTGTGTGTTAAAGTGCAAAATTGCTCACACTCCTCCTCGTCAAGCCCGCCCCATGGCAGTTTTGGATTTACACTATTGTTTGACTGGGTTAATTCTGGCGCTCTTTCCAAACTAGCTGTTAAGGTCAATGGGATATGATCTTCATCTGTATATGTATACTGAATTTCCATATTTGTTATCATATCATGGAAATCAGCACTAGCTACGGTATGATCTAGCCAAGACGTTGAGCCCCATGCTGCACTGACACATGTGTAACTACTATGAGGGAGCATGAGCTGAGAAGAGATAATTAGATCATGCTCACCACAGAAGTTAGTCATATGACTAGCAAACAGAGAGTTACTCATGTCCTTCAGATTAGCATTCCAGTCCCCTATTACAGAGTAGCAGGTGGTATTTAGTTCTTGTAAAAGAGCACTTAGCTCTCCAAGGCATTCCAGGTATTGTTCTTCATTTTCATTACATTGGTAGGGCAAGTACACACTAAGAATAACTACTTTCCGTTGGATATCTTCTATTTCTATACCTGTACACCATGGTAAATTTGTTACAAGTGGTTTAACCCGGCTGTCTAAAGAGTCCCTCCACAAAATAGCTACTCCTCCCGGTGGGTGACCTGCTACTAGACCATCCATAGCATCGGTTGTCGAGACCCCAAACCCATGAAAATTATCACAGATAGTACTGAGGTTACCCAAATCCTGTTTAAAATACCAAGTCTCCTGCAGGCACACAATATCACTGGTATTAAATACGTCTACTACATCAGGGCGTAGGAGAAGCCCTCTGTTGGTTTTAGGGAGCCCCCTACAGTTATAAGTAGCAATACGCAAATTGTTGGGAGATGAAGTAGACTTTATATCCATGATTAAGAGTTGTTGGGAGGGTGGGTTACCGTAGTTATAGAGTCCTCATTTGTTGATACCGGTACCTGTGCCCTACGTTCTCTCCACCAGTACACCGATGCTTCCTCTGGCCAAAGTTCTTCATCCATAAACACCTCGGGATTTGGACACTCGCAGTTTATTCTGAATGAAATATATGTGTGCCTATCAGACCAGGGAATAATTGGTTCAACATCCATACTAAGACTGAGTTTATTGGAGAGATATTCTTTCAAGTCGGATGCCGTCACTCCTGGCTTAAAACCTGTCGCGAATACTTTGGCTATGCGTGATCTTTTCACTTTTTTAACTGTACTTATCCCCGTACTTTTATTTTTACCCTTAATCCCCTGATGCATAAAGTTCCTAGGTTGAATTTGCACAGCCATAGAATTCCTAACATTGTTTGTGGTACCAGTACCGGTACCTCCATTCAGCCTCTGTTCCCCCTCAGGTATGTGATGAGTTTTACCTTTGGTGGAATGTACCCTAAACCATTGTCCTTGAACAGTACCCTCCCCCTTATCACCTGAGGGTGGAGGCGTTGTGATCCTGTCGATAGGGGTTGTCGTCGAGCTCCTTCCCGTCGCAAGTGCTGTAGTGATGCCTTGCGCGTTGCCTGTACTTACAGCTACATTATAGGCCCCAGGTGTTGCTATACTCATTATAGCGGGTGTACCGCTTCCGACGCTCCTCACTGCAGGGTAGACTTCATTAATTTCCTCAGTGGCAGAAGTTACGTTGATGTTAGGCCTACCTCGGGTACTAGTGTTATTGTTTATTATTTATAAATATGCCCTACTGTGTCATGTGTATCCGGGTTTTAGTTGTGTATTGGCTAATTCCTCGGACTATAATTGTTTCCTGGTTTAGTTGTGTATTGGCTAATTCCACGGATTATTGAGTGACCTTGGGTTTGTCGTGCGTGGCTCTCCTCGTGTCTCTTGTTTGTTCAGATGGTGTCTGTTCAGGGTGGGTTTCCTTCCGGCGGGTTTTTCTCGGTTTCACCATGAAAATCCCGGCCGCGAGCCGTGTTGGGCCACACGTGGTTGTTAACACTGGCTTGTTTCCCCGGCGTTGGGGTGTCTGTGGCTCTCCAGGACTGCGTCTCTGTGGGTGCCTGGTTTCAGGCCTCCTTTGATTCCCGGCGGGATGGCTGTACCCATCTATAAAACGTTGTTCATGCGGACATACGTTATGTAGTTTTTCTACCCGGTTTTACAAAAACCACATGAAAAACCTAGCTGTTGTTTTAGGCTTTCCTCCCCGGCGATCTTTTACAAAGAAGTGGGGACAGGAACTTATGGGGTTAACGTTTGGACATCTCACCCGGCGGGTGTACCTGGGTAGGGTGGGATGAACGACTTATGTCTTTCAGTTAGTTAACCAATCCATTTTAAGTGATACTATGTGTATCGCCGCCTTTACACTTACGGCGATTGAAGGTTCAATTAGGTTAATATCGATTCTTCACACCCGGCGGGTGCTCCTAGGTGGAGGAACTAAGGAATTTACAAAATTCGATTTCGATTTTACCACTTAATTTAGTGATACAATTAGGTATCGCCGCCTTCAAACTTACGGCGATCTTTTGTGACAATTCGTTAGACATCAGATCTCGTATCATCCTGCCCTGTGCTATTCTACTAAAATATTTCAAGGGCCGGCGTCTTTATGGGAGGTTGCTTTGTTACAAAATTGAATCTTGAGACAGTCACCACCACCAAGAGACTATAAGGGCCATGCTGGACCGTTATATTATATCAGAGGGTATTCTTCACTTTCTTTAACAAAAGATTTGTTTAGATATTCTGAACCCCGCCGCGTAGCGAGCTGTGTTCGTTGTGTCATTACATCTCGTTACCCGACGGGTTATTAACACTTGTGTGCGAACATGTTGGGTTAACCTTATGAGCATTAATTCCTGGAAATTTTCTTTTTTTCCAGAGCTGAGCTCCGGCGGACCAATACAGACCCGGCGGTAGTTTTCTCCCTCCAGTCTCTGTCATGGCTACCGTGGCCCCAGTTTTTGCTTTGTGCACTACCCCTGCTTGTGCTGGTATCCCTATTTTTGCGCATACCCGTTGCATAAGGTGTGTTAAATGTCTAGACCGTTCAAGGGGTCTCTGGGTTATGCGTAATTGTTCTTTTTGCTCCCAATTAGCTGTAAAGGTCCTTTTTGATAATGATAAGACCGCGGCGGTAGCGTTGAGAGAGGTCAGGCAACAGATGTCAGCCTACACTACCATTGTTGCGCATAAATCACTTCAATGTGACAACGTCCCACTTTGGGATAGATTGCTCTCCGAACACCCTCCCCCTAAACGTTCCTCTAGAGTCACGAGTATTAAGCCGGCGGAGACTGGTCAGGGTTCTGTATCTGCTGCTGCTACACCTAAACGCCCAAGATAGCCTACACCCCCGGTATCCGCCTCCTCTCGGTCTAGGTCTCCTCTTAGACACCAGTCATCTAGTCGTGCCTCTTCACCGGCGAGTAAGAAGAGTAGGACGGAAGGTTCCACCAGTGGTCACGGAGAGGATTCCTCTAGATCTAAGAATAGTTCGCGGTCACACCGTAGCCATAAATCCTCCAAAAAGGATTCACATAAACGGAAGTCCTCTCGACATTCACCAACTTCTAGTGCATCTCATCGTACCTCTACCCCAGACAGAGTTTGTGTTAAGGCCCAAGAGTCCAGTGCAGCGCCTGTCCCAAAAGAGGATTTGCCACTTAATATTTTAACCCTGGAATTGGAAAGTTCAGGGGGTTCAGTAATTGAGAATGTTTCAGACTCTCAAGAGAGCGTAGGCCAGGGCCTCGGTGTTTGGCGGTTTGCTCAACCAGGGTCTGACCACCCACGTCCGACTCAAACGAGTCACACAGTAGCCGATGTCCACAGGGACGCGGCGATCCCATCCTCTATCCCAGACTTATCTTGGCAACAAGGTACCCCTGCCTCGGCGGGGTCTTCTCAGGAGGATTAGGAGGAGAAAGACGAAGTTTCAATAATTTCGGAGATGGAAGGACAAGGGTCAGGCTCAGGCTTGGACGCCGCACAGGATACTAATGATTCACCTGTAAGTTCTTCATCAAACCAGTTTGTTACGGCACAGGAAATTAATGGGCTGCTTACTCATGCTTTATCTAAATTTTTTGGCCAACAACAGGAAAACCCCACAATGGACTTGGGGGCTCCCACGACAAGTTCTACGGTACGGCCTCTGATGACTTCGATTGATTTATCTAAGATCCCTAACCCTCCCACTCTGTTAACCTCAGGGATCACTAGGCCTGCTACGGCGGCATTGACAACTTCAAATGTCAGGGTCATAACGGATGTCAATCCACCCCCTCTAGACAAAGCGCCTCTTAGAAAGGTAGCTATGCCCTTACTTTATGGGCCAGACGAGTCATGGGTTCTTTTGAACCCCTCTAAACCAGAGCTTGCCCAACCTACCTTGTCAGGGGAACTCCCGGTACCGCGTGAGTGGGTCATCCAGGGCAATAAGTCAAAGAAATTAAGGGCCGTGGATACTTTGGGTAATGTTCTGGACGTAAACATCAAGGCTATACCTAGTTATTATCACCAAGATTATTTTGTGTATGCTTCTAAGCCTGCTTTACCCCCTGCCTCAGCTTCAAAACTATTTTCAGACTGGTCTAAGCTGGATGGGTTTAATGATATTAAGACTCTGTCAGCTCTCACTCCTGAACTAGATTTACAGACCGTCACAGACGACGCAGCTAATCCAGTTTTGAAGGTGGGACAGTTGGGACCAGGACCTTGGGTAGATTGGGAGGTAGAGGCTCAAAACTTTGCAACCACTTTCACTTCTAAATCTTCCCACCAGATCCCTCAAGATACTCATTCATGGTTCTCCATGCCGGTGGGTTCTGCCGGCGGAGTCCCGTCAGCTTTGTTTTCATTTCTAGCTGCCCCTAAGATTAATCTTTGATAGCTGAAGGACCCGTTCACTACCCCTACCCCTACTCACCTAGACAGAGAATTTAGGCTACGGGGAAAAGCTTTTCGCCTGTTCTCGCAGTACATAGTATCTCAGCAGGTGGCTAAGTCTTTACTACGGTCCACTCAGGCAATCGCAGATGCGGATGCTCGAAGATCGGTTGAGTTATCCCGGCGACTGATTCTTCAGTCGTCAATCCAATCCTTGGGTGACATACGTACCGCCTTGCTTGAGGCGGTACGAGCACGACAAGATCTTAGGATGTCGTTAGTTCGCAAGCTACCTGATCGCATTGCTAATCAGGTGGTTATGTCACCAGTGCTTACTCCCTCTTTAATGACCCCTGAAGTGTGGCGAACGGTGTTCAATATGGCACAGGCCGTTAAGCACAGTCCCACCCCTTCTAAGAAACCTGCATTTAACTTCCCCAAACCCAGGCCTACTACTAAAGCTCAGCCAGGGGGATCTAAACCTTTTCTTCCGCCTAAGTCCTCCCACTCCCCCCAGGGTCAGTACAGGCATAGACAGAGTAGGTTTTCAGGTCAGAGAGGACGCGGCCAGAATAAACCAGGTCAGGGCCAGTCTTCGGCCAACACCAGCCAGCCGGCAAAGCGTCCAGCACCACCAACCCCACCATCAAAAAACTAAAGTCTCTCTCACTCCCGGTGCCTACCTTAACCCTCCAACCCCGGCTAGGGTAGATCGTGACTGTACTCTGTGTCCGGAGGTTTTGAGGAATTTTGGTCCATGTTGATTCACCTGTTACTCCTGAAATACATGACACAAAGTTATAAAAAAAAAGAAAAATGTTGCACAAACCTTCATGTGTAGAATGCCGTTGAGTAGAGGTCTCTAGCCCAAGTGATTGCATAATGGCGAGCGCGGGAAGTGGAGTGATTTTTATGCGGGAAAATTTTCCCGCGTTCGGATGCGTCGCCTTGGCCCAGGCCCCGGCTTGGCTAACCTACTGCGCACTTAGCCACTCGTCGCGCCAGAGTTTTTACCTCCCGGAGGCGATTTTATTTATTGATAGTGATGTTATTATAGTTATTTGGAGTCCAATTATATAAAATATGTGTATTAGGCTATCATTGTCACTAATATTTCACATTTTCACTCGATACCGTAGTTTTTATGAGTAATTGAGGCTGGTTATTGTTATATTAGGCAGTGATTATTCGTTATCACAGGTGTTTATTATACTTTGGCCATCTAATATTAGTTCGTGTGTCACTTTCACTTTGGTAAATATGCTTGAGAGAGTCACTGTCACTGATAATGCTCATTTTCACTTGATACGGTACATTTTATTAGTAATTGAGGTAGGTTATTGTTATATTAGGCAGTGATTATTCGTTATCACAGGTGTTTATTATACTTTGGCCATCTAATATTACTTCGTGTGTCACTTTCACTTTGGTAAATATGCTTGAGAGAGTGTCACTGTCACTGATAATGCTCATTTTCACTTGATACGGTACATTTTATTAGTAATTGAGGTAGGTTATTGTTATATTAGGCAGTGATTATTCGTTATCACAGGTGTTTATTATACTTTGGCCATCTAATATTACTTCGTGTGTCACTTTCACTTTGGTAAATATGCTTGAGAGAGTGTCACTGTCACTGATAATGCTCATTTTCACTTGATACGGTACATTTTATTAGTAATTGAGGTAGGTTATTGTTATATTAGCCACTGATTATTCGTTATCACCAGTGTTTATTATACTTTGGCCATCTAATATTATGTCATGTGTCACTTTCACTTAGTTATATGCTTTGTAAACGTTTTATATACAATTTATTGTGTCTTTTTTCACTTATTTATATATGTTTTCATAATACATGACTTTTTTATCACAATACATTGTTTTATTTCCACTTGTTGCCTATATACATACATATTGTCAGTCTTTGGTACTTTCACTATGATTATTAGTTAGTACTCCTGCTTGGTGTGGTATTCAGCAAAGCACGGTATAGCACATAGTGACAGCTGGCACTCCACACACTGCATGGTGGTCTTTTTCTGCTTCCTCGGCCTCACCTGGCTGTTCCAGCAGACATGGCACCCCCTTCTGCTAATGGTGACTCCATCTCGTTCCAGAGGCAGGTAACCAAGCTTGTGCACATTTAGATACTGTGCACACTGCATACGGTCCTGAACGGGGCGCCCAGGTTGTGCCACTGCCCTCTGTGGCGTAGCATACCTGTCCAGGAGCTCCACCAACACCTGTTTTTGGAACCTCCGCAGGCTACTGAACTTCCTGGGTGTGCGCGGATTCCGAAGCCTGTAGATATTGTAGGCATTCAGCATTGACATGTCCACCATGTGCAGAAAGAACTTTTTGTACCATCTGCACGAGGTACGCAGACAGTCGATGAAGCCTATCTGCATGTCGGACTTGTCCACCAGCCTCATATTTATGTTGTAGTCCATTACAGCATCGGGCTTGGTCACCCTGACTTGGGTGCGGCGATCCACCTTGCCAGTCTCAACCATTTCCCCCTTGTGGACGGTGCTCAGGAGGTTGACCTTCCGCTGGTCGTGCCAGTGAATAGCCAGAATGGGTCCCGACTTCTTCTTGAAGACATCGCCTTTCTTGGTTTTAGGAGGGAAAGTTGGCATGCCCTTCCTTTTCGCTCTAACTGTGCCTACAGTCCCCGCCTTGCGCTGATGGAGGTACTTTGAGAGAGTGGGGGACGTGTAGTAGTTGTCCGTGTAGAGGACGTGATTCTTCTGGAAGTACCGGTTCATCATGGCTTGAACCACTGCTCCGCCAAAGCCAATGAGGGGGTCTATTTCCACGTCCCCTTCCTTCCCGCTGTAGACCAGGAAGTCCAGGACATAGCCAGTTTGGCAATCGCACAGCACAAAGAACTTTATACCAAAGCGATGTCTCTTTGAGGGGATGTACTGCCTGAAGCTCAGCTTTCCCCGGAACAGCACAAGAGACTCGTCAATACAGACGTTGCAGAAGGGCGTGAAGTATGACGTGAAACGTTCTCGCATCATCTCGTACAACGTCCTAATCTTCCACAGCTTGTCAGAGAGATGCATGTCGGTGTTGGTGACAAGATGGAGCGCTCCGAGGATGTCGAGGTACCGGTCCCGAGAGATGTATTTCCCGAAGGCAGGGGTGGATATTAGATCTTTGGTGATCCAATAGTCAGCCAACCTGTGCTTCTTTACATGAGGCATTAGCATGGTGATTGCCAGGAACACCATGAACTCGGGATGAGTCACTGGGGTCCACCGCTTCATGTGGCCCTTGGTCACCTTGCCAAAAAAGTTCACCTGGATTTGGTGGTGCTTGTTTGTCTCTTCTATGACAAACTCAGTAACCTCCTTCTCAAAAAATGCCTCAAAAAGCTCATGTGGTGGAGCATTGGGGCCTGCGGGAAAACTTGGGGTAACTCCTGAACCCTCCTGTACCTCATCAAAAGGGGTTACATCAGGGTCATTCACTTCATCAGCAGCCACATCCTGCCAGTTGAAAATATAAAATGGGTCCTGCTGGCGACGCTGACGAGGAGCTGCAGCTGGGGCAGCACGCCCACGAACTTTGGCGGCGTGCACCCTAGGGCGGCCAGGAGCGCGACGGCGCCCAGGCCCAGCCCGGCGGCCAGGGCGGCCAGGAGCACGACGGCCCTGGGCAAAGCGTCTGGGTTGAGGGTCGTCGATGTCCATAAAGTCATCGTCGTTGTCGTCAGAGCCGTCATCTTGCCCTGACGGTGGACCCAGGTAATCATGGCCAGAGTCATCTGTGAGGTGCCCTTCATCTTCAGACCCCCCGTCATAATCTCGCGGGGAACGAATGATGCGTGGGCGGCGTGTAGGTCGGCGAGGTGGGGAAGGAGTGGCAGGTGAGGCTCTGTCATCTTCATGCAGAGGTTCGGGGCTCCTTGGCCTACGACGATTCGTAGACAGCACTGGTTCAGTGTCTGTAGGTGCAGGTATGGATGCGAGGTCAAAAACATCGTCAGGAACCTCTGTTGTAGGCTGGAGAGGTGGGGTGGACCCTGGGGAAACTTGCGGGGGCGTATGGCTGGGACCGGCAGGGGTGGAAGCCGCGGGAGCCTCGAACAAAGAGCGCCTACTTGTAGCTCCTTTTTTCACATATTTTCTCCCTTTTCCCTTTTCTGTAGTAGTATGTCTCCTCTCGGGGGAAATAGGGGGTAAATAGGCCGAAAGTGGGGGGTCCTCAACCCTAGGCAGTGCTGGTGGTGGTGGGGAAGAATGGCGGGCGCCTGGGGCAACTTGGGTGGCGTGGGTAGATAAGGAAGACAATGGCGGGTCAACCTCACCCTCACGCTCAGCCTCACTGGCACCCTCACGCACTGCTCCCTCACCAAGTTTTAGGGCCTCTTTCCTGGCTGCCGCGGCCGCCTTTTCAAGAACTTGCTTCTTATAAAAGCGTATCTTGAATGGGGATTTAGCTGGCGAAGGGCTAGGTGTCGTGTCACTCAACCTAAACTTGGCAGTCGACCTAGTGCTGTCCCATTCGCTCACTCTCACTACACTCTCATCACCTTGCACAACTATATCACGTTCAGTACTATCATCACTTTCATCGTCATGCTCAAATCCAACAAATTGCGCGTCTCTTTGATGAATTTCATCTAGATCGTCTAAATTTTCACTATAGTGAGACTGATAAGACTCGGAGCTATCACTGCCCAAGTCATCAACACTATTTTGTCCTTCACCACGTTCATAACTCCTCAAAGCTATTTCAATACCTCCGGGAGTCAACGCATCTTGTACGTGCCTTTGCGTTAGGGCGCGACGAACATGGGCAGGCGTCGAAGGGAGCATGGAATCGGACACAGGGGAATCACTTTTTGGGCTAGTATCCATGATGGCGGCAGGGTAGAGACTGTTTTGGTGGCGTACATGGTGTCTGGTGGCGTCGCCTAGCGACCACGGAACGAAATGTTTACGCGCGCCATTCGAAAGCACATACGCAAGCAATGGTACAATGTTGTACCACCCGGGTTCCTCGGGTCAAAACATAATGGTACACACGTGTACCACCCGGGGTTGAAGGGTTAAGGCCGGAGGAACCGAGGGTAGTACAGCCGGCGAACCCTTGTCTGCTAACTGGGTCGTTCCGAACGTGTTACCAAGCATGGCCGTTAAACACTTGGGCACGGATGGTGGCACGCAAAGGCATCACTTGGCAGTGGCTCCGGCGATCTCGATTACGTCAGCCGACAACGGCGAATTTTGTTTCTTTAGAGGTGGAGTCACTAGCCCAGGAAATGATTGCCAAGAATGTCATCATCCCGGTCCCAAATTACCCTGTATTCACGTCCAAACTATTTTTGGTTCCCAAAAGGGACAGTGTTCAGATGAGGCCGGTCGTAGACCTGTCTTATCTGAATCTTCACATTCACAACGAATCTTTCAGAATGTTAACAGTACACCAAATCAGGCTAACACTTCCACCGGGAGGTTGGATGTGTTCACTAGACCTGACAGACGCCTATTGGCACGTATCGGTCAACAAAAGATTTCAAAGGTTTTTGGCCTTACGGATCAGGCACCAAAATTTTGTTTTTCAGAGGATGCCGTTCGGCTTGAACCTAGCACCTCGATTATTCACAAAACTAGTCCGGCAAGCCCTGATGCCATTGTTAACACAAGGGATCAGAGTGTTGTGGTATCTAGACGACTGGCTGGTGGTGGCAGAGACAGGTTTCGCAGGAAACTGTTCAGGTTTCTTCACAGTCTGACTACGACGCGAAGGGTCTGGGAGTCTCTGGTCGGCTCTCTCAACTGGATTCAACTAACTGTCAAGTTGGGCCGGTTGAAAGTAAAACGATTAATATTGGAAGGCAACAAATATTTCCCGCTCTTACCAGCGGGAAAATTATGGCCCATCCCGAAATTAATCCACACCTTACTAGCGGTCTGGGCGAAGAGGGAAACATTGCACTCAATAATGTCATGGACCTCTCCTCCACCAACGGTATGGGTAGACACGGATGTGTCAGGCACAATAGGGTGGGGATTTCAGTCAAATCAGGGGCACCAGGGTCAGGGGCTTTGGTCCCATTTAGAAATCTCTCACATCAATGTCAAAGAATTACTAGTCCCCTTGTATTTCCTTCAGGCTCACGGCCCGGCGTTACGGGGCAAGTCGGTGGCCTTCAGAATGGACAATCTAAATGCAGTCCACTGTATTCAGAAACAAGGGTCAACGAGGTCAAGGAAGTTGCTAAACGTGTCGGAAGAGATTTTTGCTCTAGCCAACAGTCTAGAAATTTATCTTCACGCATCTTATCTCCCAGGCGTAGCGAACGTCTGGGCAGACGCTCTGTCCCGGAGACAGAGCACGACAGTAGAATGGGAGCTCAAGCAACCCATTTTCAACCTAATGATTGCAGAGCTCTCCCATCCACAAGTGGATCTTTTTGCGTCCGAGGAGACTCACAAACTCCCTCTATACCTCACCCGCCGGGCGAAAACGCCGGCAGGGGGGCCAGACGCCCTAGTGACAGACTGGAACAGATGGAGCTCCATCTATCTGTTTCCACCGCCAGATGCGTCACTAATGTGCCACGTAGTGAACAAACTACGAGATTATCGAGGCTTAGTCTCGCTAATCGCGCCCCTGTGGCCGGCGCAGTTGTGGTACCAGCAATTGAAAATGTGGTGCCCGGACCCGGTATCGCTCCCGGTCGGGTATTTCCACTTAGACACGATTGGCAACCTAGCGACCTCGCTGACTTTTGCATTATGGACATTCAGGAGGCCAAGTGGCTAGCACCATACGGTAGAGATGTGACCAATAAATTACTCAATCAATATACTCAGTCTACAAAACGACAGTATCAATCACATTGGCAAGCCTTTACTTCTTGGATCGTTAGAACAGAACAAACTGTACCCTCAGTGGCATTAGTTTTTAATTATTTGAATTATCTGTTTGAGCAGAAACGTTTATCTGTGGTAACATTAAAAAATCACTTAACTGCGATTAGAGTGCCCTTTTTAGACCTTACGGGTCTTTCCATACCGGTAGCGGAGGAAACAGGTTTTATGAGAGCATGTTTTAAACTCCGCCCACCTCCCCGTCAGCTCATGCCTACTTGGTCTCTGGACAAAGCTTTGTCTTTGCTTCACTCTCGTCTGTACCAAAATACTGCAGACTTTGCATTACTCTTAAAAAAGGCGGTTTTCCTTTTGGCTTTGGCCACCGGAAACAGAGTGTCTGAGCTGGCGGCGATGAGCAACACACCTAATTGTCTTAGGTTTGGTAGACTTAATGAATGTATTTCCATTGCACCCTCCCCAGGTTTTGTAGCCAAGAATGAGCATAGTGCACACGTGTTTTCTGAGTTCACGGTGCCGGCGTTAAAAAGGGGAAAGGTGCATCATAATCTATGTCCAGTGCAAGCTCTAACCAAATATTTGAGAGTAGCTCCTCGAAACCCCCAAGGTGCTTTATGGGTAGCAAGTACGGATAAACGCTTACTTAAACGGCGATTAGCCTCTCTTCTGGTAGAAGTCATTAAAGAAAGTAATCCCGGCGTTGTGGGTCGGGCCCACGATTTACGCAAATGGGCAGCCTCTTTACGTTTCCTGAAAAAAAATTCAGTCGAAGACATCGCGTCCACGCAGTTGTGGGCGTCTAATCATACGTTTCTGTCTAGATACTTGTCAGTTGCTCTAGACAAACCTTCCTTACCATGTATAGCTTTAAGGCAGAGGGTCTAGGTGGCCCTGCAGTCACTTTTGTTTACTTTCACGGGAAAGGGGGGGGGGGGGGGGTGCAGTCAGTTGATATAGGACACCCTAGACCCCGCCGGAGTATGAGAGCTGTGATACAATTTAAGGTTAAAATGTGATATGAAAATTTCTCAGTGAGAAATTGTGCTAGTACAATGTTAAGTACAAAACAACGGTGTTGTTATAGTAGTTTTAGCTGCGAAAGCAATTTAATATTAGAACAATGGAGTTCCTTTGCAATTTATCTATCTATCTATCTATCTATTGCCTGACGCCGTGATCCCCGAAGGGGTGGCCACGAACGAACCGCCCCCATGCACCTCTGTCCCCAGTCAGTCGACGCCCCTCCCCCCAACCAGCACCACCTTCGTTCATGTACTTCCTCACTCCATCCTTCCACCTCATATTCGGTCTACCTCTCCCCCTCTGTCCCTCCACCTCGCTCTCATACACCCTCTTAGTCATTCTCTCGCTTTCCATACGTTCCATATGGCCGAACCATCTCAAGTTGTTCCTTTTCACACTTTCCAGCACATCTACCTCCACACCACACCTCCTTCTTACTTCCTCATTAGTCTGTCTATCCCTCCATGTAACTCCGCACGCACTCCTTAAGTAATTCATTTCCACTGCTCTCACTCTTGGTCTGAGTCTCTCAACCAACGTCCATGCTTCGCTTCCGTAAGTCAGTGTCGGGATTACCACACTGTCATGCAAGGACTTCTTCAATTTATCTCCAAGTTTATTTTGGGGTTTATTATGTGCTCATATAAACTTATAACTTGTTATTTTTTGTCACCACTCGTTGAGTGGGGTGCCTTTGTAACTACAGATCTGTGTTCAGAATCTTCAGGGTTACCCATTTTTTTTGTCAGGCAGGCTTCTTTGAAGCACGCACCTGCCTGAACCCCCTTTTTTCTTGTATATTTTCGGCCTACGCCGTTGTTAAATATATTTTCAAAAGTAAGAATACTATGTGGTTGTTTTTATTATCTGCTTTTCTAGAGTTATGATATGATTACGAATGTCCCCCTCCAGTCTTAGAAATCAGGCATGTTCGTCAATGATGGAGGGGCCACTAATAAATTATAGGTTTGACTCCTGTAAGGAGATAAAGAAAACCTAATATTTAGTAGTGCCCCCGTATCATTGACGACTGGGGCCCTCCCGACCGTCCCCTTCCCATTCGTTGATGTATTGAGGATTTTGGTTTACTTGATATGTCAGTGAAGGAGGAATGACGCCTGAATCAGCGTCTGGTCAGAGATCCACACAAGTACATCCACGATATGATGGAAAGCTTATTAGATAGTTATTCTTATTTTCTTTTTCTTTTTTCTTTTTTACGAAGTTTTTTCGTAGTGAGAACCCAATTCATAATGACTGAAGCCATGAGTGAGGTCGCGTGCGCTCATGATGAAGGCTCCTCAGTTTTTAAATGCTCTGCGCGGTAGATTCAAAACTACGGCGGATTAGTGTTTGAAGAGGATGCCTTATGTAATAGGCATGTTCGTCAATGATTACGGGGCCACTACTAAATATTAGGTTTTCTTTATCTCCTTACAGGAGTCAAACCTATAATATATGGGAATTATAATCCTACAATACTTTCCCATATACTACTATAGAATAATATATTCTACCCAATCATGGAACGTTCGACCAAGGTTATGGAAGCGTTCAACTTAAGACTACGGAATGATACGTAACGCTACATCAACCCAGATTACGTAACATCGAGACTGTTCATACTAGTTTAAGTACTAAGTATGGACAGATAGAAAGGTTGAAATAAATGTGACAAGTGGCATAAGGCAAGGATGCACGGCATCAACCACGCTCTTCAAGCTAGTAACATATATTATAAAACAAATGGAAGAACTTGGGGAGGGGTATGAAGATCGGGTATTTAATTAAGCGTAGCCTACTATTTTTCGCCGATGACGGTCTGATTCTAACACAAAATATAGAGAAAGCTGAAAGAGCCATAGACAATTTAATAAATATAGGAAATATGTGTGGCCTAAAAATAAATAAAGACAAGAGTAAAATATTAATGTTTAACGTAAAAGAAAAGCCCGAAAAGATAAGAGATATTGAGGTAACAAGTGATATTCAATATTTGGGTATAAAAATTGAAGATAAAAGAAACTGTTTTAAATCTCAAAAAGAAATATCCTTGGCTAAAGCAGAACAGATGGCAAACTTAACATACCCGATAATAGCTCAAAGCTGCAGTAAGGTATTGATAGGAAAAACTTTTTGGAAGAGTGTAGCCCTACCTACAATTCTTTACGGAGCTAGTGTGCTAGGATACACCAAAACAGAGATAGATAAGCTGCAGCAAGTAGAAAATAAAGTTTACAGGCAAATATTAGGAGCCCCCAAATATGCACAGGTAGAAACACTAAGGGGTGAAGTAGGTGCATCATCAACGCAAACAAGAATTATGGGGGGTCAAATAAAATATTTAAAGCACATAGAGGGAAACGAGGGATGCCACTTACTAAAAAGAATGATTGAAGAAAAACATGAATTTGCAACAGATCCCTGGTTCGAATCCACCACTAAATACCTCCGAGAAGTGAAATTGACATACGATGACTTAACCCGGGAACTGCGGGAAGACTCTTAAGAGTTCCCCCGGCGGACTGCGGGAAGACTCTTAAGAGTCAGAGAAAAAAAAAAATCAACTTTAAACATCGAAAAAAAAAATATATATATATATTTTTTGTTTTGCCCCTGGGCCATGCAAAATATCACTCCTCTACCTCCCCTCCTTCCCCACTTTCCTCCCGTCCTTCAGTTATCACCTATTTTCCCTGTTATTCCCTTATTCTGAGGTATATTTACGTGCTAACATTAGCGAGTTGCAAGCAGGGCATTGTCATCACTGTTAGCAAGCGAGTGCAAGAGAGAGAGAGTATCGATCGACAGTGTCTCTCCAGACTTGGGGAAAAGTGGCGGGAAAGGAGGTTGCCTCAGCCATACATTATGTAACTCCCGGCCTGTATCGCCGATTTTGACCATCCAAACGCTGTTTTCACTTGTTTTATTGTTGTAACAGGTTAATACCTTTATAATCAACCTATAATAGGAGCATATGGATAAGTATTTAAAATGCCCCAGAACGAGAAGCCCACCACAGAAGCCACGAACGAACACCACACAGAAACACCAAAGGAAAGGTCCACAGAACGAAAGGACCAGCTGACCGAGCCAGCCATTTCAGACAGGCCCAAGCCCGCAGGGCTAAGCAGCTCCAGGCTGCACCCATTTACCTTTTCTAAACTGACCATTTTCCACACCTCACGTACACTAACCCCCTCGTGTCCTACACTCCTAACTACAAAGATGATGAACAGGAATATACATTCATATTAACCCCTTCAGACATATATGACGCAGACGTTGCCAGATTAGCAATAAGAAATAGAGTTCTCTCACTCTTATAATTACCTCTCCAAAATTAGTTTTCTGCCCACATCTAACTCAAAGACAACTGCAGAGGTTGAAGTAACTAAAATAAAGGTTTGTAAAAAAACCTGATGGTAATAAAGGCTTTAAAGTATCCCTAATAGGCTCAAAATTGCGTCATATGTCGGAGAGGGTTAAAAACACCCATGCCCTGTCCCGACGTTGAGCCAATGCCAACACATCAGACAGCCATAATTATATCTATGTATGTTCTTACATCCGAGAAGTAGATGTTATATATCTTAGAAGTTAAAACACCCACGCTTGTCCCTAGACCTCGTATATCAATTTCCATGACGAGTATAGATATATGTAACCCGTGCTCAGTCGCCCCTTGCATTGTTCCTCTAGTAACTAAGTCTATAATATTAACTGCCACCAGCATTGATGCGACATAGCGGCACTGTCCTTGTGTCGTATTGTGCCAAGTACAGATCAACCAGGTTTCATCACCTTATTAGGACGACGACTATAATGTCATCGTTCATCGATGTATGCAATCCTTAGTTTAAGTATTAATATTAACATTCCCTAACATCTTGTCTTGCCAGACTAAGCTTCTGAAGACCCATCGCCCCATAAATCTATGTATTCAATCCTTAGGTTAAGTATTTTTATCCGCCATTGTGTTCACCTTTTTCCATTTACTTTCCCACAATTGTCATACGTCTTCCCCTTGCCTCCTTCGTATCCACAGTCCACACTACGCCAATTTACTTCGTGTCTTACACCTCTTACCCCAACCAGAGATTGTATAAGATAACCTGGTTACCAGTATCTGTCATAAGTACCCCGAAACAATAACTAAGTACCCCTACGAACTGCCGCTGTTGTTGGTATATTTATATTTAATAGAAAACGCAGTTCCCAGGGCCAACAAATAGTATCTATAACCCTCGGACTGATCACATAACTCTATCTTTTCCAGACTCATATACCACCCCATAGTTGCATTCCCCGGTAGCATTTGGCTAACGTATTCTACTGCCTTTTCAAACTTCCATATCAATTGTAGCCTAATCCCACCCCCACGCCCAGGGACCTTAGGGGCAAAATTTCCCTGTAGCCCTTGAACTCTCCCCCCCCCCTCTCATTAAGACACCCGCGCTTCTCGACTCTTGTCCGACCTAGCCTCTCTCTCATACCTCTTGAAGATCCTTGAATTGTCCGTTGCTAACGCTCTCCAACCTTTTATATATACTCCTATCCAGCCTACCTTCACTTAGTAGGCCAGAACAACATTAGAACTTTACTAGCCCCTTGCATGCCATCTATTCTCTTACAACCCATTCACAACCCTGCACCCAATGGTCGTCGGTGCGAGGCTAGCCGCCCCGCCAGTAACTAACTTCTATTGCCATACTTCCAGATAAATGTGGCAGAGTTAGCAACCCAGTCTCCACCACATCCAGCAAACCCTACAATTAACAACCAGCCGAGTAAAACCAGCTAGCTAAGGCACCTTCGGTTTTGGTATTAAGGACACCCACATCTGTCTCATACACAAAGGGTTATTACAAACACTGGTGATATGGCAAGCCCCTAGCCACAGCCGCCGGACGACTATCACAGAGAGAGGGCGCCCAGCTCCCCCTTTTTGCCCACCCGAGGAGGGAGACCCCCACCCCCGCGGAGGTATACCTGGCCCCTGTTTTGACTTCCGAGTCATTGCCAGGTAGCACAGGAATTCTTCCTATCAATGAACTAACCATGCATGACTAACACCTTTACTAACCTCTATTAACTCATAATAAACCATTTACCTTTCTTGCATGCTCTGATCACTAAATTAGCACCTCAGCTATACCATAGAATGAAGATTGAACAATCTAGAGAGACGCTCCTATCACAGCTGTCCCCATCCTCCTCGCAAAGTAGATCCAGTCTCTCTCCCCTAAATACTTCCAGTATAGCCAAAATAGTACCTCTTACTAAGGCTCAGTTATATGAAAATATAAAGGCTTCCTATAGCCATGTGCCACAACAGTAAATACCATCTTACCTAGTCCCCATATCTATTGAGAGCTCAAATAAGTCCATAAGACTCGAGATCCCTACTGTCTACAGGGTCCAGAACCGAGCCTATAAATCTAACTCCCGCCCCCAGTCAAATCAGTTGAAAGCTAGACACCAACCAGGGGTCACTACCCTGCTGTTAACTTCTAGCTCTGCCCTTGTGTTGTTCCGGAGTGAGATCCCAGAGCCGGCAGACTCCGTGGCAGATTTGGATAGAAGGACCTGCCCACGTATTTAAGAACTTCACACATATGGGCCCCCTGGACGGCCGCGGAACCAGTCGTCAGCCCCCAACATCATGGACGCAAGATAACCAGGACCAGACCCATCAGATGCTACCCAAGATTCCCTTTAGCAGTACTACATATTACTGTGCTGTTTAGAGATTCACTAATTAATATTTCTACGAAGTGGCTATCTCTTTGCCCCAGTATAATTCATATAACCATTCAATTAGGAAGTGCTAAGCGTATCAGTGTTCATTATTTAACAGGCGATACTAACTCTCGTAATCAACCATATGCCCAGATATTATTACCTAGAAGGAAACCCTAGTGATATCTGAAGGTTCGCCCACTGATTTGCGTTCTATGTATTTCTGAGACAAGAATAGAAAACTTAGATCAGTACCCCCTGAGGTTACTAGAATTCCCGTGCTCTAAAATACGCGTGTCTAATCTAGTCTGTGAACTACTACTTGTGCACCAGAGCTACCAGTAAGAAATCTAACAGTGAATATGATTCTATAAGTAACATTGATGGTCTTCGGTATATAAACCTGTTAAATCAAAGCCAGTGATCAGAAGATTAATACCTGAACGTTGGAAGTGGGAGACTAGGCTCCATCCAGATCCACTTATGCTAGTGTTGTTCGATTCTATTATATTGTCTTACACAAGTATTCTGCAGTGGTATATCAATAAACGTGATCGTGTAACTTTCTACCATGTGTTTCTTTGTGTTCTCTATTCCTCATATCTTGTATTGTGCATGCAGCCTTATATACCCAGTCAATTAGAACTCACATTACCCAAGTTAAACCTGTAGAAAAACAGGGCATAACAGTATTAATGCTATTTATGGTAAAATTAATATTTTAGTGATGGAAACAGCTCAAATACATGCGCACAGGCAGAGGTGTCTAATTACCCCCATGCGCACTTCAGAGGTTAACCCGGCAAGCGCGATAGGCCTCACGGAAGGCTTCCTATAGGGAACGCGATAGGCCTCACGGAAGCAAGACCATAAAAAAGCCTTCCCCCCAAAAAAAGGGCCTATCAAAACAAAGGATTTTGTCTCTAGGTGAGATAATTCCCCTCTAGTACTCATCCATGTGTTTCTCACCCCTCCCCCTCCCCTCCTTCCCCCCCTTATTCCCCCCTCCCCCCCCTCCTCAATTATCACCTATTTATCCTCTTATTATCATCATTTATCGGTTATTTTTCTCTCCCGCGATAATGTAGCACAAGTTGGTTGCATAAAAGATCGTTATGCAACACCCAGACACCGGCACACACCGCCCCGCTCGTCTCAGTTGACTCACAGACAGCGAGAGGGGAGGGCTGCCTGTGGCTCTCTCTCGCCTGAGATTATGACCGGGTGGCCAATATCTTCGTTTTTCACCACCCAAATGCTTTTCCCACTTATTTTAGCACTCTTGAAGGTTCATATATACATCATATATGTAAAATAAAAGCATACCGAAAACAAATAATGCTTTATATTGTAAATATAACGAATTCTGTCAGAATCCAGGGCTAGAAATGCACAAATAACTACCCTAGCACCTAGGTCTATATCGCGCTTGTCAGGTTAATAGATAGGCCTATAGGGAAATTCCAGTTGAAGCGTAAATTAAAAGAATGGGATTCTAAAATGTGGAGGGAAGAACTGAAAAAGAAAACTAGTTTAGATATTTATAGAAAGTATAAGAAAGAAATAAGGGGAGAAGAACTAATATATGATAACAGACCAGCTTCTGTTATCCTATACAAAGCGAGAACAAATAACCTACATCTAAATGATAGAAATAGATTCACAGGAGGAAACACAGGATGTAATATGTGTGGGGATGGAATAGAGGACCTTAAACATTTCATTATGTAGTGCCCTGCATAGGCTACACAGAAGAAAGAAGACTGGAACCTCTATTCCAACAACCATATATAGAAGATGAATCCCATATACTAGGTAGCTTAATGTTTAGTAGACAAGGCACAGGTAGGGTCAAAAAGGCAATATATAGTTTTTGGAGGAAGAGAGAAAAGCAAAGGAACAACACATGAAGAAACTGCAAAGAAAATATAAAGGTGAAAGAAGAAACAAGAACAACAATCAAGAAGGAAAACAAGCAAGAAGAAAGAAGAAAACAGCACAAAGCACATAATAAATTTGACTGTTAAATTAGAAAAACAGAAAACACGACAAAAGGGAGGCGCCGTTGCAAACGCATAGCTTCCCGACCAGTTTCTGTAACTGAACTGAACTGATACCTACCTTGTTACATGTTACCTTGAAGTTGCTTAAAGCGCTCCTGCCTTCGTTGATGACTGAGGCAAGGCCACTTTCACCCTTCACTGTTTAGGCTACAGTGTTGTAGTCAACTTGTAGGTAGGTAACCGTAGGGTAGCCTAATCCAGTCTCCAACTGGGACACGATGGAGTTGGAAGTTGCTGGGCGTGATGAGGTGTATCCTGGGACGGTAAGGATGGTGTTAGCGGGTGTAGCATAAGTCTTACGATCGATCGCAGTTGTGTTCGCGTCTAGCCTAATATGATTTTTTTTTTTTTTTTTTTTTTTTTTTTTTTTTTTTTTTTTTTTTTTTTAGGCCTACGCTAGCCTATTCTTGATTTCTAGGAATTAGGCCTAGGCCTATTGGTAAAAATGTAGGGGTATATTCCTGCGTAACGGTATGCATTAGGCCTAGGCCTATATCTCAAGAACTGGGCAGTGTTATAGCATATTTGGGTAAATCTACAGTTATACTACCCCTCCCCTACCACCTCCTCCCTTCAAAACACGCCTTTTAGCGTGTTTTTGGATGGTTCAGCAGACGCGGAAACTGCAAAAACTTATTTTTATAAACATTTATCACCAACAAGACGATACAAGTTTTTCAGGTAGGCTAATTTGTTATTTTTTATTTGATATAGGCCTAGGCCTAGGCCTACAGTGTTGTTTAATACCGAGGACCGTCGCATTTTAGTATTTTTAACATTAGCCTAGCGGCCCTAGCCTAACCTAACCGAAAACTAACTTGTCTCGCCGACGGTCTAAACCCAGCTCACGTTCCCTGTTTATGGGTTCGCAAAGGTTTTTTAATA
The DNA here is from genome assembly GCA_032716605.1 of Paralithodes platypus. Lineage (NCBI taxonomy): Eukaryota > Metazoa > Arthropoda > Malacostraca > Decapoda > Lithodidae > Paralithodes > Paralithodes platypus. The sequence continues at coordinate 25,034,072 of CM064489.1, read as the reverse complement.
CTTCAATGTATCGCCTCTATTTCAAGTCAAATATACATTTCCGCGCATCATCAAGCCATACTAAGTCTACAGTGTCTACTACTAATAATATTAACCCATTAGTACCAACAGAATAGCGACAAAATAGGGGTAGTAGGCTATAACTGTAGAGTGTATATTTGTTATTTGTACATAGGCCAGTATAACTCCATTTATTTGTCACCAATTATTTTGACATATTTGAAGACAGATATGGAATCTATATGCTCTAAGCATCATAGGCCTATTAAAATTAGAGTATAACTAAATAAGTTGGTCACCAATTATTTTGCAATATTTGAAAACAAATATGGATTTTATATGCTCTAAACATAATATGAAAATGTGTTTTAAGCCTCGGCAAAACCTAATAAAAATATATGGTACTAAAATGGAATTTTGTCGTAACATGGTTGTCAATACCTTCCTATAGACGGCACTGATTCGTACACACGCCATTTTCACCTGTCTCCCGAGGTCTGTCCACCAACTTTTTAGTCCACTCCACCTGCCCATCTCCGTCGATAGGTTGGGTTGTTTGGTTGTTGTTGTTGTTTTTTTTCCCCAAGCTGCCTGGCCGAACAGCCCCAAGGCCCCGAGCAAGGCCAAGGCTATAACCGAGCGCCCCCACAGAACCCTCCCTGCCGACCACAATAAAGCCTGGGTGACCGAAGCCACTCCATGGCGGGGAGCTGAGGAGGGCGCGGAAACGCCCGGGAAACCAAAGCCCCACCCAGGGCCCTGTGCCCCTCAGCAATTATGAAGAGAAAGTTGAAGGGCAAAGGAAAGATGTGACGCTTTGGCTTCCAATCTTGGTAGATTAGGAGGTCAATCCACGCAAGAGACGCCGTCACTTGAGATCTAGAAAATATATAAGTAAAAGGAACAGAAAGGCGGCTTTCCAGGGCCTTTCCTAGCTGATGCTGAGAGGATTGGGTTCTAGTCATATGGTGATGGGCTGGTCTATCAGAGTGAGAACTGAGCGATATCTGCCATACCCATAGCTTACTCCGACTGTTCCTTTTACTTATGTATTTCCTAGATCTCAAGTGACGGCGTCTTTTCCGTGGATTGACCTCCCAATCTACCAAGATTGGAAGCCAAAGCGTCACATTTTTTCCTTTGCCCCTCAACTTTCTCTTCATAATTGCTGAGGGGCACAGGGCCCTGGGTGGGACTTTGGTTTCCCGGGCGTTTCCGCACCCTCCTCAGCTCCCCGCCATGGAGTGGCTTCGGTCACCCAGGCTTTATTGTGGTAGGCAGAGAGGGTTCTGTGGGGGCGCTCAGTTATGGCCTTGGCCTTGCTCGGGGCCTTGGGGCTGTTCGGCCAGGCAGCTTGGGGAACAACAACAACAACAACAACAGTCAGAGTAAGCTATGGGTATGGCAGAGATCGCTCAGTTCTCACTCTGATAGACCAGCCCATCACCACTGGGTTGTTTGGTTAGGTTAATATACTAGGTCTCAGAAACAAGATTCGTAGTTGCGGTAGTATTTACGGTATCTGGACACTTCGAGCGGAGGCGCATTTAGGTTAGGTTAGGTTAGGTTAAGTTAAGTTAACTTAGGTTAGGTTAATTAGGTTAGATTGTGCATCCGCTCGATCAGGAATTCGCTCGAGGTGACTCGCATTCACAGATACGGCCAAATACCAGTAGGCTACTAAATGGGCGCCGGCCCAACCGCCATGTTGTATCCCACGTAGGCCTACTACGGACACATTGTAGGCGTTAGGTGTGGATTAGGCTTGTATCCAATGTACTAGGTCTATGTTACTGGATATTTATGATTTAAATAAGTGCTACGTTTTCGATAAATCTGGTTATATGGCTTTGCAATTAGGGAAATCATGAGCCGATTTCCGACATTTAGTTAGTCTGGTTTACGTTTATATCAGTAGCTTCCTTTGACCAGTGTTTGCTTCGCGCGGTGGTGCGGTGCAGTTGCATTTTTCTTTCCTCTGGCCGGCCTTGTGGTAGTACTTGTGGTGCCAGCTGTCCTGTGCGCCCCTCTGGCAGGCCCTGGGCTTGGCCATAGGGTGAGCATAGTGAAGTGGTCCCTGGATTACTGGTGTTATGGCTACGGGTGGTGGAAGTGACGATATGGACCATCAGCACCCCTCTGGCCATAAAAGGAAGAACTGTTTGGATTCGCCCGACCGTGGTGCCCTTACGCAGCTGGGGGCAGGGGAGCCTTTGCAGTCTTCTGGGAAGCTCCTACGTGTGGATAGGCCTAGTTCTGACAGAGGGCTGCCCCGAGTTAACCCTCAGCATGCTGCTACTGCGGATTTGGTATCGTACATCTTTACTACTGTTCCTCGTTCTCCTACTGCATTTCATAACCCTAGTGCTGTTAGTGCTGCCATCAATGAGTCTCCTTTTGGGAAATATGTCAAGGAGGGTGATATCCATATGGTTGGGCGTGGGGCGGCCTTATGTGTTACCATAGAAAGGCAGTGGGTGCCCAAATTGCAGAACCCCCTTTCCCAGTGTACTGCACTTGGCAAGTGGAAAGTGAAGTGTAGGGAGTCGTTTTCCCCTGGTGATGAGAGGTATGAGTGGGGGAAAATTGGACCAGTGAGCCCCGCCATTAGTGATGAAGAATTATTGGAAAATTTGTCGGTTTTACATGGGGGGCCAACCACCCTAGTGGATGTGAAGCGGATGTTACAGCGACCGAAGGAAGGTGGGGGACTGGACCGGGACACGGAGTCCGGTGCTCCTTCCGGTACTGATCGTGTGGCTTCCGATACGGTGAGATTGAGGTTTCTGGGGCCTAGGCCTAACCGGATGCTATTAGGCCATGTGTCTTACCCTGTCGGCAGATTTGTCTTCCCCATGTTGAGGTGTTTTAACTGTCACTCATTCTGCCATGGTGCCTTGTCCTGTAAAAACAAAGTGAGGTGTGCGAGATGTGGGGGCTATCACCATATGAAGGCGGGGGAGGCCAGCTGTTCCAATGACCCTCGATGTTTATTCTGTGGTGGCCCTCATCGTGTGACGGCGAAGTCCTGCCCAGTGTACCGTCAGGCTTTTGATATCCATACACAGTATCGGGATGGTGATCTTGGCCTGTCTGATATGAATGTGAAGTTGATGGACCTCAATACTCGGGGCAGACATAAAGTGAGGGCCCCTGCTCCGACCGCTGCAGTCACGCCGCCACCTCGGGCTCCAGCTCCCCCGACTACGCGGATGTCGAGGCCTGTCCAGGTGGGGACTACGTATGCGGCGGTGACGTCTCCCAATCGCTATGCCCTCTTGGAGGATGAACTGGTCGGGGTAGTCGATCCTGATGCCGGCAGGTTGGATGATGATGAGTGGGCGGCGGTACATTAGGGCTCCGTTCGTCCACTGCATGGCCGGTCCGGTTCACACCCCCAACCACGGTCGCCACGCCGCAAACCAGTACTGCCAGAACGTCTTCTGCCAGGTAGAGGGGCGGCTCGTCATGCTAGGATCGACCTCTTTAACCCTCCGGACCTTGCTACCCAGTCTCCTCCCCGGGATCTCTCACAAACCCCTGCCATGGCGTTTTGCACAGGTGCCCCCGTGCGGCGAAGCGGGGGCTGGGTCAGCTGCCTCCCGGTGCCCTGGACCTAGACCGGATGACTCATTCATGCGGCTGTTCACGGACTTCCTGGACCTCCTGCGTGACCTGCCGTTTAAGGATGCATGTCTTCGACTATTGCCTAGGCTTGTCTCGCTGTTTTCGCGATGATGGCTTCCACGTCTCTCCTGCAGCTTTTCTTCTGGAATGCACGGTCACTGCTTAGGAAAACGCAAGATCTACGGACAACTGTTGCTCGACTGTCCCCAGTGGTGGTGGGACTTTGTGAGACCTGGCTTACCCCTACCCTCACTTTTCGTCTGCCAGGCTTTCAACTGTTTCGGGAAGACCGTTGTGGCAGGGGCGGAGGTTTGGCACTCCTCATCAGAGACACCGTTCCATGCTTACAGCTCCCCCTCCAGCGTTTTCGTGGGGGGTCTTGGAAGTCTTGGCGGCCAAGGTGGCACTAGAGACGGGCTGGGTTACAGTCCTCGTTTGTTACAACCCCTGCAAGAGTGTGACAGTGGAGGAATACCGGTTTTACGTCAATCAACTGCCGCGTCCATGCATCATCTACGGTGACTTTAATGCTCGTCATGCCTACTGGGATCCAGTCGCCCCGCGGGCATCTCGGAACTCCTCGGGGTCTGCTTTATTTGACCTGCTGCTGCAATCCCCGGACATCGCCTTGCTCACGCCTCCAGGACTCCCCACGCGGATAGATCCGCATACCGCGAAGCACTCGACCTTGGACCTTTGCCTCGGCTCCCCTCAGTTTCAAGGGGCATCCATCACGACTGGGCCGTACATGGGCAGTGACCACCTCCCAATTCTATTGCATGTGCAGGGTGTCCGGGTACGGGAGTCCCAACGGCCTCGTCCTCGCTGGAAATTCGTCGACACTGCGTGGCCTGAGTACAGTACTGCTGTATCGGAGCTCTTGGTGCGGACTGAAGTTTCATCTTCATTGGAGGAGGCGGCAGTGGGGATTTCGGAGGCGTTGGTGCAGGCGGGTTCCCAGGCCTTCAGGAGGACTAGTCCCTCCACATCATCCCTACCTGCTGTTCCATGGTGGTCACCGGAGTGTGCTGCAGCGATCCAAGCTCGCCGTCGTGCATGGAGGGATTGGAGACGTCACCCCTGTGCTGCGAAGAAGAGGACATATCGTCGGGCTGATGCTAGGTGCATGAAGATTTTGTTGGTGGCTCGGAGGCGTGCCTGGGGGTCCTTCTGCTCGTCCCTGAGGTTTACGGGCTCTTGTACGAGGGCGTGGCGATTTGTTAAATCAATGAATGGGATGCATGTGAATCTCTCGTGCCCCCTTCGGATTGATGGGCAGCTAGTCAGCGATGGTCAGGCGATAGCGGATTCATTGGCGGCCTTCTTTGAAGAAAAGTTCGCTATTCCTGAACCTTTACCAGTGTCTGATCGCCTCGAGTTGTCCATCGCCCACTATACTGGCTCCCCTACCGCGCCTAATGCTCTTGCCGCACCTTTCACCGCCCAGGAGCTGGATGATGCATTGTGCTCCCTCCCTCGGGGTAAGGCGTTGGGTCCGGATGAAGTGGCCTATGAGATGTTGCGCCACCTGCATTCCGGGGCCAGAGAGGTGCTGCTGGGAGTTTACAACGGTAGCTGGCAGGCAGGACTCTTCCCGCAATGTTGGAGGCATGCTCTCCTTCTCCCTTTCCCCAAGCCTGGTAAGGATCCGGCCCAGCCGTCATCAAGGAGAGGGATATGCTTATTATCGGCCGTCGGCAAGGTTATGGAAAAGTTGGTCAACCTGCGTCTCTCTTGGTGGCTGGAAACGAGAGGACTCCTAGGCGACGCTCTCTGCGGCTTTAGACCTGGCCGTGGGACAATCGACGTACTGCTGCAGCTGGAGTACCACATCCACAACGCTTACCGAAATAAGCAAGTCCTTCTGGTGGCGTTCATAGACGTTGAGGGGGCTTTTGATGCTGCGTCACACATGGGCATTGTATACAAGCTTGGTGCCATGGGATTCCGTGGAACGGTGCTTCGGTGGTTCTGCAGCTTCCTGAAGGGGCGATCCTTCTCAGTGTCGGTCGGGGAGGCCAGGTCCCGTAAGGTCTCCACACACTGCGGCACCCCCCAGGGGTCGGGACTCAGCCCCCCCTTATACAATGCCCTGATGTCCGATTTCCCCAGCCCTGCCGACACATCCGTGCTGATTTATGCGGACGACATATCCTTGGTTTGTGCGGCGGCCACCCTTCCGGAAGCCCAGGCCCGTCTTCAGGCTGCTATCGACGACTTGCTCCATTGGGCCTCAGAATGGGGTTTACGGTTGAATACACAGAAGAGCGCCGTAATGTGTTTTACTCTGAAAACTCGTCTTCCTGGCTTACCGAGGGTGTACATGGGGGGCAGTCTGCTACCGTATCGCACTAGCCATGTGTTCCTGGGCCTCCGGTTGAATGGACCGATCCTCACCTGGGGGGCCCATATTGATTATCTACGGGAGTCTTGCATGAAGCGACTGAACCTCATGAAGTACATTGCACACACCAAGTGGGGTGCTTCTCGTGACGCCCTGCTTCAGTTTTATGAGGTTTTTATCCGGAGCAAGTTGAAATATGGATGTGTAGTATATGGGTCAGCCTCGGACACAGTGTTGGCGCGATTGAATCCAATCCATAATGCGGCTCTCCGCATAGCGCTGGGGGCGCTCGGCTCGTCCCCCGTTGTTTCCCTGGAGGCGGAATCAGGGATCCTGCCCATGGTCTGGAGCCGGGCGATGGCCGATTGCAGTTGGATGTCCAGAGTAGCACGCATGCCTGAAGCCCATCCTCTGGTCAGATTATTGAAGTCGTCAGGGGTGGGGCTGGCCTCCCCGCTCTGGCCAGTAAAGCGCCGGTGCCCGTTCCTGGTTCGTGGACTCAAGACTTACAGCCTTCTCGGAATTGCCCCTCCGAGCCCGATGCCGGTACCTTCTGTCTCCCCAGTGCCGCCCTGGGTTTGTCTCTCCGGGTTGGTACGCCACACATTCCATCGCAGCTTTAAGAAGTCCGAATGTGCGGTCATGGCACAGGGGTACTTTCGGGAGCTGTCAGCCACACGCTACATTGGATTCTCCCCTGTCTTCACCGATGGATCCTTCGTCCCCCCGGCTTCTTCGACGGCTGCAGTCTACTACGAGGAGCTCGCACTGTGCCAGACTTGGCGGCTCTCCGGGCATCATCACATCCTGGCAGCGGAGCTTTTTGCCATATATAAAGCACTTCTCTTCATTAGCGTCCACTTGTCCAGTCAGCAGGTGGTCGTCTACTCTGACTCCCAGTCTTCTCTTCGCCTGCTGCAGTCTCATCGCCCTGCGTCGCATGCCTCCCTTGTCTTCAAGATACAGTCACTGCTTCTTCACCTCTCCAACTCACCATGGCCTGTGCATTTACAATGGATTCCGTCTCACTGCGGGATCAGGGGGAACCACATAGCGGACAGGGGCGCGGCCACGGCTCACTCATTGCCATCCTGTGAGAGTTTGGACGCGGATCTGCGGTCCCATCAGATGGTGGTTCGTCGGGCATGTATGGATCGATGGAACGCCACCCTCCGATGTTCGTTACCTGCCACTACCCTCGGCGCATATCGGGTGGACTCGTCTCCCCAACCCTGGGCGAGACACAGGCTCCGCAGTCTGGACGTGACCCTGGTCAGGCTACGCATCGGCCATACCACGCTCTCTGGCCACCTCCGGCGGTTGGGTATCCTGGGTAGTGATGCATGCCGGTGGTGTGGTCAGCCGGAGACTATTGAGCACTATGTGTTGAGATGTCCTCGCTTCTACATGGAGCGGTCTCTCCTCGCTGGCCGCCTTCGACTCCTCGGCATCACCTCGCTCTCCCTGCCAACGCTCCTCGGAGGCCGGGGGGTCCCTGAGGGGATGAGACGTGCCATGATTCTCCGCTTCTGCAGCTTCCTCACAGCGACTGGGCGCCTGACGCGCTTGTAGTCGATGGCATCTCCGCGCCTACGAAGGAAGGGCTGGAGCGGGCGCGGTGACGTGCTCGAGTGGCCCTGTAACTCCAACAACAACAATACCTACCTTGTTACATGTTACCTTGAAGTTGCTTAAAGCGCTCCTGCCTTCGTTGATGACTGAGGCAAGGCCACTTTCACCCTTCACTGTTTAGGCTACAGTGTTGTAGTCAACTTGTAGGTAGGTAACCGTAGGGTAGCCTAATCCAGTCTCCAACTGGGACACGATGGAGTTGGAAGTTGCTGGGCGTGATGAGGTGTATCCTGGGACGGTAAGGATGGTGTTAGCGGGTGTAGCATAAGTCTTACGATCGATCGCAGTTGTGTTCGCGTCTAGCCTAATATGATTTTTTTGTTTTTTTTTTTGTTTTTTAGGCCTACGCTAGCCTATTCTTGATTTCTAGGAATTAGGCCTAGGCCTATTGGTAAAAATGTAGGGGTATATTCCTGCGTAACGGTATGCATTAGGCCTATATCTCAAGAACTGGGCAGTGTTATAGCATATTTGGGTAAATCTACAGTTATACTACCCCTCCCCTACCACCTCCTCCCTTCAAAACACGCCTTTTAGCGTGTTTTTGGATGGTTCAGCAGACGCGGAAACTGCAAAAACTTATTTTGATAAACATTTATCACCAACAAGACGATACAAGTTTTTCAGGTAGGCTAATTTGTTATTTTTTATTTGATATAGGCCTAGGCCTAGGCCTACAGTGTTGTTTAATACCGAGGACCGTCGCATTTTAGTATTTTTAACATTAGCCTAGCGGCCCTAGCCTAACCTAACCGAAAACTAACTTGTCTCGCCGACGGTCTAAACCCAGCTCACGTTCCCTGTTTATGGGTTCGCGAAGGTTTTTTAATACTTCAATGTATCGCCTCTATTTCAAGTCAAATATACATTTCCGCGCATCATCAAGCCATACTAAGTCTACAGTGTCTACTACTAATAATATTAACCCATTAGTACCAACAGAATAGCGACAAAATAGGGGTAGTAGGCTATAACTGTAGAGTGTATATTTGTTATTTGTACATAGGCCAGTATAACTCCATTTATTTGTCACCAATTATTTTGACATATTTGAAGACAGATATGGAATCTATATGCTCTAAGCATCATAGGCCTATTAAAATTAGAGTATAACTAAATAAGTTGGTCACCAATTATTTTGCAATATTTGAAAACAAATATGGATTTTATATGCTCTAAACATAATATGAAAATGTGTTTTAAGCCTCGGCAAAACCTAATAAAAATATATGGTACTAAAATGGAATTTTGTCGTAACATGGTTGTCAATACCTTCCTATAGACGGCACCGATTCGTACACACGCCATTTTCACCTGTCTCCCGAGGTCTGTCCACTAACTTTTTAGTCCACTCCACCTGCCCATCTCCGTCGATAGGTTGGGTTGTTTGGTTGTTGTTGTTGTTTTTCCCCAAGCTGCCTGGCCGAACAGCCCCAAGGCCCCGAGCAAGGCCAAGGCTATAACCGAGCGCCCCCACAGAACCCTCCCTGCCGACCACAATAAAGCCTGGGTGACCGAAGCCACTCCATGGCGGGGAGCTGAGGAGGGCGCGGAAACGCCCGGGAAACCAAAGCCCCACCCAGGGCCCTGTGCCCCTCAGCAATTATGAAGAGAAAGTTGAAGGGCAAAGGAAAGATGTGACGCTTTGGCTTCCAATCTTGGTAGATTAGGAGGTCAATCCACGCAAGAGACACTTGCCGTCACTTGAGATCTAGAAAATATATAAGTAAAAGGAACAGAAAGGCGGCTTTCCAGGGCCTTTCCTAGCTGATGCTGAGAGGATTGGGTTCTAGTCATATGGTGATGGGCTGGTCTATCAGAGAGAGAACTGAGCGATCTCTGCCATACCCATAGCTTACTCCGACTGTTCCTTTTACTTATGTATTTCCTAGATCTCAAGTGACGGCGTCTTTTCCGTGGATTGACCTCCCAATCTACCAAGATTGGAAGCCAAAGCGTCACATTTTTCCTTTGCCCCTCAACTTTCTCTTCATAATTGCTGAGGGGCACAGGGCCCTGGGTGGGACTTTGGTTTCCCGGGCGTTTTCGCACCCTCCTCAGCTCCCCGCCATGGAGTGGCTTCGGTCACCCAGGCTTTATTGTGGTAGGCAGAGAGGGTTCTGTGGGGGCGCTCAGTTATGGCCTTGCTCGGGGCCTTGGGGCTGTTCGGCCAGGCAGCTTGGGGAACAACAACAACAACAACAACAACAGTCAGAGTAAGCTATGGGTATGGCAGAGATCGCTCAGTTCTCACTCTGATAGACCAGCCCATCACCACTGGGTTGTTTGGTTAGGTTAATATACTAGGTCTCAGAAACAAGATTCGTAGTTGCGGTAGTATTTACGGTATCTGGACACTTCGAGCGGAGGCGCATTTAGGTTAGGTTAAGTTAAGTTAAGTTAGGTTAGGTTAGGTTAGGTTAGGTTAATTAGGTTAGATTGTGCATCCGCTCGATCAGGAATTCGCTCGAGGTGACTCGCATTCACAGATACGGCCGAATACCAGTAGGCTACTAAATGGGCGCCGGCCTAACCGCCATGTTGTATCCCACGTAGGCCTACTACGGACACATTGTAGGCGTTAGGTGTGGATTAGGCTTGTATCCAATGTACTAGGTCTATGTTACTGGATATTTATGATTTAAATAAGTGCTACGTTTTCGATAAATCTGGTTATATGGCTTTGCAATTAGGGAAATCATGAGCCGATTTCCGACATTTAGTTAGTCTTTTTCGATTCTCAAAATACGATCCAAGTTTTGCCAAAAATTGGCTCGGGTTTTCCAAAATTATGCTTTTTGGGGTTTGCAATTTAGGGAAATATGAGCCAAAATTCTAAATTAGGTTACTGTAATTTGTTTACTCTTAAAATTCGCAAAATCCGAGCCAAGTTTTGCCAAAACGTGGCTCAGGTTTTCCAATATTCGGGTTTTATGGCTTTGCAATTTCGGGAAACCTGAGCCAAATTTCTAAATGAGGTTACTGTCATTTTGTTGTCTACAAACTCTCAAAATCCGAGCCAGCTTTGGCCAAAACTTGGCTCGGATTTTTGAAATATTGGGTTTTAGGCCTTAGAAATACCTTAAAACCCGAGCCAAGTTTTGCTAAAATACGTTTTAATCACCGTTTTACGCATTTAACCCCTCATTTTCCCTGTACTTCATAGCCCTCCCCACTATCGGGCGGCGTATCTTAAGATCGTTGTATAATGGGGAAAACGGTTTCGCCGAGGGTTGTAATTATTTCCAAACACTGTATTGATGAAAACTAACAGGGAAAAATAAAAAAATCCATGGGAAAATTGGTGACCATCTTATTTAGTTTTTCCAAAATTAGTTTCAACCCTCGGCAAAACCTAATAAAAATATAGGGACCTATGGTACTAAAATGGAATTTTTTTGTAACATGGTTGTCAATACCTTCCTATAGACGGCACCGATTCGTACACACTCCATTTAGAACATGGGTGCTTGACTACTGATGTGACGTGTAAGAGGTAAGATTTTTACGCATAGGTTTAAACTTCGGAAATTAATGGGTAATAAATACCACATACTGAGGATAATCTTCAAGGACACTACATCCGCCTTATTAGCAACAATTTATTAGGGAAAATATGGACCAATAGACTCGCCATATTTTTCTCATTATAGTCCGCATGGAGGAATTTCGTTATCGACACTTGAAAAAACCTGATTTCACAGAAAAAATACACCAACAATCTGTCAAAGATGTCAAATAGCGGGGGTGTGGGGGCGGCAGCCCCCACCCATAATACTAGGGTCAATATACAGGAGGCGCTACAATATAGGTAGCAAAATTCTAATGGTAGTTTTGGGTTCCTATCATCATATGCTTCATTTCTATATACTTTTTATCCCCGGGAAAAAAAAAAGAAAAAATCTTGGGATTTTTCATTTATTTTCTTGGGATTTTTTGTTTTGGTCATTAACCTAACCAAAAAACCTAACCTAATAGCCCCCAAATACATTTAGGTTAGGTTAGGTTAGGTTTTTTGGTTAGGTTAATAAAAAAAAAACAATAAAAAAATAAAAAACCCAAGATTTTTTTTTTTTTTTCCCGGGGATAAAAAGTATATAGAAATGAAGCATATGATGATAGGAACCCAAAACTACCATTAGAATTTTGCTACCTATATTGTAGCGCCTCCTGTATATTGACCAATACGAGGATAGGTTGTTGTTGTTGTTGTTGTTGTTGTTGTTGTTCCCGTTCCCCAAGCTGCCTGGCCGAACAGCCCCAAGGCCCCGAGCAATTCAAAGGCCATAACCGAGCGCCCCCACAGAACCCTCCCTGCCGACCACAATAAAGCCTGGGTGACCGAAGCCACTCCATGGCGGGGAGCTGAGGAGGGTGCGGAAACGCCCGGGAAACCAAAGCCCCACCCAGGGCCCTGTGCCCCTCAGCAATTATGAAGAGAAAGTTGAGGGGCAAGGGAAAAATGTGACGCTTTGGCTTCCAATCTTGGTAGATTGGGAGGTCAATCCACGGAAAAGACGCCGACACTTGAGATCTAGAAAATACATAAGTTAACCCTCTCACCATGGAAGGGCTCTTGAACGCCCATAAAAAAAGCATATAACAGGTACCCGGAAGGCCTCTTGAACGCCCAGTGGTTGAAAGCCTGTGAGCTTCGTGTGCGAGGCGTCGGTCCGACGCATGTAAACAACAGCCGGCTGGACCGACGCCCCGCATCTCCGGCCACAAGAAGGAGAGCGTCGCTTGTTCGTGTGTGCCTGTATGTTGTTGTTAAGTATCGAAAAGTGGTGTAAAGTGGCTGTTTTGGCCATAAAGTTATCTCCAATGAAATCATCATCACAGCTCAACCAGTTGACTTAGAGAGCTCTACTTAACCCGGGAGCTGCGGGGAGACTCTTAAGAGTTCCCCCGGCGCACTGCGGGGAGACTCTTAAGAGTCAGAGAAAACAAAAATCAACTTTTGACATCGAAAAACAAATATTTTTTTATATTTTTTTTTTTTTATTTTTATTTTTTTTTTTGGCCCCTGGGCCATGCAAAATCAGTCCTCTACCTCCCCTCCTTCCCCACTTTCCTCCTCTCCTTCAGTTATCACCTATTTTCCCTGTTATTCCCTTATTCTGAGGTATATTTTCGTGCTAACATTAGAAATCCGATTGGAGGGTGTGGTCATCACTGATAGCAAGCGAGTGCAAGAGAGAGAGAGAGAGTATCGATCGACTGTGTCTCAGTGGCCTTGGGGGAAATTGGCGGGAAAGCAGATTGCCTCACCCATACATTATACAACTCGCGGGCTATATCTCCGATTTTGACCATCCAAACGCTGTTTTCACTCGTTTTATTGTTGTTTCAGGTTAATACCTTTATAATCAACCCATAATAGGCGCATATGGATAAGTATTAATGCTATTAATGGCACAATGAATATTTTAGTGACGGAAACACCTCAAATACGTCAGCACAGGGGGACGTTTCCAATTACCCCCATGCGCACTTCAGAGGTTAATGCCATTCTACAGGTAAATAACACAGCTACGCTTGGGGATGCGCGGGAATGCGGGAAGCAGTCTGATTAACGAATATACGGTAGCCTAGCCTAGACGTTTTTCGGCCAAAACACCCGGGTTTCGAGGAATATATATATAATACATAGCCGGGGCTGGAGGGTTAAAGGAACAGTCAGAGTAAGCTATGGGTATGGCAGAGATCGCTCAGTTCTCACTCTGATAGACCAGCCCATCACCACATGACTAGAACCCAATCCTCTCAGCATCAGCTAGGAAAGGCCCTAGAAAGGGGATAGCTCCCCTATTTCAACCCCTTTCGGGGTCGGGCACCCGCCGAACTAGGATAGGTTAGGCTAATGTCCTTTCAAGGGGTATAGGATAGTCTATACCTGGTCAGAGGTAAGAAGAAGAGTCCTGCTGTAGTCTCCTTGAATGTTACCGCAAGGGCTAGTTTAGTATCCCACGTACTGGGTCTAGGTTAGGTTAGGTTAATATACTAGGTCTCAGAAACAAGATTCGTAGTTGCGGTAGTATTTACAGATATGCGGCAACGCCCGAATACTAAATAGGCGGCGGTAAGGATTCGTGTTGTATCCCACGTAGGCCTACTAGGTACTGTACTACGGACACATTGTAGGCGTTAGGTGTGGATTAGGCTTGTGTCTAATGTACCGGTACTAGGTCTATATTACTGGATATTTATGATTTACATAAGTGCTGCGTTTTCGATAAATCTGGTTATTTGGCTTTGCAATTAGGGAAATCATGAGCCGATTTCCGACATTTCGTTAGTCTTTTTCGATTCTCAAAATACGATCCAAGTTTTGCGAAAAATTGGCTCGGGTTTTCCCAAATTATGCTTGTTGGGGTTTGCAATTTAGGGAAACATGAGCCAAAATTCTAAATTAGGTTACCGGTACTGTAATTTGTTTACTCTTAAAACTCGCAAAATCCGAGCCAAGTTTTTGGCAAAACTTGGCTCGGGTTTTCCAAAATTCGGGTTTTATGGCTTTGCAATTTCGGGAAACCAGAGACAAATTTCTAAATGAGGTTACTGTAATTTTTTTGTCTACAAACTCGCAAAATCCGAGCCAGCTTTGGCCAAAACATGGCTCGGGTTTTCGAAATATTGGGTTTTAGGCCTTTGAAATACCTTAAAACCCGAGCCAAGTTTTGCTAAAATACGTTTTTATCGCCGTTTTACGCATTTAACCCCTCATTTTCCCTGTACTTCATAGCCCTCCCCACTATCGGGCGGCGTGTCTTAAGATCGTTGTATAATGGGGAAAACGGTTTCGCCGAGGGTTGTAATTATTTCCAAACACTATATATTGATGAAAACTAACAGGGAAAAATAAAATAATCCATGGGAAAATTTGTGACATTAAAATGGCATTTTACCCATAGGCCTATATGTGTATTATATATGTATGTTGCTTCGTAGTAGCCTAGGCCTATACTATAAATGGAAAATATAGCCTACTTGGTAAATGAATAGGCTAATTAGAGAGCATCTGTGGACTCACTTTCTACAATTTCCCAGCTTGCTTACCTAGTGATAGTTAAAGAGGCATGGGAGTCAGTGCTCATAAAGGGTGCCTCTTCTCCATCTAACAGTCTCATACCGGTCATATCTATTTTTAAACGTGTTAACACTCTGGCTCGTGACGATTTCTTCTGTGAGAATAGGCTATTCCATTGATTAACCACTCTTGCGTTAAAAAAGTTGTTCCTCTTGGATGTCCTATGTCTAGGCTTTGCTAGTTTCAGGCTGTGTCCTCTGGTGTCAGGCCGGTTGTTTCTAGGATCGAGCTGTAGGAAATGCCCTCCCTTCACTGCATCAATACCATGTAGGATTCTATAGGTTTGGATCATATCACCCCTCTTCCTTCGCTGCTCCAGCTTAGCTGATGGACGACGAGTGGAGGCGAGTCGAGTTGTAAACTGATATTCTATTGGTCAATAAACTGGGTGTGACATCACGAACGATGTTGGGATATGATTGGCTGTTGCGGGAGTACGTCACTGTACAGGTGTCTAGACGGTGACGTCACAAATTTTCGCGATATTTGAATGGCTATAGAAATACACATCAGTCCATATAATGAGCCTCTTTTGTTTCCCAATCCCTCTATGACGTCACATTAATTAATTTATTATTATCGTCCTTGGTGTTTATAACATCTCAGTGTCGGCCATATTTGAAATTTGGAAGTGTTCTTCAATGAATAGTGAAGTGTTTTTGCTTTATGAAAACACCTACATCATCTTCTATTTAACAGGATTATGAACGGAGCTTCCAGCTGCATTGTGTTCATTTGGCTGCTGACCATTATTCTACGCTACACACAGGCTAAGGGTTTTATAGATTGTTATTTGGGTCCAGGGCCTAGGCTACGTTTACCACGGAATCTTTAATGTATATCCTCAATACAGACTTATTTCCTTCACTTACCTCGTCAATAATAACCCATATAGGTGCAGAGGGCATGAATTATATCAAAGAAAAAGTGATGTTGAAACATTATCTGCAATTTAGCCATGTTGATCAACTCTTAGCCCACTAAATTTAATATTGTGGTACAGATCTACAGTAGCCTACCGGTATTTAGGTGGTTTCCATTTGTGGATTTGTATTTTTTTTTCACACAACGAGTATTATGACATAATTAGTGCACTGTAATTCGCATATTAATATTCAAATAGTAATTGAATGACCGAGATTAGTCTAATTGATATTGACTAACCTCAGTGGTTTTTTTACCTCTAAGGTTAGTCTAATATGTATTTGCTGACCATGAATCCTCCGAGGTTAGGCCTAGTATAATTTGTATTTTTTAGTTACTAACAGCGGGGGTGTGGGGGCGGCAGCCCCCACTATGGACACTAGGTTAGGTTAGGTTGGCTGGTAAAAATTGAAGATACCCCGGACAGCCTTTTTACTAGTTAATTCTATTTTTGTTGTTTATTTTTCTTTGGGTATTTATCAAGGAAACCGGCCACAAATTTTCCTGGAAATTTGGAAGTCACCCATTAAATGAACATAACCTATACATCATATTAACTCCTTCAGACATATTATGTTCCAGTAAGTCTACGGAGGCGGGAGCCCGGTATCATTGCCACTGCACCACACTGCTGACCGTTAGAATTGTCGGAGAAACCTGGGGTTGCCACCAACCGACAGATCTTCATCTAACTTACCAGACTTACTGAGCTCCATATGATGCTAGGGTGTCCTATAACTTACTCTAGAATTATGAAGATAAGTCCATATGACGCGGTAGCGTCATATGAGTTTTCGGTTCACCCTGTCATATGACGCTACCGCGTCATATAAGTCTGAAGGAGTTAATATATGTTTCAACTTTCGGGAAAAACTTTTTCAATTACTTTGAAAAAGTTAATATTTACCTCCTGTTATCCACAGCCAAAGCTGAAGATTGCGGAGTAAATACCGTAGACTTCATTCAAGTTTTTTTTAGCGACCGTCAACCTTTTATTAATTACATGCCAAACCAGCGGGGGTGTGGGGGCAGCAGCCCCCACCTAATATACTAGGTTAGCTAGGTAAGGTTGTTAGGTTAGGCTAATATTACCCCTTATTTTCGTCTTTTACCCCTCAATTTCCCTGTACAGTACTTCATAGCCGTCCCCACTATCGGGGGCCGTATCTTAAGATTGTTGGATAATGGGGAAAACGTTTTTTCCGAAAGTTGAAACATATATTAATATGATGTATAGGTTATGTTCATTCGATGGGTGACTTCCAAATTTCCAGGAAAATTTGTGGCCGGTTTCTTTGATATTTTCCTTTCTTTGATATACAGTGTTGTTTAATACCGAGGACCGTCGCATTTTAGTATTTTCAACATTAGCCTAACCTAACCTAACCGAAAACTAACCGACGGTCTAAACCCAGCTCACGTTCCCTGTTTATGGGTGCACGAGCAGCACGACAGTCTAAACCAAGCTCACGTTCCCTGTTTATGGGTACGCGACGGTCTAAACCCAGCTCATGTTCCCTGTTTAGTTTTTGGTTAGGTTAGGTTAGGCTAATGTTGAAAATACTAAAATGCGACGGTCCTCGGTATTAACCCTCCAGCCCCGGGCACTATAGCTCGCGACTATGCTGCGGTACCGGGTGTTTTGACGATCTTTGGGCTATGTTAACTCCTCTGTAATTCAATGAATATGGCATGTAATGTTATGAATAAAAAAGAAAAATGTTCCACAAACCTTCCTCTGTAGAATGGCATTGAGTAGAGGTCTCTAGCCCCTCTGGTTGCATAATGGTGAGCGCGGGAAGACGAGTGCTTTTCGGCGGCAAATTCTTCCCGCGTTCGGATGCGTCGCCCCGGCCACGGCTACGACGCACCTAGCCGCTCGTCGCGCCAAAGTGTTTATCTCCCTTAGACGATTTTAGTGTTTGATATTGAGAATGTGATGTTTATTTGATATTTTTATAGTTATTTTGAGGCCAATTATATAAAGTATGTTTATTAGGGTATCACTGTCACTAATATTGCTCATTTTCACTCGATACCGTACATTTTATTAGTAATTGAGGTAGGTTATTGTTTTATTAGGCACTGATTATTAGTTATTACAGGTGTTTATTATACTTTGGCCATCAAGTACAGTATTGTGTCTTGTGTCACTTTCAGTTTGATAAATATGCTTTAGAGTGTCACTGTCACTGATAATGCTAATTTTCACTTGATACCGTACATTTTATTAGTAATTGAGGTAGGTTATGGTTATATTAGGCACTGATTATTCGTCTTTGTAGAAGTGCACTAAAACCCAGTTAATTGATACCCCGTTATCCAGTAGATTAACTCTGGAGGGTTTTAAGTGTTGTTCACCGGCGTAATAGTTCGAGGGTTTGGAATTAGCGTACCGTTGTAGTAGATATAACAAATGGCCGTTGTTGCAGATATAGCCTATCATCTAGTCCATTATTAAGTGCCCTTGTTTATTTCGTAGTGCCGGTCGTAACAAGTCAACTGGAAGAAAATGCCTAAAAGGTCTTACATTTCTCGCAAGGAGAAGGCAGCAAGGGGCTACAAAATGGCCAAAGAACGTGTAACCATCTTGTTGACTTGCAATGCTTCCGGCAACTGCAAGATGAAGCCTCTAATCATCCATAAGGCAAAGCGGCCAAGGCCTTATCGCAATATGGACATGGCCAAGTTGAATGTGCATTGGATGACAACAAGAAGGCCTGGATGTCGTCAGCGTTGAGCCTCGAATGGTTCGATAATCATTTTGTGAAGGACTTGGAAACATTTTGTGCCCGCCAAAACATTGCTTTTAAAGCAATGTTATTGCTTGACAACGCACCCAGACATTCCCGATTGTTGGTTGATCGGCACCCTAACGTAAAAGTGATGTTCATGCCCCCGAATACTACGTCTCTCCTACAGCCCCTGGACCAGGAGGTGATAGCGTGCTTTAAGGGTGCGTATGCCACTAAGACTTTCCTGATGCTCGACACTGCCACTGAGACCCAAGAAGAACTGCTACAGATGTCAGACGATGAATCAGTCCCTGACTCTCTCCCACCACTCGAAGAACTGTCTGCCCCAGGCTCTCCCCCACCACTGAATGAGCAGGCATCAAACGCGCCTCCACCACAACAACAACAACGACCACAACACCAACAGGAACCTGCTGACGGAGCAGCTATGACAGTGCATACCTTTTGGAAAAGGTTTCATGTTAAGAATGCAGTGGATACGATGGTGGAAGCGATGTTCACATGATGTTTCACATGATGTGACAAGAGCTACAATCCACCATGCCGGGAGGAATGTTCTAGAGGGGTTACCTGGGCACAAGCTGGATTTACCTGATCAGCCAGTCAGGCTTGAGGCAGTGGTGGAGAGAGCAGTCGAGGTTGCCAGACGTGTGCCTGGGATGGGTGAAGTGGGGCCAGAAGATATTCAAGTTTTGATTCAGCCACCACAGGAGCCTGATGCCGAGGACCTAATGCAGGATTTGAAAGAGGAAGAACATCGAGAAGAAGACGAACCCCAGGAAGAGCTGAACACTCCTGGTCTACGGGAATTTGTAGAATTGTCACAACGCCTCAGCCATCACATGAACAACTTTGATCCCAAACATGATCGTTCAGCACAGATAATAGCAAGCTTCACTGCTTCCATCCAGCCGTACTTCGACATGTTTCACGACAGGATAAATGCACGCCAGCAGACACGAATAACAGATTTCTTTCGACAACGAGCACAGCAACAGGAACAAGTGGCGTCGAGTGACTCCGACCCTCAGCCACCAGATGATTTACTGTCGGGTGTATCAGATGCCGACTACAGTGGCTTCGAGGACTCTGATGCTGAAGCTGGGGAGGGACCACGCCTTATCAACGAATGGCTGGCGGCGAGAGCTACCAGACCATCAACTTCATCGCAGTGACGGTGATGGATCCGGGGGGATGCAACACTTCATTTATTCAGAGGTAAGAGTTGCAATGGGCAAATCAACCCAATGCACATGTAAAATAACCTTTATAATTTAATTTATTATTATAACATAGGCTTCTATGGAGAAAAAGTGGACTTTGTGGAAATCCCCAGAACACCAAGGTACCTTTAACATGTAAACATATGGGTTCGGTAACGCGGATTTTGCTAACACGGGCGGTAACCAGAACACATTGGCCGCGTTATTGGAGGACCAACTGTAATCAAAATATTTGAAAAGGTTATTAGAAAACATATTGTCAACTACCTGGAATCCCAAGACCTCATGAACAAAGGACAACATGGGTTCCGAAAAGGGAGATCGTGCCTCTCGCAACTCCTAGAGCACCAAGATCGGCTATTAAATCAACTGTCGACTGGAAACAATATGGACGTCGTCTTCCTTGATTTCGCTAAGGCCTTTGACAAGGTTGATCACGGAATACTCGTCCACAAATTGAGGAGCCTTGGGATCTCGAGCAACTTGGGTACCTGGCTCCACAGCTTCCTGACATCCAGAAGCCAGACTGTGACAACAAATGGAGCCTCATCGAAGAAGAGTCTGGTTATAAGTGGAGTCCCCCAAGGCTCAGTCCTGGGACCTCTTCTTTTCCTGATTCTGATGATAGACATTGATAGAGAAATACAGTACTCTACTCTCTCATCATTTGCTGATGCCACAAATATCAGCAAAAATGTGAGATGTGGACCATTGGAGAACATAAAAGAATCAACATTGCTCAGTACTGAGGGTGGACAACCCATAGAAGCCAGGTCAAATGCCTGGGTGTCCATATCAGTGGGGATGGAAAATTCCAGTACCATGTAGAAGAAACTGTAAAAAAGGCAAACAGGGTGGCTGGGTGGATACTCCGAACATTCCATACCAGAGACGAAGAATGTCTTGCAACTTTGTGGAGAGCCTTGGTCCAACCCATCTTGGACTATTGTAGTCAGCTCTGGTCACCTCATAAGGTTGCAGATATTCAGGCACTGGAAGCAGTCCAACGTTGTTACACACGCCAAATCAGAGGACTGAAAGAAGCAGACTACTGGAGCAGACTAAAAAGCCTCAAAATGTATTCGCAACAAAGAAGAAGAGAAAGATACATTGCGATATATGTGTGGAAGATTTTAGAAGGACTGCTGCCAAATCCATCTGAATCTGCAGGCATAGTGCCACACTATACTGACCATGCTGGACGGCAGTGTGAAAGGAGGACACTACCCAGCCAGGCACCCCTAAGAGTAAAGACCCTCTTAGGAGCCAGCTTCAGCATAAATGGAGCAAAATTTTTCAACTGCCTACCAAAGGAACTAAGAAATCTCACTGACTGCCCAGTAGAAAAGTTTAAGACCAAACTGGAAATTTTTCTTAGAAATATCCCGGACGAGCCTCCAGTCTCGGGATACACCCAGCTCTGCAGAGCGGCATCAAATTCTATCCCGGACCAGCTGGACCTCAAGAAAAGGGACACAGGACTGGGGCGCAGCGGTGGAGCACCATGGCTGTGAGGCCTCGACCTCTAGACATCTTCAAGTAATAGAAAAAACGCCCATTCTAATCAATCTCAGAGCTCTTTCGGACATCCTCAGTTTACAAACGCCTTCTTCATGCAGTATAATCGATATTTAACCCCTGCTGGCAACATAGATGATGATTTCAATAATTCATGGGGGGGGTGAGGGGGGGCAAAGCCCCCTCTCAACCCATCGTGTATCCAACATTGGCATTATAACTAAGACCATGAAAACACTCATTTCTCAATATCTGGAGGAAAAAACATGAAAAATAAGGGTGCGAGACTATTCCCCATAATTACTTTCACAGTTAGGCTAATTAAGTTCGCGTCTCATTTTACTGATACCGCTCACGAGTCTAGTGTGGTAGGTCCAAATATATCAGTTCATCTTGGGACGATACCGCTCTCGCAGATTAACCTTACCGTTCACGAGCCAAATACAGGGGGAAGGGGGCTTGAATACTTAGTATTGATATATTGAAAGAAACGCTTTGAATATCAAGACTAAAATTACACAGTGCACTAATGACATTATAATACACGTTATGTGAAACATATACACCGCTGATGTAAAATTAAGCGGGTGTAAGATTAACCCTCCAGCCCCGGGGGCTATAGCTTGCGACTGTGCTGCGGTACCGGGTGTTTTGACGATCTTTGGGCTATGTTAACTACTCTGTAAGTCAATGAATATGGAGAATAATGTTCCACAAACCTTCCTCTGTCGAATGGCGTTGAGTAGAGGTCTCTAGCCCCTCTGGTTGCATAATGGTGAGCGCGGGAAGACGAGTGCTTTTCGGCGGCAAATTCTTCCCGCGTTCGGACGCGTCGCCCCGGCCATGGCTACGACGCACCTAGCCGCTCGTCGCGCCAAAGTATTTATCTCCCTTAGACGATTTTAGTGTTTGATATTGAGAATGTGATGTTTATTTGATATTTTCTAGTTATTTTGAGGCCAATTATATAAAATATGTTTATTAGGGTATCACTGTCACTGATATTGCTAATTTTCACTCGATACCGTACATTTTATTAGTAATTGAGGTAGCTTATTGTTGTATTAGGCACTGATTATTCGTTATCACAGGTGTTTATTATACTTTGGCCATCATATATTAGGTCTTGTGTCACTTTCACTTTGACAAATATGCTTTAGAGAGTGTCACTGTCACTGATAATGCTCATTTTCACTCGATACCGTACATTTTATTAGTAATTGAGGTAGGTTATTGTTGTATTAGGCACTGATTATTCGTTATCACAGGTGTTTATTATACTTTGGCCATCAAATATTAGGTCTTGTGTGACTTTCACTTTGACAAATATGCTTTAGAGAGTGTCACTGTCACTGATAATGCTCATTTTCACTCGATACTGTACATTTTATTAGTAATTGAGGTAGGTTATTGTTGTATTAGGCACTGATTATTCGTTATCACAGGTGTTTATTATACTTTGGCCATCAAATATTAGGTCTTGTGTCACTTTCACTTTGACAAATATGCTTTAGAGAGTGTCACTGTCACTGATAATGCTCATTTTCACTCGATACCGTACATTTTATTAGTAATTGAGGTAGGTTATTGTTGTATTAGGCACTGATTATTCGTTATCACAGGTATTTATTATACTTTGGCCATCAAATATTAGGTCTTGTGTCACTTTCACTTAGTTATATGATTTGTAAACGTTTTATATACAATTTATTGGGTCTTTTTTTCACTGATTTATATATTTCTATAGGTTCTAATCATATGAATGTCACTTGGTATATACATATGTGTCACTTTCACATATTATTATGGTGTAATTGTATTTGTATCAATTTTCTCATAATACATGACTTTTGTATTACAATAAATTGGTTTTCTTCCACTTTTTGCCTATATATAATTATAGTGTACATATTGTCATTTTATTTGGCAATTTCAGTATGATTATTAGAACTCCAGCTTGGAGTGGTAATCAAAGAAGCACTCTAAAGCACAGAGTGCCACCTTGCACTCCACACACTCCATGGTTGACTTTTTACCTGGCCTCGGCCTCACCCTGCTGTTGTAGCAGACATGGCACCGCTTCTGCTGTGTTCTTCCTGATTCATTCTGAGGCAGGGAACCAAGCCTGTGCCTAATCAAGTATTGAGCACACTGCAAGCGGTCAATAACGGCGGGCCCAGGATGTGCCACTGCCCTCTGTGGCGTAGCATACTTCTCCAGGAGCTCCGTCAACACCTGCTTTTGGAACCTCCGCAGGCTATTGAACTTCATGGGTGTGTTCACATTCCGAAGCTTGTATATATTGTAGGCATTCAGAACTGACATGTCCACCATATGCAGAAAGAACTTTTTGTACCATCTGCACGAGGTACGCAGGCAGTCAATGAAGCCTATCTGCATGTCGGACTTGTCCACCAGCCTCATGTTGATGTTGTAGTCCAGGACAGCATCGGGCTTGGTCACCCTGGCCTGGGTGCGGCGATCCACCTTGCCAGTCTCCACCATTTCCCCCTTGTGGATGGTGGTCAGGAGGTTGACCTTCCGCTGGTCGTGCCAGTGGATAGCCAGAATGGGCCCCGACTTCTTCCGGAACACATCACCTTTTTTGGTCTTTGGAGGGAAAGGTGGCATGCCCTTCCTTTTCCCTCGTACTGTGCCTACAGTCCCCGTCTTGCGCTCATGCAGGTACTGTGAGAGAGTGGGGGACGTGTAATAATTGTCCGTGTAGAGGACGTGATTCTTGTGAAAGTAGCGGTCCATCATGGCTTGCACCACTGCTCCGCCAAAGCCAATGAGGGGGTCCACAAGCAAGTCCCCTTCCTTCCCGCTGTAGACCAGGAAGTCCAGGACATAGCCAGTTTGGCAGTCGCACAGCACAAAGAATTTTATGCCAAAGCGATGTCTTTTTGAGGGGATGTACTGCCGGAAGCTGAGTTTTCCCCGGAACAGCACAAGAGACTCGTCAATGACGACCTTGCGGAAGGGCTTGAAGTAGGAGGTGAAGCGTTCTCGCATCATCTCGTATAACGTCCTAATCTTCCACAGCTTGTCTGGGAGGTGGACGTTAAGGTTGGTGACAAGATGGAGCGCTGCGAGGATATCAAGGTACCGGTCGCGAGACATATATTTCCGGAAGGCAGGGGTGGATATCAGATCATTGGTGATCCAATAGTCAGGCAACCTATGCTTCTTGACATGAGGCATTAGCATGGTGAGTGCCAGGAACACCATGAACTCTTTATGAGTCACTGGGGTCCACTGCCTCATGTGGCCCTTGGTCACCTTGCCCAAAAAGTGGACCTGGAATTGGTGCTGCTTATTTGTCTCTTTGACAACATAGCCTACCACCTCCTCATCAAAGAAGGCCTCAAATAGTTCGTGTGGTGGAGCATTGGGGCCTGCAGGAAAATTGGGGGTAATGCCTGAACCCTCCAGTACCTCATCAAAAGCTGGCACATCAGGGTTGTATCCATCCTCATCAACTACGTCTTGCCACTGAAAAACGTAGAATGGGTCTTGTCTACGCTGACGAGGAGCTCCAGCTGGTGGCCCAGCACGCCCACGGCCAACTCGGGAGGCGCGCGCCCTAGGGCGGCCAGGGCGGCGGGCAGCACGACGCCGGGCCAAGCGGATGGGTCGAGGGTCGTCGATGTCCATATAGTCATCGTCAGAGTGGTCATCTTGCCCTGACGGTGGACCTATGTAATAATGGCCAGAGTCTTCAGAGAGGTGCCCTTCATCATCAGTGGCCCCCACATAATCTGGCGGGGAACCAGTGATGCGTGGGCGGCGTGCGGGTGGGCGAGGTGGGGAAGGAGTGGCAGGTGAGGCTGTGTCCCCCCGAGGTCCTGGGCTCCTTGGCCTGCGACGAGTGACAGAAAGCAATGTTTCACTGTCACTAGGCCCAGGTATTGGTGATGCGAGCTCAAAGACTTCTTCAGGAAGACATGTTGAAGGCGGGAGAGGTGGGGAGGACCGTGGGGAAAGTTGCGGGGACGTATGGCTGGGGCCGGCCGGGGTGGACGCCGCGGTAAGCCTCGAACAAAACTCTCTTACTTTTCTTATTTTTTTTTGGTATATTTCCTACCTTTCCCCTTTTCGGCAGCAGTATGTCTCCTGTCGGGGGACCTAGGAGGCAAATAGGCCGAAAGTGTGGGGTCCTCAACCCTTGGCAATGGTGGGGGTGATGGGGAAGAATGCGGGGCATCCGGGTCATCTTGGGTGGCATGGGTAGATAAGGGAGACAATGGCGGACGAGAAGGGTCACCACGCTGACCCTCACTCACAGCCTCATCCTCACCAAGTAGTTTTGCTTGTTCCCTAGCTGCCGCGGCCGCCTTCTCAAGTATTTTCTGCTTATACAAATGTAGCTTGAAAGGCGATTTACCTGGGGAAGGGCTTGGAGTCGTGTCACTTATGCGAAATTTGGTGAGTGACCTTGAACTCTCCCACTCACTCACTCTCTCAAGTTCACTGTCTTTAGGTAAACCAGCTTCCTCAACAACTGGTACATCACCTTCATCACTCTCATCACTGTCATGTTCTCTCGCAAATCCCAGGAATTGCTCTTCTTTCTCACTCTCATGGCCATAATCACTCGACTTATAATTACTGGAGTCGTCACTGACTTCATCATCAACATTATGCTTGGCATCAGCTCGCTCATAAAGTCTCAATGTCGTCTCAATACCTCCGGGAGATAACACATTTAGGCAATGGCGTCGGGGTAAGGCGCGACGAACTAGCAAGGGCGTCGTAGGAAGCACGGTATCGGACACAGCGGAATCACTATTTGGCGTACTGTCCATGATGGCGTCGGGGTAGATACTGTTGCTGTGGCGTAGTTTACGCCTGGTGGCGCCACCTACCGTCCCACGATACCAAAAATGTACGCGCGGCATTCGAAAGCACGCACGCAAGCAATGGGCGTTCAAGAGCCCTTCCGGGTTGCGCGGGCCGAGGTTGTTATGGGCGTTCAAGAGCCCTTCCGGGTT
This sequence comes from Paralithodes platypus, assembly GCA_032716605.1. Taxonomy (NCBI): domain Eukaryota; kingdom Metazoa; phylum Arthropoda; class Malacostraca; order Decapoda; family Lithodidae; genus Paralithodes; species Paralithodes platypus. Next base: position 25,007,964 of record CM064489.1, on the reverse strand, counting down.
GGAGGGGTTAAGCGGGCTTTAAAATAAGTGGGTGTAATGACGCCATGTTGGCCGAGGGCTGGAATGACGTCATCGTTGAGGCCCGCCTTGGCTGATGACGTCACGATAGTCAACAACCAATCACAAGCAAGGAAAAATGATTGCTTATGCAGATGATGCCTCATTATATGCACGGTGCACCCATTACTTCTGCTGAGAGATTTGATCGCCAATACTCTGAAAGATGATATACTAAAAATTATTAGTTGGTGTGATCGTTGGGGTATGAAGCTGAACTCTGCAAAAACACATAGCCTTTTAATTAGTAGATCTAGGACACCTTTTCCTTTGCATCCTGAAATTATAATAAATGATTCTGTAATCAATCAATGTACCAAACTTAGGTTACTGGGTGCGACTCTTGATTCAAACCTTACTTTTGAGGCACACTTACGCTCAGTTGCCTCATCTATATCTCAGAAAGTTGGTCTACTACGTAAATGCAAAAAGATTTATTCAAGTGATGCTATTGTTCGGAACTGTTTTTACTCTTTTATTTTACCCTTCTTTGAGTACTGCTCTCCTGTGTGGCTCTCTGCTGCAGATTCCAATCTGAGGCTTCTGGATCGTGCTTTTAAACAGATAAAGTTTCTGTTGCCTGACCTGGATGTTAACCTTGAACATCGTCGCCTTGTTGGGTCTTTGACTCTATTTCATAAGATATTTCTTAATGCTGATCATCCATTACATACTAAAATTCCACCACCTTTTCGGCCTGTTCGTGTGACTAGATAATCCTTGGAGTTAAATAATCAGGCCTTTGCTCATGTTCATTGTAACACGTCACAATATTCAAGATGTTTTATCCCATCAATCACAAAATTCTGGAATACTCTCCCTAATGAAGTAGTGAATGAGGAGAGCTCCCAGGTTTTCAAGATGAGGGTTAACGCCTTTTTAGTTAGCTAGTTTATAGGTTTGACTCCTGTAAGGAGATAAAGAAAACCTAATATTTAGTAGTGGCCCCGTAATCATTGACGAACATGCCTATTACATAAGGCATCCTCTTCAAACACTAATCCGCCGTAGTTTGAATCTACCGCGCAGAGCATTTAAAAAACTGAGGAGCCTTCATCATGAGCGCACGCGACCTCACTCATGGCTTCAGTCATTATGAATTGGGTTCTCACTACGAAAAAACTTCGTAAAAAATAAAAACAAAAAGAAAATAAGAATAACTATCCAATAAGCTTTCCATCATATCGTGGATGTACTTGTGTGGATTTCTGACCAGACGCTGAATCAGGCGTCATTCCTCCTTCACTGACATATCAAGTAAACCAAAATCCTTAATACATCAACGAATGGGAAGGGGACGGTCGGGAGGGCCCCAGTCGTCAATGATTACGGGGCCACTACTAAATATTAGGTTTTCTTTATCTCCTTACAGGAGTCAAACCTATAATTTATTAGTGGCCCCTCCATCATTGACGAACATGCCTGATATCTAAGACTGGAGGGGGACATTCGTAATCATATCATAACTCTAGAAAAGCAGATAATAAAAACAACCACATAGTATTCTTACTTTTGAAAAATGTATTTAATACGGCGTAGGCCGGAAATATACAAGAAAAAGGGGTTCAGGCAGGTGCGTGCTTCAAAGAAGCCTGCCTGACAAAATAAGGTAACCCTGAAGATTCTGAACACAGATCTGTAGTTACAAAAGGCACCCCACTCAACGAGTGGTGACAAATAATAAGTTATAAGTTTATATGTGCACATCATAAACCCCAAAATACATGTGGAGATCAATTGCTAATGAACTCCATTGAACTAATGTTACATTGCTTTCGCAGCTAAAACTACTATAACAACACCGTTGTTTTGTACTAAACTTTGTACTAGCACAAATTCTCTCAGAGAAATTTTCATATCACAGTTCTCATACTCCGGCGGGGTCTAGGGTGTCCTATGTCAACTGACTGCACCCCCCCCCCCCCTTTCCTTGAAAAATAACCTAAGTGACTGCAGGGCCACCTAGACCCTCTGCCTTAAAGCTATACATGGTAAGGAAGGTTTGTCTAGAGCAACTGACAAGTATCTAGAGAGAAACGTATGATTAGACGCCCACAACTGTGTGGACGCAATATCTTCAACTGAAAAGTTTTTCAGGAAACGTAAAGAGGCCGCCCACTTGCGTAAATCGTGGGCCCTACCCACAACGCCGGGATTACTCTCTTTAATGACTTCTACTAGAAGAGAGGCTAATCGCCGTTTAAGTAAGCGTTTACCCGTACTCGCTACCCATAAAGCACCTTGGGGGTTATGAGGAGCTATTCTTAAATATTTGGTTAGAGCTTGCACTGGACATAAATTATGATGCACCTTTCCCCTTTTTAACGCCGGCACCGTGAATTCAGAAAACACGTGTGCACTATGCTCATTCTTGGCTACAAACGCCGGGGAGGGTGCAATGGAAATTGAATCATTAAGTCTACCAAACCTAAGACAATTAGGTGTGTTGCTCATCGCCGCCAGCTCAGACACTCTGTTTCCGGTGGCCAAAGCCAAAAGGAAAACTGCCTTCTTTAAGATTAAAGCAAAGTCTGCAGTATTTTGATACAGACGAGAATGAAGTAAAGACAAAGCTTTGTCCAGAGACCAAGTAGGCATGAGCTGACGGGGAGGTGGGCGGAGTTTAAAACACGCTCTCATAAATCCTGTTTCCTCCGCCACCGGTATGGATAGACCTGTAAGGTCGAAAAAGGGCACTCTAATCGCAGTTAAGTGATTCTTCAAAGTAACCACAGATAAACGTTTCTGCTCAAACAGATAGTTCAAGTAATTAAAAACCAATGCCACTGAGGGTACAGTTTGTTCCGTTCTAACAATCCAAGAAGTAAAAGCTTTCCAATGAGATTGATATTGTCGCTTAGTAGACTGAGTATATTGATTGAGCAATTTATTGGTCACATCCCTACCGTATGGTGCTAGCCACTTGGCCTCCTGAATGTCCATAATGCAAAAGTCAGCGAGGTCTCTAGGTTGCCAATCGTGTCTAAGTGGAAGTACCCGACCGGGAGCGATACCGGGTCCGGGCACCACATTATTAACTGCTGGCACCACACCTGCGCTGGCCACAGGGGCGCGATTAGCGAGACTAAGCCTCGATAAACTCGTAGTTTGTTCACTACGTGGCACATTAGTGACGCATCTGGCGGCGGAAACAGATAGATGGAGCTCCATCTGTTCCAGTCTGTCACTAGGGCGTCTGGCCCCCCTGCCGGCGTTATCGTCCGGCGGGTGAGGTATAGAGGGAGCTTGTGAGTCTCCTCGGACGCAAAAAGATCCACTTGTGGATGGGAGAGCTCCGCAATCATTAGGTCGAAAATGGGTTGCTTGAGTTCCCATTCTACTGTCGTGCTCTGTCTCCGGGACAGAGCGTCTGCCCAGACGTTCGCTACGCCTGGGAGATAAGATGCGTGAAGATAAATATCTAGACTGCTGGCTAGAACAAAAATCTCTTCCGACACGAGTAGCAACTTCCTTGACCTCGTTGACCCTTGTTTCTGAATACAGTGAACTGCATTCAGATTGTCCATTCTGAAGGCCACCGACTTGCCCCGTAACGCCGGGCCGTGAGCCTGAAGGAAATACAATGGGACTAGTAACTCTTTGACATTTATGTGAGAGATTTCTAAGTGGGACCAAAGTCCCTGACCCTGGTGCCCCTGATTTGACTGAAATCCCCACCCTATGGTGCCTGACGCATCCGTGTCTACCCATACCGTTGGAGGAGGAGAGGTCCATGACATGATTGAGTGCAATGTTTCCCTCTTCGCCCAGACCGCTAGTAAGGTGTGGATTAATTTTGGTATGGGCCATAATTTTCCCGCCGGTAAGAGTGGGAAATATTTGTTGCCCTCCAATATTAATCGTTTTACTTTCAACCGGCCCAACTTGACAGTTAGCTGAATCCAGTTGAGAGAGCCGACCAGAGACTCCCAGACTCTTCGTGTCGTAGTCAGACTGTGAAGAAACCTGAACAGTTTCCTGCGAAACCTGTTGCGATTGTCCACACTCTGACTCAGAGTGAGAGCGGCGGTGTCCCAGACCAGCCCTATCCACTGAATTACTCTTGAGGGAACAAGGTTTGACTTTACCAGATTTACCTTGAAGCCTAGAGTTTTGACATGATTTAAAATGATATTGACATGTTCTTAGCCTGTGCGGGACTGTGCTTCACGGCCTGTGCCATGTTAAACACTGTTCGCCATACATCAGGGGACATTAAAGAAGGTGTAAGTACTGGGGACATTACCACCTGGTTAGCAATGCGATCAGGCAGCTTGCGAACTAATGACATCCTAAGATCCTGTCGTGCTCGCACCGCCTCAAGTAAGGCTGTGCGTATGTCACCTAAGGATTGAATTGACGACTGAAGAATCAGACGCCGGGATAATTCAACTGATCTTCGAGCATCCGCGTCTGCGATTGCCTGAGTAGACCTGAGTAAAGACTTAGCCACCTGTTGAGAAACTATGTACTGTGAAAACAAGCGGAAAGCTTTTCCCCTTAGCCTAAATTCTCTGTCTAGGTGAGAAGGGGTAGGGGTAATGAATGGTTCCTTTAGTTCACAAAGATTAATCTTAGGGGCAGCTCAAAAGGAAAATAAAGCTGACGGAACTCCGCCGGCAGAACCTACCGGCATTGAGAACCATGAATGTGTATCCTGAGGGATCTGGTGGGAAGATTTAGAAGTGAAAGTGGTTGCATAGTTTTGAGCCTCTACCTCCCAATCCACCCAAGGTCCTGGTCCTAACTGTCCCACCTTCAACACTGGATTAGCTGTCTCGTCTGTGACGGTCTGTAAATCTAGTTCAGGAGTAATAGCCAACAGAGCCTTAATATCATTAAACCCATCCAGCTTAGACCAGTCTGAAAAAAGTTTTGAAGCTGAGGCAGGGGGTAAAGCAGGCTTAGATGCATAAACAAAATAATCCTGATGATAATAACTAGGTATAGCCTTGATATTTACGTCCAAAACATTACCCAAGGCATCCAATGCCCTTAATTTCTTAGACTTATTTCCCTGGATAAACCACTCACGTGGTACCGGGAGTTCCCCTGACAAGGTAGGCTGGGCAAGCTCTGGCTTAGAGGGGTTCAAAGGGACCCATGACTCGTCTGGCCCATAAAGCAGGGGCATAGCTACCTTTCTAAGAGGCGCTTTGTCTAGAGGGGGTGGATTAACATCCGTAATGACCCTGACATTTGACGTAGTGAATGCCGCCGTAGCTGGCTTAGAGCTCCCTGCCGGTGACAGAGTAGGAGGGTTAGGAATCTTAGATAAATCGATTGACGTTATCAGAGGCCGTACCGCAGAACCTGTCAAGGGAGCCCCCAAGTCCATTGTGGGGTTTTCTCGTTGTTGATTAAAGAATTTTGATAGAGCATGAGTAAGTAACCCATCAATTTCTTGTGCTGTAACAAACTGGTTAGGTGCAGAACTTTCAGGTGAATTAGTATTATCATGGGCGGCGTCCAGGCCTGAGCCTGACCCTTGTCCTTCCCTATCTGAAATTAATGACACTTCATCTTGTTCCTCCCGATCCTCCTGAGAAGACCCCGCCGAGGCAGGGGCACCTTGTTTCCAAGATAAATCAGGGATAGAGGATGGGGTCGCCGCGTCCCTGTGGACATCGGCTACTGTGTGACTCGTATGAGTCGGACGTGGATGGTCAGACCCTGGCTGAGCAAATCGCCAAACACCGAGGCTCTGGCCTACGCTCTCTTGAGAGTCTGAAACATTCTCAATTATTGAATATCCTGAACTCTCCATTTCTAGGGTTAAAATATCAATAGGTAAATCTTGTTTAGGGACAGGCGCTTCACTATACTCTGAGGCTGTAACAGAAACATTGTCAGGTGTAGAGGTACGATGAGATGCACTAGACTTAGTAGAATGTCGAGAGGACTTCTTATGGGAATCCTTTTTGGAGGATTTGTGGCTACGGTGTGACCGCGAACTGGACCTAGGTTTGGAAGAATCACCACCATGGCCCCTGGGGGAAGCTTCAGTCTTGCACTTCTTACTAGCCGGGGAAGAGGCCCGACTTGAAGACCGTTGTCTGAGGGGTGACCTTGACCTCGATCTCGCCTGCGACGAGGAGGTGGCTGCCGGGGGAGTAGGCTCTCTCGGGCGTTTAAACGTCTCCACAGACGATACAGAATCCTGGCTAGTCTCTGTCGGCTTAAAACCCCTTACTCTAGAGGTACGTTTAGGGGGAGGGTGCTCTGACAGCAACTTATCCCAAAGTGGGACGTTGTCACATTGAAGTGACTTATGTGCGACAATGGTAGTGTAGGCCGACATTTGTTGTCTGACCTCTCTCAACGCTACCGCCGCGGTCTTGTCATTGTCACACAGGACTTTATTGGTTAATTGGGAGCAAAAAGAACAATTACGTGTAACCCAGAGACCCCTTGAACGGTCTAGACATCTAACACACCTTATGCAAAGGGTATGTGCAAAAATTGGGATACCCGCGCAAGTAGGGGTAATGCACAGGGCAAAAACTGGGGTCACATTAGCCATGACAGAGACTGGTGTGAGGAACTACCGCCGGGTCTGTATTGGTCCGCCGGAGCTCAGCTCTGGAAAAATAAAGAAAAATTTCCAGGAATTAATGCTCATAAGGTTAACCCAAGTGTTCGCATACAAGTGTTAATAACCCGCCGGGTAACGGGATGCAAAGACACAGCTAACACATCTCGCCACGCGGCTGGGTATAAAGAGGCTAAACAAGTCTTCTTAGCTAAGAACATGAAGAATACCCTCTGATATAATGGTCCAGTATGGCACTAATAGTCTGTAGGAGGTGGTGACTGTCTCAAGATTCAATTTTGTAACAAAGCCCCCCCTCATAAAGACGCCGGCCCTTGAAATATTTTAGTAGAATAGCCCAGGGCAGGAATATACGAGATCTGATTTTTTAACGAATTGTCCCAAACGATCGTCGTAAAAATAGAAGGCGGCGATACTGAAAGTATCACCCAATTAAGGTTAATCGAAATTGAATTTGTTTATAAATTCCTTAGTTCCTTTACTTAGGGGCACCCGCCGGGTGTGGAAATCGATTTGGTTAAACCTCACTGATCCTTCAAATGCCGTAAGAGTAAAGGCAGCGATACACAGAGTATCACTCACATGGATTGGTTAACTATAAGAGACCTAAGTCGTTTTATCCCACCCTGCTAAGGTGCACCCGCCGGGTGAGAAGTCTAAAAGTTAACCCCACAAGTTCCTGACCCCACTACTTTGTAAAAGATCGCCGGGGAGGAACGCCTAAACAACAGCTAGGTTTTCCCCGTGGTTTGTCGTAAACCAGGTAGAAAAACCTATAAAAAACGAGTGTTCTCACGAACGTCGTTTCTTTATATATAACTAAATATATATGTAAGGATGGGTACAGCCATCCCGCCGGGAATTATAAAGGAGGCCTGAAACCAGGCACCCACAGATACGCAGTCCTGGAGAGCCACAGACACCTCCCCTCGCCGGGGAACCAGCCAGTGTTAAAAACCACGTGTGGCCTAACACTGCTCATCGGTCAGGATTTTTCACGGTGAAACCGAGAAAAACCCGCCGGAAGGCAAACCCCACCCTGAACAGACACCATCTGAACAATACGACACGAGGAGAGACACGCACGACTAACCAAGGTCACAACATAATCCGTGGAATTAGCCAATACACAACTAAACCAGGAAACAAATATAGTCCGAGGAATTAGCCAATACACAACTAAAACCCGGATACACATGACACAGTAGGGCATATTTATAAAATAAATAATAACACTAGACATGTGGCAAAGCTACGAGCGGCTGGCTAGGCCTAGGTAGACGGCATGAAAATAGTTGAAATATAAACACACTGGAATATCACAACAGGAACCACCGCCAACACACCACCGAAGCGATAACTTCCCAACCCCGGGAAGCCTGACACGGACCCAGAAAAAACTTCACTAAGTGAAGAAAAATACGCTGGGAACGTCAGCAAACACACAGCTTACCTCATCAGAAGGATAAAAGGCAGCAATTATTAACGCGTAATGAAAGCCGCCTGCATCACCAACTAAACCAAACTGTGAAAAGTTCACGTGTCCACAACAGGACCACGAGGGTACATCCGAAATAGATGCCCCATACATACGACCCAAAATACATTGCACTGCGGGCAACCAGCCCAGGACACTCCTGCTACGCCTATCCTAACCTTACTCGATACATCCCAGAGTAAACAAATGAGAAAAAACTCACTAGGGACGCCACGAATGCGGAACCAGCGGAGCCTGCAAGGTACGTCCGGGCAGGCTGAGCGCAGAGCAAAGAAGGAGGAATGACGCCTGATTCAGCGTCTGGTCAGAAATCCACACAAGTACATCCACGATATGATGGAAAGCTTATTGGATAGTTATTCTTATTTTCTTTTTGTTTTTATTTTTTACGAAGTTTTTTCGTAGTGAGAACCCAATTCATAATGACTGAAGCCATGAGTGAGGTCGCGTGCGCTCATGATGAAGGCTCCTCAGTTTTTTAAATGCTCTGCGCGGTAGATTCAAACTACGGCGGATTAGTGTTTGAAGAGGATGCCTTATGTAATAGGCATGTTCGTCAATGATGGAGGGGCCACTAATAAATATATCTTCCTGGCTATTTGTGCCCCCCCCACTGAGAGCCTTCGGGGTATATAGTCTCCCCACGGCTCTTCGGTGGGGCTCACATGTAGTATCTGATGATAAAAATAATACAGCCTCATCCCTACTGTACTGTTAAACATATTGCATTACAGAACATTGTCACAGTCTATGATTTACAGTCTACTCGCAGCATTTCTTAACCTGGGGGGCGCGCCCCCCTAGGGGGGCGTTTGACAATGCTAGGGGGGGCGTGGGGTAATCAAAGTTCAAAATAGGGCTAGGCCATTCAAATACATACAGGGTAATCGCAAAGATATATATAAATAAGAAACTTTGAGAGGAAAAATTCACAACCGTCATTCCGAGCAACCACATGTAGTGTTGACATAAAACCATTAATTAGTTTTAATCCTTGCATGCAGATTGGTTATTTTTTCACCCTTTTTACAGTATCTTGTGTCATAAGCATCCATATGGAATGGATTAAAAAAAAAAAAAAATCTAGGCATCAGAGGCGTGGTGGTGGTGGGGGGGCATCATGAATACAGTCCTGACCAAAGGGGGGCGCGGTGCTAAAAAGGTTAAGAACCACTGGTCTACTGTCTACAGTGAATATTAATTTATGTTTATGTTTCAGATAATGGCAGGTTTTCCAGAGCCTCCTACAAAGAAGCAGAAAAGTGAAGATACCTCACCCCTTCAGTCTGGTTCATGCAACTACTCAGGACAACACAACTCCCCCAGGCCAGTTAATGGTCACAACCACAACAGCCAGATGAACAGCAACCTGCAGCGCCAAGGACATTCATCTCCTAAATTTAAACATTTTGGGCCAAAACCACAACACAGCGATCACTTGAAGGTGCTTCTGAAACAGCGGCGATCGTTACCCATTTTCCCGGTCCGAGCTAAGTTGTTAGAGGAGCTCAAGAAAAGCGATTTTGTCATTATCATCGGCGAGACTGGGAGTGGAAAAACAACACAGATCCCTCAGTTTCTACACGAGGAAAGATGGGATCGCAAGGGTGGGATTTGTATCACACAACCCCGGCGAGTGGCAGCCAAGACCATCGCCAAGAGGGTGGCTGAGGAGATGAACACAAACCTCGGGGAACTAGTGGGCTACTCTGTTAGGTTCGAGGAGACTGTCTCACACTGTACCAAGGTTAAGTTTGTTACAGATGGTATGTTGATGAGAGAGGCCATATCAGATCCTCTCCTGAGTAAATATAGCTGGATAATTTTGGATGAAGCTCACGAACGTACTATCAACACAGATGTGCTCTTTGGCATTGTCAAGGATGCTCAGAAAAGTCGTAAATATAATGATAAGGATCCTCTAAAAGTAATTATTATGTCTGCTACAATGGATGTAGATCATTTTAGCAATTACTTTCACAAATGCCCTGTTTTATACATAGAGGGCAGGCAACATTCAATAGAAATGTTCTATGCCAAGGAGAAACAGGATGATTATGTCTTGAGTTCCATGAGTACTGTGTTCCAAATACACAAAGAAGCCCCTCCACAACATGATATATTGGTGTTTCTCACTGGTCAAGAAGAAATTGACTCTGTTGTGAACAGCATCAAACAGGTAGCAAAGGATCCTAGTTTAGCAGAATTCCCCAGAGTTAGAGTACACCCCTTGTACGCCGCCTTGCCTGATAATCAACAGATGGACGTGTTCAGGAGAACTGCCCCAGGAGAGAGGAAAGTGATTGTCAGCACAAACATAGCAGAAACCTCTATTACCATCCCAGGGATCCGATATGTGATTGACTCTGTGAGAGCCAAGGTCCGTACATTCCACTCAGGCAGCGGATTTGATGTATTGAAAGTGCGGAAGATTTCACAAGCCCAGGCCTGGCAGAGAGCTGGTAGAGCAGGCCGAGAGGCATCCGGATACTGCTACCGAGGCTTGACACGGGAGGAGTTCGAAGCGTTAGAGCTCAATCCAGTCCCAGAGATCCAGCGGACGAATTTGGCCAGCATGATCCTGCAACTTCTAGCCATTGGGATCAAGAACATTCTAACCTTTGACTTTATCGACAAGCCAAGCCCAGAGAATGTCAAACAAGCCGTCGAACAGTTGACGCTACTGGATGCCATTACCATACAGGGGGACAAAATGGAGCTGACTGAGTCTGGCCGCAAAATGGCGCAGTTTCCCCTCGAGCCTCGCTATGCTAAAGTCATTCTCAGTGGACCAGAGTTTGGCTGTACAGATGAGGTGGGTTTTCTTTGAACATGTACAGTCAGTTAAACAAATTATTTAGTAGTAACCTCTATGTTATCCAATGTAGTGCTTTATACACTGTATAATCTCATCCGCTCTAGGAGCGGCCGATGTATCTGAAATCCTTTGCGCGATTATCCAATATCTTCTAGAGATGCACCTCAATTCTCTACTATAGGTAGCGCCAACGAACTTGACAATAATCTAGGCCCCTTAACTTCTCATAAATCAAATTGAAAGAAAGCAATCGAGCTGACATTTCTATCATTTGGGAAGAGCCCACCAGGAAATAGGTGTGGATATTTACAGCCAGTTTGCGCTCGGCCCTTTTGAGTTATGAGAAGTTAAGGGGTCAAGATTATTGTCAAGTTCGTTGGCGCTACCTATAGGTACGTTGTACACACACCGAAACCACTATTTGAAGTGAAAAAGAAAATATGGTATAAGGTAGAAAAGAAAAAGTTTATAATAGTTGCCTATTTAATCTAGACTAATCTGGCACATGTGTGAACCCCCAAGTTACCTGCGCCTACCTTATAGACGGTATCATTACTCGCGCAACCACCAATGTGTCAACACCTGTTTTTCGTGTCCTCCGTTCCACCCATTTCGCTTCGGATTATGTAAATTGTGGGCCTTTTTATGGCTTCTGGAGTTTTAGAAAGATGTTCTGTGATGTAGGTACGCACAAAATGGGCTCTAACATGTGCAGTTGGAGGTTGCGTGGGGTTTTGGTGACTGTTATTAGGCATCCTTGCCTAACTTTTTTGTTTTTTCGTATGTTTTATTTTCCCTTTAACGTCAGTTTTCCTGATGAAGGCTTTGTGCTTTAGCATAGTTTAACTAGTTTTTTTCACTTAGGGAGTGCCTTCAGTGTCTTTTTCTCTTTATTTTATGTACTAGTGTGTGACAATGCTAAGTGGGGTGGACGAGTTAGGTATGTGAAGTGGTCTGGTCCATAATTTTTTGGTCTGAGGCTCCCCCTCTTTTATTCTCTGCCTGCATGCCTCTTTTTGTGGGTCACCTCCTACTTAAAGTTCGTTCCATGTCTTACACCGACTGGTTTCTTGCTCTCGTCTGTTTCGCCTCACTTGCACACTGTTGCCAACTACGGCTATAAAAAATGCCAAGGTTCTTCCCAACCTCTTGTGTTTTCCTGAGAGATCTGGCAAAAGTGTCAGTGCTCTCGTTCCGTTCCACCCTAACCACGGACGGGTCTGTCTGTCTTGTACTTTTACTCAGCTCCACTTACCAGGCGGTGGCCCCTTACTGTCTCAGGTCTTTTAGCTCCCTGTGGACTCCGCTTACACGGCAGTTGTCTCAAGGCTTCGCTTGCCAGACTGTTGTCTGTTCGGCTTTGTTTATTTTTAGCCTGCTTCTTTTCATGACTTCGCTTACTCGGCGGTCGTCGTCTTGGAGTTTTTTGCACCCTCTGACTTGACTCCGCTTACACAGCGGTTTTTCTAGGCACTTCCGCTTATTTTTGTGGCTGTGGGGTCATCCCTGGTGTACCCTCTGACCTTCTCTGACTCCGCTTACACAGCGTTTGTCGTCAATCTTGCCCTTTCGGCGATCTTCTGCTAGTGCCTGGTGTACCCACTGTCCTTCCCTGACTCCGCTTACAGGGCGTTTGTCGGATATCTCCACTCTTTCGGTGATCTTCTGCTACTGCTTGGCGTACCCTCTGAACCTCCCTGACTCCGCTTACAAGGCGTCTGTCCGCCCTTTAGGCGGTCTTCTACTTCTGTCTGGTGTACCCTATGACCTTTTTCTGACTCCGCTTGCACAGCGTTGTCCTCTATTTTTTGCTCTGGATACATGTCCTACTTCCAGCTCTGCTATTCCCCTCTCTTATTACACCTAAGAGTTTTTCCCTCTCTTATTACACTTAAGAGTTTACTAATGGTTGCTTATGCACGAGTGGTGTTCCTCTCTATGGAAGGGGGCCCGTACCCTAGGGTTGGGGCTCAGTCAGGTGCGACTTCCAGCCCTGGGGTTCGTGGTCTAGTGCTTGGGTTGTGTGACATACTGATATTATGGCCAACTCACTTCACAGGCATGTTTTTTCTTATACTAGTCCTAACAGTCTGCACTTCTCCCAGTGCCACCGTTCGAGATGTCTCGCCGCGGATGCTTCCGTCCCTCTTGCTCTAAGGACGCCCTGCAGGGACATGGGGAGTGCCGCCTCCACGCGGCCTGTTACCACCGGGATGTGTTTGATCCCCGTCGTGTTGGAGTTTGTCACTCGGCCCTCCAGACCTTTGAGAGCCGCCTGGACACTGAGGAGGCAGCTTCGGCCAAACGGCTTCTGTGTGCCGCTTGGGGAGATATCTCTGGCCATGTAAAGGAGATTTTACACCGTACCCCTGCCTTCCATGACGACCAGGTGCGGGTGTTATTGGGTATACCCGTTCCGGCCACCTCAAGTCGTCGCAAATCCCCTAAGGCCGCCTCGTCCAAGTCCCAGGTGGCACGCCCTAGTCACCCTGAGGAGCATGTGCTGTCACCTACCCAGTCCACAGTCTCTGCCGACACTGGAAGGAAGAAGGGTAAGCGTCGCCGTTCTCACTCACCCTTGCCGCCTGCTGCTAGTCGTCCTCGCTCCGTCTCCCCGTTGATGAGGCTCCTCCTCACGCGGCGAGCTCTGGGTCTACCTCCTTCAGGGCGAAGAAGCCTCGCTCTGTGTTGGGCTCCGCCCTGCCTCCTCAGTTGGAGGTGTCATCTCACCACCCGCCGCCTGTGACCACTACCTCTTGTCTTCTCACTTCCTCGGAGGACCACCCATAACCTTATGAGGGAGATGGGGTTGCATTTTTCACCTCCCCTGGCCCGCCCTGTCCCCACACCCTCCCGGGGGGCTGGCCTCTTCCCTGCGGCACCTCCATCTGTTGCTGCTGCGATGTCACCTCCTCCTCTGCAGGCCCACCCTCAGCTTGACCCTACCTTTCCCTGTGGCCAACCCTCCGCTGTCTCCTCTGTCCCGGACCTCGACCTGCCGGCTCAGTTTGGCGGTGACTCTCCTTCTAGCTCTCGAGGCGATGCTCTGGAGGATGGGGATGCGCTCTATTCGTCGGAAGAGGAGAGGGTGGAGGATGATGTGGATGCCTCTGAGGTGGGGAAGATTTAAGTCCTGGTTGCCTCTGAGGCCTCAGGTGGTGAAGATTTGAGTCCTGGTCACCGGTCTTCCCCGTCGCCAGAGTCCTCTCCTGTCCTGGCGAGGGGGTCTCGCTGTTGTCGTCGTCAGTTGTCCGTCTCACTGTCTCTATCTCCGAGTTGCGCAGTCTCCAAGTCTGACCTAGAGGCCCTTTGTTAAGACACCGTGGCGATGTTAGCCTCTTTCAAGGAGCCGTCTTGGGGGCTGTCAGGGAGACCTTTCTGGATTTGGCTGTGGGGTGGGGGTAAGCCGGCAGTGTCCCTCCCCCTGCACAGGTTGTGGCCCCTCTCCCCCCATGGTGGAGCACCTCCCTACCAAGCCCGCTGAGTCACCTGTTGTCCCGCCTGCTGCTGCCTCCACGTCTGCGTCATCCCCCCCCCCCCCCCCCCCCCTCTCTCTCTCTCTCTCTCTCTCTCTCTCTCTCTCTCTCTCTCTCTCTCTCTCTCTCTCTCTCTCTCCTCCATCTCTCTCTCTCTCTCTCTCTTATCTCTCTCTCCCTCTCTCTCTCCCTCTCTCTCTCTCCTCTCTCTCTCTCTCCTCTCTCTCTCTCTCCTCTCTCTCTCCTCTCCTCTCTCTCTGCTCTCTCTCTCTCTCCTCTCTCTCTCTCTCTACCTATCTCTCTCTCGTCCCTTCTCCTCTCTCTCCTCTCTCTCTCTCTCTCTCTCTCTCTCTCTCTCTCTCTCTCTCTCTCTCTCTCTCTCATTTTAGCTTAGTTAAGGAGAAATATACCCACCCACTATTGACATACAGCAATTAAAATGCAATTACTGACAGACTGACAGTCGAGGCTGGGAGAGAGAGAGAGGTCACTATACAGTATATAGACCAGTGGTTCTTAACCTGGGGGCGCGTCCTCCTAGGGGGGCGTTGGACAATGCTAGGGGGGGCGTGGGGAAATCAAAGTTCAAAATAGGGCTAGGCCATTCAAATGCATACAGGGTAATCGCAAAGATATATATAAATAAGAAACTTTGATAGGAAAAATTCACAACCGTCATTCCGAGCAACCACATGTAGTGTTGACATAAAACCATTAATCAGTTTTAATCCTTGCATGCAGAATGGTTATTTTTTGCCCTTTTTACAGTATTTGGAATGGATAAAAAAAAGTAGTTTTCTAGGCATCAGAGGCGGGGGGGGGGGGGGATCATGAATACAGTCCTGACGCGGTGCTAAAAAGGTTAAGAATCACAGATATAGACCGTAGGAATGTCAGTGTGACCACTTGGTCTGAAATGCGATTTCCATATCTAGTACAAAGAACATAAGAACATAAGATCGCGGGAAACTGCATAAGGTCATGCGGCCCACACGAGGCAGCTCCCATTCACACCCAGCCCATATCATCCATATGGGAGTCCAACTTACGCTTAAAACTTTCAACTGTTCCTAAGCTAATCACTGTTCTGGGCAGTCCATTCCACATAGTAACAACTCTATTCCCATACCAGTGCTTTCCTATATCTTTCCTAAATCTAAACTTCTCTAACTTGAAACCATTTGAGCGGGTTATGTCGCCGTTCTTTAGCTTTAATACCTCATCTATATCGCCCTTATTTATACCTTTTATCCATTTAAATACCTCTATCATGTCTCCCCTACATCTTCGTCTTTCTAGTGAGTGCAAGCCTAAGGCTTTCAACCTCTCCTCATACGATAAGTTTCTAATATTATGTATAATTTTCGTCATTCTTCTTTTGACTACCTCTAAAGGGTCGATATCCATTCTGTAATAAAGGCTCCAAAATTGGACAGCATAGTCTAAATGGGGAAAATTAATTGATAATTAATCAAAATTTAATCGAATTGATCAATTAATTTTGATTAAGTTAAGTTAAAAAAAATCAAAATTAACTAGTTAAGTTAAAGTTAATTAACTTAATCGGTTAATCGGCAAAAAGTTAAGTTAATTAACTTAACTGACCCAACTCTGATATATATATAGAAACTAAATTACATATTTTTGTGGGTTTCCATAGCCACAGATTTATAGAACAAGACTATTTACAATTATTATATTGAAAATCCCCTTCGGGGATCACGGCGTCAGGCAATAGATAGATAGATAGACTAATATAAATTTTACAAATAAATAGTTTCATTTAATGTTGTGATGACTGGAAATGAGCCCGCTGTTCTTTTACTTTCTCTATGCTGTACAGTAAACCCTCGCTATCTCGGACTAATTGGGGGGAGACCCAGTCCGAGATGACCGAAAATCCGAGATGTCCGGAGTCCGGCTTGTGTCCGACCTAACAGAGGATAAAATCCGACCTAACCAATGTCCGTCCGAGACAACAATGAAATCGGAGACTACGGAAAAAATCCGACCTCAAGAGAGACGTCCGCGTCAACCTAGAAAACGAAGACAACCCTATTCGAACCCTATAATCTGTAATAGAAAACACAGTACATGTATTTTAGTTTTACAATATGTATTGTACAGTAGGCTATATTACACTTACCCCTTCATAGCTCTTGTCTGTAGTCTTGATGTCCTCCCTCCTCCCTCCCCAACACTGCATTAATTACTGCAGCATCCCCTTTTCACCCCCCACCTCCATCTCACTGTCCTTCTCCACCTCACTGTCCTTCTCCACCCCACTGTCCTTCTCCACCCCACTGTCCTTCTCCACCCCACTGTCCTTCTCCACCTCGCTGTCCTCCACCTCACTGTCCTTCTCCACCCCACTGTCCTTCTCCACCCCACTGTCCTTCTCCACCTCACTGTCCTTCTCCACCTCACTGTCCTTCTCCACCCCACTGCCCTTCTCCACCTCACTGTCCTTCTCCACCCCACTGTCCTTCTCCACCTCACTGTCCTTCTTCACCTCACTGTCCTTCTTCACCCCACTGTCCTTCTCCACCTCACTGTCCTTCTCCACCTCACTGTTCTTCTCCATCTCACTGTTCTTCTCCACCTCACTATCCTTCTCCACCTCACTGTTCTTCTCCATCTCACTGTTCTTCTCCACCTCACTGTCCTTGACCACCTCACTCCCCTTCTCACTGTCCTTCTTCACCTCACTGTTCTTCTCCACCTCATGTCCATCGCACTGTTCTTCTCCACCTCACTGTTCTTCACACCCCCACTCTTAGGACCATATCCCTTGCCTGTCATGGAACCCTTACCTTTACCCTTACCCACACTGTCCTTCTCCACCTCACAAACAATGTCAGGTTCAGGTATATCCATGGGCACAGGCGTGCTACTCATTAATTCATCCAAATCCATGTCTAAGTCTGAGAGTGGCACAGTGTCTACAGTGCTCCACGAGGTGCTAACAACTGAGGAAACACTTGGGAGGGAGGTGGTGCTAGCAAGCGACACCCCACTGGTAGCAGACGAAGTACGAGCTCTGGGAGGAGCAGAGGGTACAAAAAAGAGCTGATTTTCTGTTGTTTTTTCCGATTAAGGTGTGCCCTCTGTATATGGAATCGACCATTACGCAGTGGTTCATATAGGACTGCAACTTTGGTTCATCTACTTGAGTCAGAAACTGAAGAATGGTGTCAAAGGAGTCTAGGGCATGCGAGACTGATATCTTGGCCCCCCCCTGTCTCTTCGTCCGACTCATCCTGGGTCTCTTCCTCGGCTACCCCCAACACCTCGGCTGCAATTTGTTCGTCAGTCTTATGCTCATGTCCAGGTAGGTCTCTGTCCTCTTGCAGCCAGTCGTCAACTTCTTCTTCGGGGAGGTCACCCTGGTTACCTTGGTTCAAGAGGTTCCTGAAGTCAGCTGCCCCAAACCCTTCAAAACCCGGATCTTGCACCTTCGGGATATTTAAGACCTTGGTCCAACCATTCCTCAGTGTGTTGAAAGAAACTTTTCACCATGCCTCTGCCCAATTGTAGATGCAGTCTTTCAGGGTATACTGCTTCAGTTTTTGTAGAGATTTCTTCCCGCGTGTATCCACATAACCTTCATCGTCCATCCCATCTTCTATGATGACAAGGCATTGCTCCAGGAACTTCCTCTTGTAACGCCTTTTGCAAGCTTCAATTATTCCTTGGTCCATAGGCTGAATAACACTTGTGGTATTAGGAGGCAGGAACATGGTCTTAATTTTGCCGTTTGCACTCTCCAGTTTCGTGGTACAAGGGTGGGCAGGTGTGTTGTCGAGCAACAAGATGGCAACCGCTTCGTCATAGGGTACACCATACACTCGATTCTGGAACGAGCGAACGTCGGGTACAAATCTCTTGTGAAAGAAATCCTCGGTGATTACCTGGTTAAACCAAGCTTTCTTTGATCAATAATAGTCGACTGGGAGTTGCTTGGTAATGATGAGGTCCTTAATTACTCTCGGCTTCTGAGATTTGCCGACGATTGTAGGGGTCACACGGTGGCTTGCGTCGGCATTAGCGCAACAAAGCACTGAAATGCGCTCCTTCACAGTTTTGTGGCCAGGTGTGGACGTGATTTCTCGGTGGGCCTGTGTGTTGGAGGGTAGAGAACGCCAATATGAGCCAGTCTCGTCACCGTTATAGAGTTGCCAATGTTGAAGGTGTTCCTCGGTTATAAGGGCGTGGAAGCGATCAGTGAAGGGTTCTATGGCCGAAGTATCGGCGCTTAAAATTTCACCACAAATACTCCTGTTTGTGAGGCCATGGCGGTTTCGGAACCTCCACAACCACCCCTCGCTAGCCTTGAAGTCTGGGTGATGAAGATGCTGTCCGAAGCGTTCTGCTGCATGTTGTATCTCGATGCCTCTCACTGGTACGCCCTCAGCACGAAGTTGTTGGTACCACTTCAGCACTGCGTCGTCGATGTCTTGATAGGCTAGCTTGGCCTTGCGAAAGATCTTGGCGGTAGATGGACCATGAAGCACAGCTGCGCCATGATGCCGGACTTTTTCCTTGTCTCGGATGAAATCGTAGATTGTCGATCTGCCTAAGCTATAGTTCTCCTGAAGCTGCTTGGCTTTCATCCCACTGTCCAGATCCTTTAACATCTGTAGCTTTGTTTCTAGTGATACAGAAGTCACCTTACGCTTAGGCTTATCCTTGGGAGGCATGGTGAACAAAATAATGGCACGCGTCGGTGTGTAACACAACAGAGCTTGGTGCGGACTGACGCTCCCAGCCTCCCACGCTCTGTCCCCGGATGTAAGATGGCGTCGGACCTCCCTTCTGTTTCTCGGATATTCACCCTTATTGTCCGGTGACGTGAGGTGGCATCCGACACGTCATCCTTTGTCGGACACCGTTACGACACATTTCGGAAATATTCGAGATATCAGAGGACGGTTATGACGGACATTTCCCGAATACTTATATAAAGTCCGACAATGTCAGAGACGGCCGGAAATGTCCGAAATACGGAAGTGCATGTCCGAGAGGCCGTAGCCAGTCCGAGTAGTGCGGGTTTCCGACTTCTAGAGGTCCAAGATAGCGAGGGTTTACTGTACTTGTAATTTGTCACTGCTATTCTTGCTAGGATATCCAGATGTGCACTAGTGACTCTATTTCTCGGCTTCCTCTTCACAATATTCATAGTTGAAAATGTAGATTCACAAATGTATGTGCTCATAAAATAGCTGCATCATAAGCCATAAGGCAAATAAGCCACAAGGATAAGCAGAACAAAATATATATAGGAAGTATATTACATATTGTTGTGAGTTTTCATAGCCCCCTCTCTCTCTCTCTCTCTCTTGCGAGCCGCCAATCAGGTCATTGCGAGCCGCAACTGGCTCACGAGCCGCGCAATGAAGACCACTGGCATAGGGCCTAGTTCCAGAGGTTGAGGATAACCCTTCCTGCCCGGGCTGCCTTTCTAAATAACACCGCTCGTCTCCGGGTGATCTGGCTAAAAAACAACGCATGTAAACATTGGCTTATCTCTGTTAATACAATAGCTACAACATTCAAACAAATTTTAAAATGTAGCCCTTACTTTGATCTGTAGAGTGGCGGTGAGTACAGCTCTGTAGCTTAACTGGTTCAAGAGTGGTGGCGGCGATTTTAACCCTTCTCTAGCGGGGTGTTTTGGGCTCATTTGGGCATATTCAGGCCCTCCTGAATGATCAATCAAGTATCTGCATGAAAAGAAATGTATTCAGCAAAAAACTAGGCGCTAAAAGCTTCAAAATGAGACCAGAACGAGCTACGTAGCACTCGTGTTCTAATGCAGTGGTGCCACGAACATGGGAGTTTAGCGTATAGCGGTATATTTTTCCCAGCTATGCTCGCTACTGGCTATGCTGCCGTCCTCTCGAGAACACAGGGAGGGTGAGTCAGTGTGCGGCGGTAGGCCCTGGGAGTCGGACATGTGGCCCGCTGCACTCCCGGCCATTTGCACTCTATTTTAACCCTTTAAAAGCCATAATAATGCTCCTAACTTGCTGCAAATTGGTGCACGACTTAAGTCGAGCGCCGCCAATAATGGGTTGGAGGTAACTTTTGCCGCATATTTACCTAGACACGTCTGAACGCTCAAGTGCGGCCCCGGCTACGACGCACTACTGCACTCGTCGCCCCACCCGCAATTATGCCGGGAAGCGATTTGAGTGTTTTTATTGTTTATTTTGGCATTTATTATTATTATTGTCATTTTCACTCAATAAAGTTACCTTTATCAAGATATTTTTGTGTCTCACTTGTACTTCTATTGTTATTATATTCTTAGTGTCACTTTCACTGGACTATGATAATTGATTGGGAGGTTTGACGTACCTCCCAACCTACCAAATAGGAAAACCTACTATTTGGTAGTAGTCTTGTAAAATCCAACGTCAAGGCTATTAATCTAATTGTAATTACGACTTGTCTATTTTGACTGCTATGTCGTCATCCCAATAGAGTCTACTCCTTAACTTACTCTAGGAAACGTTGTACACTAACCAAAACTACCACCGAAGGTGAAAAAAGCATAGAAGAGAAGAAAAAGGGATTTACCTTAGTTACAGTTGAGACCCATCCCGTGTTCTGTTGGCGCAGACTCCTGGCGGACCTGCGCATGAGAGACCCTCGCTCGTCATAAAAAATTCCACGTAGACAGAAGAGCGAGGATGGGCAGGTGAACGGCGTGTGGGAGGGTACTATGTACGTTGGATTTTCCAAGACTACTACCAAATAGTAGGTTTTCCTATTTGGTAGGTTGGGAGGTACGTCAAACCTCCCAATTTGTTAGTAGTCTTGGCAAATCCAACGTCAAGGCTGCGTAACAAATTGGAGGCGGACATCCAAGCCCATAACAACCAAATACAAATGCACAAAATATAAATGACCAAGAACACAAAATAAACAAGAGAGTTTAATAAAAAGATTGAAAAACTGAGGAGTAGTTCTAAAAGAGCAGTTTTTACAGTGTGACTTTGTCATTCATAGCATCGGAGAAAACTTGAAAAATCTACAACAGTACTGTACAAAAATCCATTTCTTCTGAAGCGCAGATATTTACAGCATACCAACATACATGTAGTTATTTCCTTTATATTTATTATGTCACTAAAATATACCACAGAAGAAATGAAAGATACACTTGGGATTAAAATCTTATTTGTATTGCACAATACAGTATTAACACCTTAAGAGCGGCCTAGGCAATAATTTCTATGTACCGCCCAGCGTTTTTTTTTTTCCCTAAATAGGGTTGTTTCCGTGCTCATTTTCATGCATAAACAAGACCCAGAGCGTAAAACAAGTAGCTATCCCTGAAAGGGCGTAAACAGAGCTTTCCAATGACACCCGAACCATCCTTGTACTGGTTCTCTTGCAACGATCGTGCAACACGAGTGCAAAAAACCTAAAATAAGGTAATTTCCGTACATAATTCCCTGTGTAGCGAGTGAGAAGAGGGGGAGGAAGTTAGAATACAGTTCAGTACATCCGCGGTGGTCGTGGGGAGCGATCATAAGGTTACTACGCTCGTCCCACCGCTCAGCTCTCTCTCTCAGCAACATTACGTGCTGAAAATGGCACTCGACAGCTGTCGTGCACCGCCACATAGTCCAAATTGATTTCACTCGACATATGTTGCGCGCCGCCAGTTATGGGTTAAAAGCCAATGTCATACGTGTGGAACGTTAAAACACAATAGTTCCTGCACAGTAATTATGAGAGTTCAATAGGAAGAATGCGTAGATGCGGCACAAGTACAGAGGTGGCGGTAAGTAAATCCCAGAGCAGAGGTGGCGGTGAGTAAATCCCAGAGCAGAGGTGGCGGTGAGTAAGTCCAGAGCGTGAGTCAGGTGTGTGCGTGCAGTGTGGCTAGCTGGTAAGTACTGGCTGCGCTAAGCCAACACACCCATGACGTCAGGTCTGTTCGAAGCTCAGTGGTTCACCCCAAGGAAGGTGAACTTGGGTTCACCCGACATCCCAGGATTGGCTGGTCGTGTAGGGTTAGACTAGCCAGTTTGCGATGGTGTAGTTTATGGCTTGAATGACATTACATACACACATGGGAAAAGTAGGTCACATGGGACATATACTGTATACAGAATATATAAATACAGTGCACTCCCCGTATCCGCGCCTAAGTCGTACCACGTATTTTCCGCGGATACGCGTTTTTGCGGATACGTGGGCAGTGTTTAACATTGGTTTCAATGGGAAATAGACTTAGGTCGTACCAAGCTCACCAATCTTGGACCCTCAAATACACTATTTTGACCTACCTAATGACATTTATATGTACCCAATGATTAAAGGATACTCACTTTGATCCACAATAACTGTTCCACTGCTCCACTAAGCTCCAGGACAATCCAAAGCAGTGGACATCAAGTACAGTCCAAAGGTAAATTCAGGTGTCACTTGTGCCATATCATCATCCCCTCCCCTATGAACCATTCTTAGAACTCCTTTAAGAACCACTTATAACTCATTAATCAAGATTATCTGCACTTTTATCTAAAAAAAACTTATTAAACATGATTTTCTTCACTTTATCCTCAACCAATGAACCATTCTTAGAACCACTTAGAACACATTAAGCCACCTGAATATGAGAAGGAATAGAAAATGACATGAGAGTTCAGTAGCACTAAGTTTTTCTCCCTTACACAATTGATTTGCCTTGTGTGAGAGGGATCTGCCTTGTGTTAGAGGGATCTGCCTTGTGTGAGGGGGATCTGCCTTGTGTTACAGGGTTCTGCCTTACATTACAGGGGTCTGCCTTGTGTTACAGGGATCTGCCTTGTGTTAGAGGGATCTGCCTTGTGTGGGACAATCGGCTTTTTGCAGTCTCTCATATTCTTATGTTCTTATATTTCGCCTTTCTTGGTTAATGGCAGCACTGCTTTCTTCCTCGATCGAGTGAAAATCCGCGGATAACGCGTTCTTTTTCGCGGATAATCGCCGATAACGAGTAATGGGATATTTATTAGTGGCCCCTCCATCATTGACGAACATGCCTATTACATAAGGCATCCTCTTCAAACACTAATCCGCCGTAGTTTTGAATCTACCGCGCAGAGCATTTAAAAACTGAGGAGCCTTCATCATGAGCGCACGCGACCTCACTCATGGCTTCAGTCATTATGAATTGGGTTCTCACTACGAAAAAACTTCGTAAAAAATAAAAACAAAAAGAAAATAAGAATAACTATCCAATAAGCTTTCCATCATATCGTGGATGTACTTGTGTGGATCTCTGACCAGACGCTGATTCAGGCGTCATTCTTCCTTCTCTGCTCTGCGTTCAGCCTGCCCGGACGTGCCTCCCCACGCTCCGCTAGTTCCGCATTCGTGGCGTCCCTAGTGAGTTTTTTCTCATTTGTTTACTCCAGGATGTATCGAGTAAGGTTAGGATAGGCGTAGCAGGAGTGTCCTGGGCTGGTTGCCCGCAGTGCAGTGTATTTTGGGTCGAGTGTATGGGGCATCTATTTCGGATGTACCCTCGTGGTCCCGTTGTGGACATGTGAACTTTTTCACAGCTGTGTTAGTTTGTGATGCAGGCGGCTTTCACTACGCGTTAGTTAGTGCTGCCTTTTATCTTTCTGATGAGGTAAGCTTTGTTTCTGATGTTCCCAGCGTATTTTTCTTCACTTAGTGAAGTTTTTTCTGGGTCCCGAGTCAGTCTTCCCTTGGTCGGAAGTTTGTGCTACGGTGGTGTGTTGGCGGTGGTTCCTGTTGTGATATTTCCAGTGTTTGTGTATATTTCAACTTTTATTATGCCGTCTACCTAGGCCTAGCCAGCCGCTCGTAGCTTTGCCACATGTACTAGTGTTATTGTTTATTATTTATAAATATGCCCTACTGTGTCATGTGTATCCGGGTTTTAGTTGTGTATTGGCTAATTCCTCGGACTATAATTGTTTCCTGGTTTAGTTGTGTATTGGCTAATTCCACGGATTATTGAGTGACCTTGGGGTTGTCGTGCGTGGCTCTCCTCGTGTCTCTTGTTGTTCAGATGGTGTCTGTTCAGGGTGGGTTGCCTTCCGGCGGGGTTTTCTCGGTTTCACCATGAAAATCCCGGCCGCGAGCCGTGTTGGGCCACACGTGGTTGTTAACACTGGCTTGTTTCCCCGGCGTTGGGGTGTCTGTGGCTCTCCAGGACTGCGTCTCTGTGGGTGCCTGGTTTCAGGCCTCCTTTGATTCCCGGCGGGATGGCTGTTCCCATCTATAAAACGTTGTTCATGCGGACATACGTTATGTAGTTTTTCTACCCGGTTTTACAAAAACCACTTGAAAAACCTAGCTGTTGTTTTAGGCTTTCCTCCCCGGCGATCTTTTACAAAGAAGTGGGGACAGGAACTTATGGGGTTAACGTTTGGACATCTCACCCGGCGGGTGCACCTGGGTAGGGTGGGATGAACGACTTATGTCTTTCAGTTAGTTAACCAATCCATTTTAGTGATACTATGTGTATCGCCGCCTTTACTCTTACGGCGATTGAAGGTTCAAATTAGGTTAATTTATCGATTCTTCTCACCCGGCGGGTGCTCCTAGGTGGAGGAAGTAAGGAATTTACAAAATTCGATTTCGATTTAACCACTTAATTTAGTGATACAAGTAGGTATCGCCGCCTTCAAACTTACGGCGATCTTTTGTGACAATTCGTTAGACATCAGATCTCGTATCATCCTGCCCTGTGCTATTCTACTAAAATATTTCAAGGGCCGGCGTCTTTATGGGGGGTTGCTTTGTTACAAAATTGAATCTTGAGACAGTCACCACCACCAAGAGACTATAAGCGCCATGCTGGACCGTTATATTATATCAGAGGGTATTCTTCACTTTCTTTAACAAAAGATTTGTTTAGATTTTCTGAACCCCGCCGCGTAGGGAGCTGTGTTTGTGTCAATTACATCTCGTTACCCGGCGGGTTATTAACACTTGTGTGCGAACATGTTGGGTTAACCTTATGAGCATTAATTCCTGGAAATTTTCTTTTTTTTCCAGAGCTGAGCTCCGGCGGACCAATACAGACCCGGCGGTAGTTTCCTCCCACCAGTCTCTGTCATGGCTACCGTGGCCCCAGTTTTTGCTTTGTGCACTACCCCTGCTTGTGCTGGTATCCCTATTTTTGCGCATACCCGTTGCATAAGGTGTGTTAAATGTCTAGACCGTTCAAGGGGTCTCTGGGTTATGCGTAATTGTTCTTTTTGCTCCCAATTAGCTGTAAAGGTCCTTTGTGATAATGATAAGACCGCGGCGGTAGCGTTGAGAGAGGTTAGGCAACAGATGTCAGCCTACACTACCATTGTTGCGCATAAATCACTTCAATGTGACAACGTCCCACTTTGGGATAGATTGCTCTCCGAACACCCTCCCCCTAAACGTTCCTCTAGAGTCACGAGTATTAAGCCGGCGGAGACTGGTCAGGGTTCTGTATCCTCTGCTGCTACACCTAAACGCCCAAGGGAGCCTACACCCCCGGTATCCGCCTCCTCGTCTCGGGCGAGATCCCGGTCTAGGTCTCCTCTTAGACACCAGTCATCTAGTCGTGCCTCTTCACCGGCGAGTAAGAAGAGTAGGACGGAAGGTTCCACCAGTGGTCACGGCGAGGATTCCTCCAGATCTAAGAATAGTTCGCGGTCACACCGTAGCCATAAATCCTCTAAAAAGGATTCACATAAACGGAAGTCCTCTCGACATTCACCAACTTCTAGTGCATCTCATCGTACCTCTACCCCAGACAGAGTTTGTGTTAAGGCCCAAGAGTCCAGTGCAGCGCCTGTCCCAAAAGAGGATTTGCCACTTAATATTTTAACCCTGGAATTGGAAAGTTCAGGGGGTTCAGTAATTGAGAATGTTTCAGACTCTCAAGAGAGCGTAGGCCAGGGCCTCGGTGTTTGGCGGTTTGCTCAACCAGGGTCTGACCACCCACGTCCGACTCAAACGAGTCACACAGTAGCCGATGTCCACAGGGACGCGGCGATCCCATCCTCTATCCCAGACTTATCTTGGCAACAAGGTACCCCTGCCTCGGCGGGGTCTTCTCAGGAGGATCAGGAGGAGAAAGACGAAGTTTCTATAATTTCGGAGATGGAAGGACAAGGGTCAGGCTCAGGCTTGGACGCCACACAGGATACTAATGATTCACCTGTAAGTTCTTCATCAAACCAGTTTGTTACGGCACAAGAAATTAATGGGCTGCTTACTCATGCTTTATCTAAATTTTTTGGCCAACAACAGGAAAACCCCACAATGGACTTGGGGGCTCCCAAGACAAGTTCTACGGTACGGCCTCTGATGACTTCGATTGATTTATCTAAGATCACTAACCCTCCCACTCTGTTAACCTCAGGGATCACGAGGCCTGCTACGGCGGCATTGACAACTTCAAATGTCAGGGTCATAACGGATGTCAATCCACCCCCTCTAGACAAAGCGCCTCTTAGAAAGGTAGCTATGCCCTTACTTTATGGGCCAGACGAGTCATGGGTTCTTTTGAACTCCTCTAAACCAGAGCTTGCCCAACCTACTTTGTCAGGGGAACTCCCGGTACCGCGTGAGTGGGTCATCCAGGGCAATAAGTCAAAGAAATTTTAGGGCCGTGGATACTTTGGGTAATGTTCTGGACGTAAACATCAAGGCTATACCTAGTTATTATCACCAAGATTATTTTGTGTATGCTTCTAAGCCTGCTTTACCCCCTGCCTCAGCTTCAAAACTATTTTCAGACTGGTCTAAGCTGGATGGGTTTAATGATATTAAGACTCTGTCAGCTCTCACTCCTGAACTAGATTTACAGACCGTCACAGACGACGCAGCTAATCCAGTTTTGAAGGTGGGACAGTTGGGACCAGGACCTTGGGTAGATTGGGAGGTAGAGGCTCAAAACTTTGCAACCACTTTCACTTCTAAATCTTCCCACCAGATACCTCAGGATACTCATTCATGGTTCTCCATGCCGGTGGGTTCTGCCGGCGGAGTCCCGTCAGCTTTGTTTTCATTTCTAGCTGCCCCTAAGATTAATCTTTGTGAGCTGAAGGACCCGTTCACTACCCCTACCCCTACTCACCTAGACAGAGAATTTAGGCTACGGGGAAAAGCTTTTCGCCTGTTCTCGCAGTACATAGTATCTCAGCAGGTGGCTAAGTCTTTACTACGGTCCACTCAGGCAATCGCAGATGCGGATGCTCGAAGATCGGTTGAGTTATCCCGGCGACTGATTCTTCAGTCGTCAATCCAATCCTTGGGTGACATACGTACCGCCTTGCTTGAGGCGACAAGATCTTAGGATGTCGCTAGTTCGCAAGCTACCTGATCGCATTGCTAATCAGGTGGTTATGTCACCAGTGTTTACTCCCTCTTTAATGACCCCTGAAGTGTGGCGAACAGTGTTCAATATGGCACAGGCCGTTAAGCACAGTCCCACCCCTTCTAAGAAACCTGCATTTAACTTCCCCAAACCCAGGCCTACTACTAAAGCTCAGCCAGGGGGATCTAAACCTTTTCTTCCGCCTAAGTCCTCCCACTCCCCCCAGGGTCAGTACAGGCATAGACAGAGTAGGTTTTCAGGTCAGAGAGGACGCGGCCAAAATAAACCAGGTCAGGGCCAGTCTTCGGCCAACACCAGCCAGCCGGCGAAGCGGCCAGCACCAACCCCACCATCAAAAACTAAAGTCTCTCTCACTCCCGGCGCCTACCTTAAGGCCGGAGGAACCGAGGGTAGTACAGCCGGCGAACCCTTGTCTGCTAACTGGGTCGTTCCGAACGTGTCACCAAGCATGGCCGTTAAACACTTGGGCACGGATGGTGGCACGCAAAGGCATCACTTGGCAGTGGCTCCGGCGACCTCGATTACGTCAGCCGACAACGGCGAATTTTGTTTCTTTAGAGGTGGAGTCACTAGCCCAGGAAATGATTGCCAAGAATGTCATCATCCCGGTCCCCCCAAATTACCCTGTATTCACGTCCAAACTATTTTTGGTTCCCAAAAGGGACAGTGTTCAGATGAGGCCGGTCGTAGACCTGTCTTATCTGAATCTTCACATTCACAACGAATCTTTCAGAATGTTAACAGTACACCAAATCAGGCTAACACTTCCGCCGGGAGGTTGGATGTGTTCACTAGACCTGACAGACGCCTATTGGCACGTATCGGTCAACAAAAGATTTCAAAGGTTTTTGGCCTTACGGATCAGGCACCAAAATTTTGTTTTTCAGAGGATGCCGTTCGGCTTGAACCTGGCACCTCGATTATTCACAAAACTAGTCCGGCAAGCCCTGATGCCATTGTTAAAACAAGGGATCAGAGTGTTGTGGTGTCTGGACGACTGGCTGGTGGTGGCAGAGACACAACAATTATGCATAAAACATGTCAATATCATTTTAAATCATGTCAAAACTCTAGGCTTCAAGGTAAATCTGGTAAAGTCAAACCTTGTTCCCTCACGAGTAATTCAGTGGATAGGGCTGGTCTGGGACACCGCTGCTCTCACTCTGAGTCAGAGTGTGGACAATCGCAACAGGTTTCGCAGGAAACTGTTCAGGTTTCTTCACAGTCTGACTACGACGCGAAGGGTCTGGGAGTCTCTGGTCGGCTCTCTCAACTGGATTCAACTAATTGTCAAGTTGGGCCGGTTGAAAGTTAAACGATTAATATTGGAAGGCAACAAATATTTCCCGCTCTTACCGGCGGGAAAATTATGGCCCATCCCGAAATTAATCCACACCTTACTATCGGTCTGGGCGAAGAGGGAAACATTGCACTCAATAATGTCATGGACCTCTCCTCCACCAACGGTAAGGGTAGACACGGATGCGTCAGGCACAATTGGGTGGGGATTTCAGTCAAATCAGGGTCACCAGGGTCAGGGGCTTTGGTCCCACTTAGAAATCTCGCACATCAATGTCAAAGAATTACTAGTCCCCTTGTATTTCCTTCAGGCTCACGGCCCGGCGTTACGGGGCAAGTCGGTGGCCTTCAGAATGGACAATCTGAATGCAGTCCACTGTATTCAGAAACAAGGGTCAACGAGGTCAAGGAAGTTGCTAAATGTGTCGGAAGAGATTTTTGCTCTAGCCAACAGTCTAGATATTTATCTTCACGCATCTTATCTCCCAGGCGTAGCGAACGTCTGGGCAGACGCTCTGTCCCGGAGACAGAGCACGACAGTAGAATGGGAGCTCAAGCAACCCATTTTCAACCTAATGATTGCAGAGCTCTCCCATCCACAAGTGGATCTTTTTGCGTCCGAGGAGACTCACAAACTCCCTCTATACCTCACCCGCCGGGCGAAAATGCCGGCAGGGGGGCCAGACGCCCTAGTGACAGACTGGAACAGATGGAGCTCCATCTATCTGTTTCCACCGCCAGATGCGTCACTAATGTGCCACGTAGTGAACAAACTACGAGATTATCGAGGCTTAGTCTCGCTAATCGCGCCACTGTGGCCGGCGCAGTTGTGGTACCAGCAATTGAAAATGTGGTGCCCGGACCCGGTATCGCTCCCGGTCGGGTATTTCCACTTAGACACGATTGGCAACCTAGCGACCTCGCTGACTTTTGCATTATGGACATTCAGGAGGCCAAGTGGCTAGCACCATACGGTAGAGATGTGACCAATAAATTACTCAATCAATATACTCAGTCTACAAAACGACAGTATCAATCACATTGGCAAGCCTTTACTTCTTGGATCGTTAGGACAGAACAAACTGTACCCTCAGTGGCATTAGTTTTTAATTATTTGAATTATCTGTTTGAGCAGAAACGTTTATCTGTGGTAACATTAAAAAATCACTTAACTGCGATTAGAGTGCCCTTTTTTAGACCTTACGGGTCTTTCCATACCGGTGGCGGAGGAAACAGGTTTTATGAGAGCATGTTTTAAACTACGCCCACCTCCCCGTCAGCTCATGCCTACTTGGTCTCTGGACAAAGCTTTGTCTTTGCTTCACTCTCATCTGTACCAAAATACTGCAGACTTTGCATTACTCTTAAAAAAGGCGGTTTTCCTTTTGGCTTTGGCCACCGGAAACAGAGTGTCTGAGCTGGCGGCGATGAGCAACACACCTAATTGTCTTAGGTTTGGTAGACTTAATGAATGTATTTCCATTGCACCCTCCCCAGGTTTTGTAGCCAAGAATGAGCATAGTGCACACGTGTTTTCTGAGTTCACGGTGCCGGCGTTAAAAAGGGGAAAGGTGCATCATAATTTATGTCCAGTGCAAGCTCTAACCAAATATTTGAGAGTAGCTCCTCGAAACCCCCAAGGTGCTTTATGGGTAGCAAGTACGGGTAAACGCTTACTTAAACGGCGATTAGCCTCTCTTCTGGTAGAAGTCATTAAAGAAAGTAATCCCGGCGTTGTGGGTCGGGCCCACGATTTACGCAAATGGGCAGCCTCTTTACGTTTCCTGAAATTTTTTTCAGTTGAAGACATAGCGTCCACGCAGTTGTGGGCGTCTAATCATACGTTTCTGTCTAGATACTTGTCAGTTGCTCTAGACAAACCTTCCTTACCATGTATAGCTTTAAGGCAGAGGGTCTAGGTGGCCCTACAGTCACTTTTGTTTACTTTCACGGGAAAGGGGAGGGGGGGGGGGGTGCAGTCAGTTGACATAGGACACCCTAGACCCCGCCGGAGTATGAGAGCTGTGATACAATTTAAGGTTAAAATGTGATATGAAAATTTCTCAGTGAGAAATTGTGCTAGTACAATGTTAAGTACAAAACAACGGTGTTGTTAGAGTAGTTTAGCTGCGAAAGCAATTTAATATTAGAATAATGGAGTTCCTTTGCAATTTATCTCCAAGTTTATGTTGGGGTTTATTATGTGCACATATAAACTTATAACATGTTATTTTTTGTCACCACTCGTTGAGTGGGGTGCCTTTGTAACTACAGATCTGTGTTCAGAATCTTCAGGGTTACCCATTTTTTTGTCAGGCAGGCTTCTTTGAAGCACGCACCTGCCTGAACCCCCTTTTTCTTGTATTTTTTCGGCCTACGCCGTTGTTAAATATATTTTCAAAAGTAAGAATACTATGTGGTTGTTTTTATTATCTGCTTTTCTAGAGTTATGATATGATTACGAATGTCCCCCTCCAGTCTTAGAAATCAGGCATGTTCGTCAATGATGGAGGGGCCACTAATAAATTATAGGTTTGACTCCTGTAAGGAGATAAAGAAAACCTAATATTTAGTAGTGGCCCCGTAATCATTGACGACTGGGGCCCTCCCGACCGTCCCCTTCCCATTCGTTGATGTATTGAGGATTTTGGTTTACTTGATATGTCAGTGAAGGAAGAATGACGCCTGAATCAGCGTCTGGTCAGAGATCCACACAAGTACATCCACGATATGATGGAAAGCTTATTGGATAGTTATTCTTATTTTCTTTTTGTTTTTATTTTTTACGAAGTTTTTTCGTAGTGAGAACCCAATTCATAATGACTGAAGCCATGAGTGAGGTCGCGTGCGCTCATGATGAAGGCTCCTCAGTTTTTAAATGCTCTGCGCGGTAGATTCAAAACTACGGCGGATTAGTGTTTGAAGAGGATGCCTTATGTAATAGGCATGTTCGTCAATGATTACGGGGCCACTACTAAATATTAGGTTTTCTTTATCTCCTTAGAGGAGTCAAACCTATAATTTAGGGGTGTCCGCGGATAGCGAGGATCACAGATAACGGGAGTGCACTGTATCCCCAAGCTCGTGACCACTGTGTCCGTAACCCGTACACCCCCCCCCCCCCCCCCGCTTTTTCCAAAGAAATCAAGAAAATATAAAGATGGACGAGGGGGGAGCCCAGGCACCCAGCCAGGGCACCAGGAGACGAGACTCCCGAGAGCGACCACCAGCCCGACGGACATGGAGAGGAAGGAGGAGACGAAGGGTGTGACCGAGGACCACAAACTCACAAGGTAATGTCGGGTAATGACCGACTGTGCAGGAACCGTAGGGAGGCAGCAAAGGATCGAAGAACATGCGCAGAACCCCAACAAGCAGGTAAACGGGCATGAAACACCCGACAAAGGAGGCGTCCAAGCGGCACCCTCGACAACCCCCCATCAGTCCTCAGTGACACCCACACAGCCGGCACCACAGACTCCAAATATGTGTGCCAGGAGTACACCGGGCATCACACAACGCGAGCACAACCACGTCGGAAAGCCAGCGGCAGCCAGTCCCGCCACCCAACTACCAGAAACCAGCGCCACGATGGACAAAGGACTCCCGAGCAACAGCACCGGCGTCGCGTCCTGTGTGTATATTCGCGACGCGAGAAGGTCCAGAGTCCAGTCCAAAACCCACAGAGGAGGGGGCTGGCGCGGCGGCGGTCGTGCCCGGAAGGCAGTTTTCAGGAAGGAAACCAGCACGGTCGGTAGAACGACCAGCCTAGCCAGAGACACAAAGACCTCCTGGATGGTAGACAGGCGGCAGCGCACAGAGCAAAACATGAAGTGACGGGCGCGGAAAAAGCGAAACAAGCTGCGCCAAAGTCGTATGTCCCGCATCCAGTGGGACACGGAAGACCATGGAGAGTCCGACCAGGAACGGGAGAGGAAGGCAGGGAGGACCCGTCTGTGGACCAGGAGCCACCGAGCCCGCGAATGTCATCAAGGGCCCGAGGTTGCCAACCCGGCCCAAGAGGAATCGCGAGACAGGCAGGGGCACCAGAAACGGGCACCCTTACCGCAGCTGGGCGCACCAAGCCTGTGCCAGCCACGGGGGCGGCAACAACCAGACCCGGCCGCGGAACTGTCGTAGCTTCAGGGGGATGTCGCACAGCAAGAGTGCGACCGGAAGAGGAATACGAAGAGCGCCGCCACCTCGCCCCATACGTCCGCGAATGCAACCAGAACCATTGCCGGGGTGCAAGACAGGAGGGAGAGGGACAAAGGCAATGTGTGCAACCCCCACGAGGCGAACGAGGAGAGCCCCGGAGCGCCCCAAGAAGCAGCCAGGTCGGCGAAGACAGTATGCGGCAGCGTCCACTCTACCAGAACAGCCTGTCCGTACAACAGGCAGTCACGGGCAGGCAGGAAGCGCGCAGGGACACGCAGTGCCGGTCCACCAGGAAGAACAACGGCTGTGCGATCCCCAACAGAGTACGAGACCTGGAGGACCCCTGCACGCGGAGACCATGGACCACCGATTGAACGTTCAACCTGAAAGCCACCGACTCGCCCGAAAGAGCGAACGCGTGAATGGTAGGGGCGTGTGCCCAGAGCGCCAGCCCAGACGTTGATGCCCCATGGACAACAAGGAGCGGAGCCCTAAGCCATCTTGCACAACGTATCTGCGACCACTCAGACCGTCGGCAGAGGGGCAGGCCAGGGCACGGCCGCAGAGAGCAAGCCCCGAGTGACTCAGTGACCGAAGGGAGACGTGGAGGGCCCCAGACTGCGGAGACAATGGACCCCCCCGGCAGAGTGTCCAGCCCGAAAGTCACTGACCCGCCCGAAGGGCCAGTGCGTAGAACCTCGGGAAGAACAATGTCACCAACAGGTCGAGAGCATCGACGTGCAGGGGCATGTGGCCGACCACCAGCCCTGACGGTAAAGTCCCATGGACTAGTGGGAGCTCCAAGCCAACACTAGCATATAGGAGAAAGAGAGGGGATATGATAGAGATTTTTAAGATAGTGTCAGGAAAGTATGATGAGGATGTGTGTGAAGGTATCTTCTTGATGCGGGAGGGAACAAGAACGAGAGGACACTCTAAGAAAATTTTCAAAGAAAGAAATAGGCTTGAAAAGGCAAAGAACTCATTTTGTGATAGAGTGGTAAATGAGTGGAACGCACTGCCCCAGTATGTAGTCGATTCCGAATCAATAAGGGAGTTTGAAAGTAATCTTGATAAAGCATGGGGAAGACAAGATTTGAAGTTTGATTATAAAGCAAAAAGAGAATAGTAAAAATATTTGCGTCTGCTACCGCCGCCGCCAACACCGTGAACGACCGCAGCAGTGCAAGTACTGGTACTGAGCTGGATACACAGGCCTAGTTTGCCTTTTTCCAGAGGATCTACTGTAAGACTACTGTAAGAAACCACGCACGACAAATCTGTGACCAACCAGAATGTCGGTGGTGGGGCAGACCAGGGCCCGGGTGGCGAAAGAGAGCCCTGAGCGACCCCGAGTACCAAAGGGTCGGTAAATGGCGCATGGGACTAGCCACAAACTGGAACGTGGCGGTCGACAGGGAGCGCGTCCAGTGCGTACCGAGCCATGGTGTTGGAGAATATCCACCAAACGTCCAGGTAAAACAGGAGCCGGATACCGTATCGCAGGAGAGGATCCAGAGCCTGTATCACCAGCACAGTGCCAAAATGCACCCGGTAGCTCCAGCGACATCAACGACAGAGGTCACAGCGTCAGTCGGACCAGGAGTACCAACAGCACGTGAAACCGAGTGCTCATGAGAGAACTAGCGAGGGCCGACAGAACCAGCACCGGACTCATCGCGTCACAGGCAGTCTACGGTACCAGGAATACACAAGAGAGGAAAATCCTGTGGCCGGGTTGCACCACCGGAACTACCCATTGTCCGTGCACGGGCCGCGACCATGGTGGCCACGTCGCTAGGGTAGATTCTTCCTGGGAACCGTGCGGCCGCACGTGCCTCGCGGCCAGTGAAGATGGGCGCAAGGGAGAAAAAACAGTGGGGACTCCCGCGACAAAGTAGGCAACCTGTCTGAGAGGCGAGAAGGAGACCGACCTGGAGAGCCGAGACGTGGAAGCCCCTCCGAAACGGCTCTGAATGCCACGAGCAACCTCTACCACTCCCCCCCCACCCCCCCGGCGTGTCACGCCATGAGCCGTTCGGGGGAGTCCACCCCGACAAAGCGCGACCAGAGGGAGAGGCCAGACTGGCCTAGCACCAGCGGGGCCAACGCGATGAGGCCCGGCCGAGCGGGTGGACAGCGTACAGTACTCCGACCGTGACGCGGCACGACGGTGCGTGCCTTAACCCTTCCAGCCCGGCTGTCCTGTTATATGGACACCGCGGCAGTTGGGCAGGCCCCCGGGTGTCCTGATAACAGGCAGTAAGCTTGAAAGCCTATTCAGCTTGGTCTGAACCCTGTGCGTCCGATGCATGTAAACAAAGCTGGTCATTGCGTCACCGCACCTCCGAAAACAAGAAGGAGACGTCGGATCAATGTTGTTGTTGTATGGTATGAAGAAATTAGTGTCTGAAAAGCTCCGATATTGTCAACATCGCGGCAAAATTCGCTGCACGGAAATCGCCATCACAACTGAACCAGTTGACTTACAGAGCTCTACTCGATGCCAGTCTATAGATTGGAAACCGCACTACGTTTAGAGATGCGTGGGAAATTTCTAGCAGTTAAAATAACAAAGATACTGTAGCCTAGGCCTTGGTGTTTTTTGGCCAAATTGCCCGGGTACCCGACACTGTCCTTAGGAGGGGGACCCCGGGTCAGAAGGGTTAAGCAGGGGCAGCCGACAGGCAGGCGTGCAGCACCCAGGTGGTACGGAGCAAACAACCCCGTCGTAGACAGAGTGCAGGGTACAGCAGCCCCAGATGCACAGCGAACAGGGCGCTGCAGCAGACCGTGGACCGGATGGCGAGGCAATGACGAGCAGCCTCGCACAGCATCACCGGTAGCATGGGGACGAAGGACATAACGAGCTGGAGGGAAATCCGCCGCACATAGCCCATAGCGTGGCGAAGGGTACGCTGAGGCACCGCCTCGGCAAGATGGGGGAGTTGAACGGAGGGCAGCAGGTGCCCAATGACAGAGGCCACCAAGTCCACCACCCGCCGGCGCAAGGCAAAAGCCGAGAGCCACCCCCTCGGGGAGAGTGAAGAAGGCAGAGACACGCCACGCAGACAGCCGACAGAGACGAGAGGGAGGAAGAGGCAGGCACAGCAAGCGAGACATCGACGTCGACTGCCCGGGAAGCAAACAGCAGGACCCCGACAAACCAGACCCCAAACAGGGTGGGTGAGCGAGCACGGCAGGAAGAACAGGTATACTGCCCTCGCGCAGGTCCGGCCCCAAGGAGAAACAGTTCCAACAAGACCGAGAGGGACCGAACAACCAGTAGGACGGCCAAGCGGCTGAAATCCGACTAGAGCAGGGGCCTATGGGCAGATGGAGGCCTGGGCCCACCGATAAGAACTGACGGCCCGCCCTGCTCGAGGGAGGCCTATACTGTACTGTACCTCCACGACCGCAACCAGAACGCCCTGAACAGCAGGTAGACACAAAGAGGGACAGACCAGCCAGAAGGAAGAGGTCACGCCAGGGTTCGGAGGGCACCAGTACCCGGGCCCTCTCGCCCCAATAACAGACATCCCCGGAGGAAGAGAACCCCGAAACCGCGGCCAGGGCCTCCGACCCACAAGACGGGGTCCACCCCTGGGGAGCAGGAAGGGGATGAGAAGAGCGGCCAGGGGTGAGCAGAAGGGCAGAAGAGTCCGCAAGAGGAAGAAGAGCAAGGATCCCCGGGCCTGCAGAGGAGGAAGGGGCGGGGGCAACGGCGGAGGAGGGAGACCTCCCCCCCCCCCCCCCCTTCGGTAGAACGGCAGGCGGAGGAGAGACAGCCAGGGAACGTATCCACAACAAGGAACTCCCCCCTGGATAGTGGGGGAGAGGGAAGCAGAGGAATAATGAGGGGGGAGCAGAAGAACCCCCTTTTGCCGTTGAAAGTCGGTGTAAGCAGAGGAAGAGACAGCAGAAGCCACACCGAGATGGAAAAAGCGTAGAAAAAGACTGCAACACCGCTGAATCCATCAAAGGTCAACCTGACAAGCACTGTGCGCTGCATCCAAGGAGAGCAGCAGTCGTAAATGAAGAAAAGATGTCCGTAAGTGGGCCATGTACGAAGAGAGACACCCCTCCCTGTCAAGGGAAAATCCACGGATGTATCTCCAGAGCACAACCGGAACACACAGAAGGACTGTGGGACACTAGAAACAGCAGTATGTCGGAGGGCAAGTAACGGTGAGGGTTCGGAAGAGTTGTTGTTGCCTGATTTCCCTTGTACCCCTTTTGGACACCCAGGACATGGAAAGGAACCTTGAGGAGTTGGAAGACTTGTTGTTGCTTGATGTCCTTGAATTCCTGTGTACTCCGTTGGACTCCTAGTTGTTGTTGTTGTTGTTGTTGTTCCCTAAGCTGCCTGGCCGAACAGCCCCGAGTCCCTGAGGAAGGCCATGGCCATGATCGGGCTTTCCCACAGAGCTCTCATTGAGTGTAGATTGTGTTGTTGGCGTAAGTGGTTGTGTGAAATGCAGTCTTCTATGATGTGTTTAATGGTATGGGGTGCTGTGTTACATCCCGGGCAGGTGTCGACGACAGAGTCATCCAGTCTCTTCTGATAGCTCAAGAGAGCTGGATGGTGTCTGCATTTCAGCCTGGCCAGGTGGACTCTGTCCTCGCGAGGAAGGGAGGATTCGGAAGGATGGATTTCGGGAGGTCGTGCTTGCAGCTGCGTGTTGTCTATGAGTGAGTGGATGGATCGGCGAGAGAATGAGTATGGATGTGCTTCTGGAAGTTGGTTCGGGGTGGGCAGGGAGGGAGAGAGGACAGTATTTGTGTGTGATACCGTTTGCTGGGTGTTGTTTTGATATTTCTCGGTGTCTGTGGGTGTGTTGCCATGTAGTTTAGTGGGTGGTGCTGGTTCATGGAGGCTGCTGCCAGGAATTGAGTGCCTCTCATGTCCAGATGGTCTTTGACTTTGAGGATTTTGGTTTCTTGATGTAGGTGATCTGTGGGTGCAGTAGCTGTGCAGCCTGTAATGATCTTTAGGGCTTTGTTTTGAATAGTCTGTAAGGTCTTATGATGTGTTTCAGCTAGGTTAGAAGCCCAGGCTGGGCTTGCGTATTCCATCACTGATAGCCAACACCTTCTTCCGACACAGAATGATCCACAGGTGCACGTGGAAACGGGTGTGTACGATGGAGGATGAGACAGTGGTGGAACGAAAGTCATTGATTGATTATGTATGTGTGGATGAACGAATGAAGAAATCTGTGATGGATGCTAGGGTGTATAGGGGTATTGGAGGGGGTCTGTCTGATCATTATGTAGTGGTAGCTAAGGTTAGGATACAAAAGAAGTGGGTGAGGAGAGCTGGAGGGAGGCGAGAGGAGGATGGAATTGTGAGGAGGGTGGAGAGGTTGCAGGAGGAGGAAGTCAGGGAGGAGTACAGGAGAGCAGTGGAAAGACGACTAGGTGGGTTCGACCTGGAAGTTATGGAGGAAGTGGAGGAGATGAGCAAGGTGTTTAAGGATGAGATCTGTGCAGCATGTGAGGAGGTGTGTGGAGTGAGGAGAAAAGGGAGGGGAGTGAAAGGTACAGCATGGTGGACAGAAGAGGTAAGAATAGCTGTGGAAGAAAAGAAGAAAGCATATAGAGAGTGGTTGGGTAGTAGAGGGAATGAAGATTTCGAGAGACAGAAACGAGCGAGGTACGTGGATAGTAAGAGGGTGGTGAAGGAAAGTAAGAGAAGAGTAGATGAGGAATTTGGAAGGAATCTGAGTGTAAAATGGAGGGAGAGTAAGAAACTGTTCTGGAAAGAAGTCAAGAAAGTTAGGGAAGGTAGCAAGGGAAACAGTAAGGGTGTGAAAGATAAGAATGGGAGAATGCTAGCCGAGAAGCAAGAGAGAGTCGAAAGATGGAGGGAGTACTTCAATGAGTTGCTAAATGTAAGGAATGAAGAGCCAGCAAACATAGCTGGATATGGTATGGGAGGGAGAAGAAGAGAAGTAGTGGAGGAGGAGGTGGGGATCAGGAGGTCAGAAGTGTGGGAAGCCATGAAAAGAGTGAAGTTGGGGAAAGCACCAGGAACAGATGGAGTGTGTGGGGAAATGTTGAGGTATGGTGGTGAGATAGTGATCGAATGGGTATGGAAAATGTGCAAACTAGCATGGGAGAAGGGGAGTGCACCCGATGACTGGAAGACTGGCATAATAGTCCCCCTATATAAGGGCAAAGGGGAAAGAGGAGTGTGTGGTAACCACCGAGGAATATGTCTTCTAAGCGTAGTAGGGAAGGTATACAGTAGGGTAGTGATTGAGAGAGTGAGAGTGTGAACGGAGAAATGGATAGGCGCCGCCGGGTCTGTATTGGTCCGCCGGAGCTCAGCTCTGGAAAAAACAAGAAAATTTCCAGGAATTAATGCTCATAAGGGTAATCCAACATGATCGCACACCAGTGTTAATAACCCGCCGGGTAACGAGATGCAAAGACACAACTAACACATCTCGCCACGCGGCGGGGTGTAAAGTCTAAACAAATCTTTTGCTAAAGAAAGTGAAGAATACCCTCTGATATAATGGTCCAGCATGGCACTTATAGTCTCTCGGAGGAGGTGACTGTCTCAAGATTCAATTTTGTAACAAAGCAACCCCCCAAAAAAACGCCGGCCCTTGAATTATTATAGTAGAATAGCCCAGGGCAGGATGATACGAGATCTAATGTTTAACGAATTGTCCCAAAAGATCGCCGTAAGATCGAAGGCGGCGATACCTGATAGTATCACTAAATTAAATAGGTTAAAATGAATTTTGTAAAATTCCTTAATTCCTCCACCTAGGAGCACCCGCCGGGTGTGAGAATCGATATATAACCTAATTGAACCTTCAATCGCCGTAAATAGTAAAGGCAGCGATACACAGAGTATCACTATAATGGATCGGTTAACTAACTGGAAGACCTAAGTCGTTCATCTCACCCTACCCAGGTGCACCCGCCGGGTGAGAAGTTTTAAAAGTTAACCCCATAAGTTCCTGTCCCCGCTTCTTTGTAAAAGATCGCCGGGGAGGAAAGCCTAAACAACAGCTAGGTTTTTCATGTGGTTGTCGTAAAACCAGGTAGAAAAAACTCCTAAAACGTATGTCCACAAGGACGCCGTTTTATATGGATGGGTACAGCCATCCCGCCGGGAATCAAAGGAGGCCTGAAACCAGGCACCCACAGAGACGCAGTCCTGGAGAGCCACAGACACCCCACCCGCCGGGGATACAAGCCAGTGTCAACAACCACGTGTGGCCCAACACTGCTCTCGGCCAGGGTTTTTTCACGGTGAAACCGAGAAAAAACCCGCCGGAAGGAAACCCACCCTGAACAGATACCATCTGAACAACACACGACACGAGGATAGCCACGCACGGCTAACCCAAGGTCACAACATAATCCGTGGAATTAGCCAATACACAACTAAACCAGGAAACAATTATAGTCCGAGGAATTAGCCAATACACAACTAAAACCCGGATACACATGACACAGTAGGGCATATTTATAAATAATAAATAATAACACTAGTACATGTGGCAAAGCTACGAGCGGCTGGCTAGGCCTAGGCAGACGGCATAAAAAACAGTTGAAATATACACACACACTGGAAATATCACAACAGGAACCACCGCCAACACACCACCGAGCAATAACTTCCAACCCAGGGAAGACTGACTCGGGACCCAGAAAAAACTTCACTAAGTGAAGAAAAATACGCTGGGAACGTCAGAAAACACAGCTTACCTCATCAGAAAGATAAAAGGCAGCAATAATTAACGCGTAGTGAAAGCCGCCTGCATCACAAACTAACTCAACTGTGAAAAAGTTCACATGTCCACAACGTGACCACGAGGGTACATCCGAAATAGATGCCCCATACACTCGACCCAAAATACACTGCACTGCGGGCAACCAGCCCAGGACACTCCTGCTACGCCTATCCTAACCTTACTCGATACATCCTGGAGTAAACAAATGAGAAAAAACTCACTAGGGACGCAACGAATGCGGAACCAGCGGAGCGTGGGGAGGCACGTCCGGGCGGGCTGAGCGCAGAGCAGAGAAGGAAGAATGACGCCTGAATCAGCGTCTGGTCAGAAATCCACACAAGTACATCCACGATATGATGGAAAGCTTATTGGATAGTTATTCTTATTTTCTTTTTGTTTTTATTTTTTACGAAGTTTTTTCGTAGTGAGAACCCAATTCATAATGACTGAAGCCATGAGTGAGGTCGCGTGCGCTCATGATGAAGGCTCCTCAGTTTTTAAATGCTCTGCGCGGTAGATTCAAAACTACGGCGGATTAGTGTTTGAAGAGGATGCCTTATGTAATAGGCATGTTCGTCAATGATTACGGGGCCACTACTAAATATTAGGTTTTCTTTATCTCCTTACAGGAGTCAAACCTATAATGTTGCCTTTATGGACTTGGAGAAGGCCTATGACAGAGTGGATAGAGAAGGTTTGTGGAAAGTACTTAGAATATACGGAGTAGATGGCAAGTTGCTGAAAGCAGTGAAGAGCATGTATGAGGGTGCAAAGGCGGCAGTATGTGTGGAGAGTGAGCAGAGCGAGTTCTTTGACCTGAATGTTGGTTTGAAACAGGGGTGTGTGATGTCCCCGTGGTTGTTTACTGTATATATGGATGGAGTAATGAAAGAAATCCTATCAAGAGCAGTGGATGTTGGTGTATCGCTGAAAAGGGAGGGAATTGAGTGGAAACTACCTATACTGCTGTTTGCGGATGATGCAGTTTTGATGAGTGATAATGAATGGGAGTTGCAGGGTCTGGTAAATGAGTTTGGAACAGTGTGCGAAAAACGGAATTTGAAGGTAAATGCGGGGAAGAGCAAGGTTATGGTCTTCGAAAGGGGTGAAGTCACAGAGTGTGAGGTG
Source organism: Paralithodes platypus (assembly GCA_032716605.1). Classification (NCBI taxonomy): domain Eukaryota; kingdom Metazoa; phylum Arthropoda; class Malacostraca; order Decapoda; family Lithodidae; genus Paralithodes; species Paralithodes platypus. The sequence continues at coordinate 24,965,863 of CM064489.1, read as the reverse complement.
AAGCTGAACGGTCAGGCTATGGAGATCGTCAACTCTTTTAAGTATCTGGGCAGTGTGTTGAGTAAAGATGGGACTATGGATGAAGAGGTGCGGGAGAGGGTACAACAGGGGAAGAGGGTTGTAGGAACGCTAAAAGCAGTAACAAGAAATAGGGTGGTCAGTATGGAAGTGAAGAAGTCCTTGCATGACAGTGTGGTAATCCCGACACTGACTTACGGAAGCGAAGCATGGACGTTGGTTGAGAGACTCAGACCAAGAGTGAGAGCAGTGGAAATGAATTACTTAAGGAGTGCGTGCGGAGTTACATGGAGGGATAGACAGACTAATGAGGAAGTAAGAAGGAGGTGTGGTGTGGAGGTAGATGTGCTGGAAAGTGTGAAAAGGAACAACTTGAGATGGTTCGGCCATATGGAACGTATGGAAAGCGAGAGAATGACTAAGAGGGTGTATGAGAGCGAGGTGGAGGGACAGAGGGGGAGAGGTAGACCGAATATGAGGTGGAAGGATGGAGTGAGGAAGTACATGAACGAAGGTGGTGCTGGTTGGGGGGAGGGGCGTCGACTGACTGGGGACAGAGGTGCATGGGGGCGGTTCGTTCGTGGCCACCCCTTCGGGGATCACGGCGTCAGGCAATAGATAGATAGATAGATAGAAGTGTATAATATTCAGAATTTAGACGACTGATTTATCTCAAACCCCCTGTCAAGTTTATCCTTGTTTTGATATTCTAGGTTGTTAGTGAACCGGATAAAATATGAATCTTTAAAATAATTGCTCCCGGAGTTATCGTAGCCCTCGGTGACCCGGAGTTAGTAAACATTTGTGAAGGAAAGTTTCCTAACTCCGGGGCCCCGGAGATTCCGTGTGTATATTTTTTGCGGGTAGCATAAACTAATGTCTCTTAACAAAGAGGACCCAGATATCAGGCGGAGTTAAGCACAACCCGGAAAAACTCTGAGTGCCTGATAGGGTTGAGGTGTATGACAAGGCACCTTGTATCAGTAAAAAGGTAGGTAAAAACACCCGGAGTTTCGTAGATAAAAACTAGAGAACTCCGGCAGAGTAGGCACCAATAACAGATATACAAATGAGGCCCCATCCTCTGCCTACTCTGCTACCCCCCGGACTTCAAAAAGAACACGGGGATCTCCTAGTGACCGGAGATATAAATAAGCACGGTCTAACACTAACCGACCTAAAAGGACCGGAGTGCGACTCCCAAAAAGGGGCCCAACTGAAGGTTGGTTCGTAGCTTAAAAACATAAAAACTACGTTGGCATGTGTGAAAAATAATTACATGTAACAGTATCATAACAGAACAATATAACTCCGCTTCCACAACAAGACAGAAAATCTGGAAGGTACAGAGACTATGAAGACGTAAGAAATAATCGTCTAAAATTTTGTATATATAAAGTGCAAAATAAAATACATCGTAAAAACTTATTAAAATGTAACATTAAAAACTCAATGGCAAGAAAACATCAAAAGAATGAAATTTGAAGCCCCTAGAATTTTCGATAAGAAATTACAGAAAATGTGTTTGCCCTCGTCCGCCATTAAAAAGTAAACGAACGCGCAACGTTTGGAGAAAAGTTAGGCTATCCGTACGAAAAGTTGAGACGAATAGCAACGACGATTGATCAAAACTATACTAATAATGGATAGTTAGAATTAAGAATATTGAATTTGGAGCTTGGAAAAGCATAAATGGATTATAGGCAAAGGCCTAGGCCTAAAATTGGCGACTGCTAAAGACAACTAACGAAGTCTAAACAACTGAAAACGAGGCATTCTAACTAACCTGGCTTACATAACATAATGTAATAATATAAAGAGGAAAAGAAAGAAATATAGTAACTAATAATAATAATAATGTATAACGATAATGGTCGTAGCATGTGGTGCATCCCGTGGAAGGTGTCAGCTCTCTGGAAATGCTCAATATAAACATACATATCTATGATGCCTCCTTACTATAAGATAACATACACTCACAGAGAGTTAGCAGGAGGCGGATCAACGATGAAGAGTAGCATTTCTTGAAGCACTAAAACACGCACATCCTTCCTCACGGGACGCGACCACAAGAAGGACGTATAACCCCAGCGTGTCCAGCTGGGAGACGCGTGCAAGGGAAGAACTGTATAACGGCGCGCTAATTGATTTAGTAAGACAACATTCATAGTTTCTAACCCTTACTCATAAAATTTTTCTTTCTTTTTCTAATGGTTACCTTTTTTAATGACGTTCCCTAGGAACTAAGTAAAGGGTTTCACCTTAGGATGTACTTTTTATATACTTGGGTCGCGTTATGCTTTCTCCGGGGAGCCCTTATATATATAAGGCTCTCACGTCATTGACGGAGAGAACCATTACTAAATAGAAGGTTTTCCTTATTTGGTATTTGGGAGGCGTCAAACCTCCCAATTTAGTAGTAGCCTCTACGTCTCCAACGTAGAGCTAGAGTACCAAATTGGAGGCGGACATCCAAGCTGTAAACCAAAACTTTAGCCATTAGAGAAGAGATCAAGACCAAGAAAAGACAGACATAAACAAGAGAGTTTATTTAAAGAGTGTAATGACAGGTGCATATTAAGAAAGTCAGTACAGTCATGTCAATTTCAATGGAGATCTTAGCCTAAGACAAAGAATGATGTATGTCATACATAAAAATGATTATGAACAACAAGATGCCCCCCCCCCCCCCCCCTCCCCTTTGTAAATACAGTATGAATACCCAATTCTGGAAGAGAGTAAAGACATACACATGCATGAGAACATTCAGTATAGCATGGAACGTGTGATACACGATAATGATAAGTGACCAGCACTTAATTATTTCCTGAGGTAATGAGGTATGAGGCATAGACACACCTCACCTACCCGCAACAACCAACCATCAGACAACGCGATTAACCGTAACCTTCGCTCTCACTCCAAAAAGTAATGTAGAAAATTTAGTGATTTGGCGTAGTAACTTTTCCATATTGTAATGTTCACGTTTCCTTTTGCATTAATCAGTAATAGTGATCTAAGAAATTTATATGAAGAGTCTTGCATATCTCTTGATGATCTAGATATTATGTGTTTTAACCATGACAAATTTAGAGATGTTAATATAAATGATCTTGGAGCTAATGTGGGTTATAGTTTGGTTAACGATAGACATGAATGTGTTTATACCGATCCAAATTATATTTACACAGAATATAAAAATAAATTTTCTTTAATATGTGTTTTAACATTCGATCATGCAATAAAAACTTTGTGAATTTTAGTTGTGAATTACTTGCAAATAATGGTCACAGTTGCGATGTCATAGGTTTGTGTGAGACAAGGTTAACTAAGGAAATGGAAATATTATATAACGTGAATGCGTATAACCTTTATTGTAATAACTGCACGAGTGAAAAAGGTGGTGTTTGTTTGTTTGTGAAAGATTGCTACACAGTTAGAGTAAGGGACGATCTAACGTTAATGTATGATCATATTGAATCTATTTTTGCTTAAGTATCACTTGGAAATTATAAAATATTGATAGTCATGATCTATAGAAGACCTAATTCTGATGTAAATATGTTCCTGGCTGATTTGGAGGATATTGTGACTAAATCTAGTTGTGAAAATATAAACTGCTGTGTGATGGGAGATTTTAATTTTGATTTACTAAAAGCTAGTAGCACAAGCTGTATAAATAATTATGTTAATATGTTCTACGAATTTGGATTCTTACCAAAGATCACTAAGCCTACTAGAGTAACCTCCAAGTCGGCTACTATACTCGATCACGTGTGGATAAACTTTTCTACGCATTTTAACCCTCCTGGCCCGGGCAGGTCCTCCGAAGGACAGTGTGGGCTACCCGGGCGATCTGGCCGAAAAATGTCTAGGCCTAGGCTACCGTATTTTTGTTAATTTAACTGCTAGAAATTTCCCACACATCTATAAACATAGTGCGGTTTCCAATCTGTAGACTGGCGTTGAGTAGAGCTCTCTAAGTCAACTGGTTCAGTTGTGATGTTGATTTCAGTGGAGAGCATTTTCAGGCGATGTTAGCAATACGACGATCTTTTCACTACTGAAACAACGACATACAGACATACAATAACAAACAAGTCTTCTCCTTCTTGTTTTCGGAGGTGCGGTGACGCAACGATCGGCTTTGTTTACATGCGTCGGACGCACGGCGTTCAGACCAAGCTGAATAGGCTTTCAAGCTTACTATCTCCTGAAAGGACACCCGGGCACCTGCCCTTATTTCGTGGTGTCCTTTCACACTGACACCCGGGGAGGAAGGGTTAATGTTAGTAAAATAATTAAAACTGATATTACTGACCATTTCCCGGTTGTCTTGAGTTATTGCAATAGGGATATTGACAAACAAGACAAATACCAAACTATACGGTTTAGAATGAAAGGAGTGGAAAATGATGCCAAATCTAGTGCTCGGGTACATGAATATAACTGGGAAAATATGAAAGCTTGCGCTAGCTCCGATGAGGCATTTGTAAAGTTTAATGATGTAATTACAGAGTTATATAACGAATGCTATCCCGTAATTGAAAGAAATATAAAAAGGAAGTATGCCCATAAACCTTGGGTAATGAATGGAATTAGGAATTCAATAAAACATAGGTGAGTGTTATATAGGAAATATCATAAACAACCGATTACCTTCGGGGACGAGTACCGACAGTATCGTAACTATCTTAGCAGAATACTTGATGAGGCTGAAAATAATTATTACAAGGGTAAATTACAAGAGGCTTCGGGCGATGGAAAAAACACTTGGAGAGTTCTGAATGATATTATGAATCAGGGTAAAGGTACAAACATAAATAAAATGTTTAAAATCAACGATGATTTAACAAATAATCCTGGTGTCATAGCTAGTGCCTTCAATGACTACTATGCCTCATTGGCCGCCACGATCAGGGAGCAGTTACCAGATAACAATATTGACTTTGAAACATATCTCTCTCCTCACGATTGTAACTTAATGCAATTTGAACCAACGACTCCCGATGAGATGTGTAGTGTTGTCCAAGGATTTAAGGATGTATCACCAGGCCATGACTTGATACCCATGTCAGTAATTAAGAAAAATATTAACAATCTTTGTAATATATTATCTTATTTATGTAATGTTTCTTTATCTCAAGGAACTTTTCCAGATATTCACAAAATAGCAAAAATAACTCCTATCTATAAAAGCAAAGACCCACAAAGTATAACAAATTACCGACCTATATCTGTGCTCACTGCAGTCAGCAAAATTTTAGAGAAATTAGTGTGTGTTAGACTGGTTTCTTACTTGGAGAGAAATAATATTCTGATTGATAATCAATATGGGTTTCGATCTGGAAGAAATACAAAAATGGCCATTATAAAATTCTGTAGGGATGTTCTTGATGCTTTCGATAATAAACAATTTACAATTGCCGTATTTTTGGATTTGAGTCGTGCTTTTGATTGCGTTGATCACAGTATTCTCAAGACTAAATTATCACATTATGGTATCACAGGAGTAGCCCTTAAGTGGTTTGAAAACTATTTATTAGATAGACGTCATTAAGTGACATATCTCAACACTAACTCTGATTTTCGAACTTGTAATGTTGGTGTCCCTCAAGGTTCTATATTAGGGCCAATTTTATTTTTACTATACATCAATGATATCCATAATGCTACAGACACTGGCCAGGCACTTTTCTTTGCTGATGACACTACATTTTATATTTCGGGGCAAAATCACCAATCACTTGTTGATATTATGAAAACACAACTTGATAATCTAGAAAAGTGTTTTACCACAAACAAGCTAACAGTAAATCCTTCTAAGACCTACTCTATGTTATTATCAAGAAAAAAGGTAGATAATGAATGGGTACCCTTACAATTTAATGGATCTGATATTGAATGTAAGATAGAACAATAATTTTTAGGAGTTCTCATAGATAAAAAATTGAATTGGAAAGCTCATACAGCTGGTCTCAAAGTTAAGCTATCTTGACTGTGCGGTATCATGTATAAAATCAGAGATAAACTGTCGTTGCAAGCACTCCGCCTTATATATTTTTCATTCATTTATCCCCACCTCTTATATTGCAATACCATATGATCTTCAACATATCAAGCTCAGCTGCAACCACTTTTTATTTTGCAAAAAAAAAAAAATTGTGAGAATTATGACCCACAGCCCTAGGATGCAGTATACGCAGCCACTTTTTATTCTGTTGAAAATGTTACGACTGAATTATATTTTTAACCAATCTTTAGCTATTCTTGTATATAAATCCCTAAATAATATAATACATTGTCCTATTGAATATAATTATTATGTTCGCTCCACTAACCAACTTCACTCCTAAACTCGATTAATGAAATTAACAAACACATGTGGCAGTCCGGGGATTCGAACCCAGGACGCTCACACCGAAAATCAACACACTTATGCATTGCACCACGAAGACAGTTTAAACATAATACTAATTATAATCTTAGGAATGAAAACTAATTGGCAGTCCCATTTGTTTCTTCTACCCAGTCACAATTATTTGTACATTATCGGGGTTGTCAATTATGGAACACACTTCCCAATGATATCAAGTCTTCATCCTCCATTAATATATCTATCTATCTATTGCCTGACGCCGTGATCCCCAAAGGGGTGGCCACGAACAAACCACCCCCATGCACCTCTGTTCCCAGTCAGTCGACGCCCCTCCCCCCAACCAGCACCGCCTTCGTTTATATACTTCCTCCCTCCATCCTTCCACCTCTCCTTCGGTCCACCTCTCCCTCTCTGTCCCTCCACCTCGCTCTCATACACCCTCTTAGTCATTCTCTCGCTTTCCATACGTTCCATATGCCCGAACCATCTCAAGTTGTTCCTTTTCACACTTTCCAGCACATCTACCTCCACACCACACCTCCTTCTTACTTCTTCATTAGTCTGTCTATCCCTCCATGTAACTCCGCACACACTTCTTAAGTAATTAATTTCCACTGCTCTCACTCTTGGTCTGAGTCTCTCAACCAACGTCCATGCTTCGCTTCCATAAGTCAGTGTCGAGATTACCACACTGTCATGCAAGGACTTCTTCACTTCCATACTGACTGCCCTATTTCTTGTTACTGCTTTCAGCATTCCTACAATCCTCTTCCCCTGTTGTACCCTCTCCCGCACGTCTTCATCCATAGTCCCATCTTTACTCAACACGCTGCCCAGATACTTAAAAAAGTTGACGATCTCCATAGCCTGACCGTTCAGCTTCACCTCACACTCTGTGACTTCACCCCTTTCGAAGACCATAACCTTGCTCTTCCCCGCATTTACCTTCAAATGTTTTTTTCGCACACTGTTCCAAACTCATTTACCAGACCCTGCAACTCCCATTCATTATCACTCATCAGAACTGTATCATCCGCAAACAGCAGTATAGGTAGCTTCCACTCATTTCCCTCCCTTTTCAGCGATACACCAACATCCACTGCTCTTGATAGTATTTCTTTCATGACTCCATCCATATATTTATTAGTGGCCCCTCCATCATTGACGAACATGCCTATTACATAAGGCATCCTCTTCAAACACTAATCCGCCGTAGTTTGAATCTACCGCGCAGAGCATTTAAAAACTGAGGAGCCTTCATCATGAGCGCACGCGACCTCACTCATGGCTTCAGTCATTATGAATTGGGTTCTCACTACGAAAAAACTTCGTAAAAAATAAAAACAAAAAGAAAATAAGAATAACTATCTAATAAGCTTTCCATCATATCGTGGATGTACTTGTGTGGATCTCTGACCAGACGCTGATTCAGGCGTCATTCTTCCTTCTCTGCTCTGCGCTCAGCCTGCCCGGACGTGTCTCCCCACGCTCCGCTGGTTCCGCATTTGTTGCGTCCCTAGTGAGTTTTTTCTCATTTGTTTACTCCGGGATGTATCGAGTAAGGTTAGGATATGCGTAGCAGGAGTGTCTTGGGCTGGTTGCCCGCAGTGCAGTGTATTTTGGGTCGTGTGTTTGGGGCATCTATTTCGGATGTACCCTCGTGGTCCTGTTGTGGACTTGTGATCGTTTCACAGTTGAGTTAGCTTGTGATGCAGGCGGCTTTCATTACGCGTTAATTATTGCTGCCTTTTATCTTTCTGATGAGGTAAGCTTTGCTTACTGACATTCCCAGCGTATTTTTCTTCACTTAGTGAAGTTTTTTCTGGGTCCCGAGTCAGTCTTCCCTTTGCCGGAAGTATTTGCTACAGTGGTGTGTTGGCGGTGGTTCCTGTTGTTATATTTCCAGTGGTTTGTGTATATTTCAACTTTTATGATGCCGTCTACTTAGGCCTAGCCAGCCGCTCGTAGCTTTGCCACATGTACAAGTGTTATTGTTTATTTTTATAAATATGCCCTACTGTGTCATGTGTATCCGGGTTTTAGTTGTGTATTGGCTAATTCCTCGGACTATGTTTGTTTCCTGGTTTAGTTGTGTATTGGCTAATTCCACGGATTATTGTGTGGACTTAGGCTAGTCGTGCGTGGCTTTCCTTCGTGTCCGTTGTTCTTTCAGATGGTGTCTGAACGGGGTGGGTTTCCTTCCGGCGGGTTTTTTCTCGGTTTCACCATGAAAAAACCCCGGCCGAGAGCCGTGTTGGGCCACACGTGGTTTCAACACAGGCTTGTGTCCCCGGCGATGAGGTGTCTGTGGCTCTCCAGGACTGCGTCTCCTGTGTTGGTGCCTGTTTTCAGGCTCCCTTTGATTCCCGGCGGAATGGCTGTACCCATCAAAAAATATTGTTCATGCGAACATATGTTATGAAGTTTTTCTACCCGGTTTTACAAACCACAAGAAAAAACCTAGCTGTTGTGAAGGGCTTTCCTCCCCGGCGATCTTTTACAAAGAAGTGGGGACAGGAACTTATGGGGTTAACGTTTTGACATCTCACCCGGCGGGTGTACCTGGGTAGGGTGGGATGAACAACTAAGTCATTCAGTTAGTTAACCGATCCATTTTAAGTGATACGTTATGTATCGCCGCCTTTACACTTACGGCGATTGAAGGTTTAATTGGGGGTTAACATCGTTTTTACACCCGGCGGGTGCTCCTAAGTGGAGGTAATAAGGAATTTACAATTCAATTTCGATTTAACCACTTATTTTAGGGATACGTATAGGTATCGCCGCCTTCTTACTTACGGCGATCTTTTTGTGACAATTCGTTAGAAATCAGATCTCGTATCAGCCTGCCCTATGTTATTCTACTAAAATATTTCAAGGGCCGGCGTCTTTATGGGGGGTTGTTTTTGTTCCAAAATTGAATCTTGAGACAGTCACCACCAGAAAGACTATAAACGCCATGCTGGACCGTTATATTATTGTCAGAGGGTATTCTTCACTTTCTTAAAAAGATATGTTTAGATATTCTGAGCCCCGCCGCGTAGCGAGCTGTGATCGTTGTGTCATTACATCTCGTTACCCGGTGGGTTATTAACACTTGTGTGCGAACATGTTGGGTTAACCTTATGAGCATTAATTCCTGGAAATTTTCTTTTTTTTCCAGAGCTGGGCTCCGGCGGACCAATACAGACCCGGCGGTAGTTTTCCCCACCAGTCTCTGTCATGGCGACCTTGGCCCCAGTCTTTGCTTTATGCACTACCCCTACCTGTGCCGGTATCCCTATTTTTGCGCATACTCTTTGCATAAGGTGTGTTAAATGTCTAGACCGTTCAAGGGGTCTGTGGGTCATGCATAATTGTTCTTTTTGCTCCCAATTAGCTGTAAAGGTCCTATGCGACAATGATAAGACCGCGGCGGTCGCGTTAAGAGAAGTGAGGCAACAGATGTCAGCATACACTACGATTGTTGCTCATAAGTCACTTCAATGTGACAACGTCCCTCTTTGGGATCGATTGCTCTTTGAACACCCTCCCCCTAAACGTTCCTCTCGAGTCACTTGTCATAAGCCGGCGGAGACTGGTCAGGGTTCTGTGTCTTCTGCTGCTACTCCGAAACGTCCAAGAGAGCCTACACCCCCGGCATCCGCCTCCTCGTCTAGGGCGAGATCTCGGTCTAGGTCACCTCTCAGACGCCAGTCATCTAGTCTTGCCTCTTCACCATCGAGTAAGAAGAGTAGGACGGAAAGTTCCACCAGTGGTCACGGCTATGAATCCTCCAAATCAGAGAGTAGTTCACGGTCACACCGTAGCCATAAATCTTCCAAAAAGGATTCCCATAAACGAAAGACCTCCCTACATTCACCAGCTTCTAGTGCCTCTCATCGTACCTCTACCCCAGACAGAGTTTGTGTTAGGTCTCAAGGGTCCAGTGCGGTGCCTGTCCCTAAAGAGGATTTACCCATTAATATTTTAACCCTGGAAATGGAGAGTTCAGGGGGATCAGTGATTGAGAATGTTTCAGACTCCCAAGAGAGTGTAGGCCAGGGCCTCGGTGTTTGGCGATTTGCTCAGCCAGGGTCTGACCACCCACTTCCGACTCAAACGAGTCACACAGTAGCTGACGTCCACAGGGACGCGGCGATCCCATCCTCTATTCCTGACTTATCTTGGCAGCAAGGTACCCCAGCTTCGGCGGGGTCTTCTCAGGAGGATCAGGAGGAGAAAGACGAGGTTTCAATAATTTCAGAGATGGAAGGGCAAGAGTCAGGTTCAGGCTTAGACGCCGCGCAGGATATTAATGATTCACCAGTAAGTTCATCATCAACTCAATTTGTCACTGCGCAGGAAGTTGAAGGGCTACTTAGTCATGCTTTATCTAAATTTTTTGGCCAACAACAGGAAACTCCCACAGTGGACTTGGGGGCTCCCACGACAAGTTCTACGGTACGGCCTCTGATGACTTCTATTGCTTTATCTAAGATCCCTAACCCCCCCACTCTGTCACCATCAGTGGTTACTAGGTCTGCTACGGCGGCATTGACCACTTCGAATGTAAGGGTTATAACGGATGTCAATCCACCCCCTCTAGACAAGGCGCCTCTCAGAAAGGTAGCTATGCCCTTGCTTTATGGACCAGACGAGTCATGGGTCCTTTTGACCCCCACTAAACCAGAGCTCGCCCAACCTACCTTGTCAGGGGAACTCCCAGTACCGCGTGAGTGGGTCATCCAGGGCAATAAATCAAAGAAATTAAGGGCCTTGGATATTTTGGGAAATGTACTAGATGTTAACATCAAGGCTATACCTAGTTATTATCACCAAGACTATTTTGTGTATGCTACTAAGCCAGCTTTACCCCCTGCCTCAGCTTCAAAATTGTTTTCAGACTGGTCTAAGCTGGATGGGTTTAATGACATTAAGACTCTGTCAGCTCTCACTCCTGAACTTGATTTGCAAACCGTCACAGACGAAGCAGCTAATCCAGTCTTGAAGGTGGGGCAGTTGGGTCCAGGACCTTGGGTAGATTGGGAGATAGAGGCTCAAAACTTTGCAACCACATTTACTTCCAAATCTTCCCACCAGATCCCCCAAGATTCTCATTCGTGGTTCTCCATGCCGGTATGTTCTGCCGGAGTCCCGTCAGCTTTGTTTTCTTTCCTAGCTGCCCCTAAGATTAATCTTTGTGAGAAAGACCCTTTCACTACCCCTACCCCAACTCACCTAGACCGAGAATTTAGGCTAAGGGGGAAAGCTTTTCGCCTGTTTTCTCAGTACATAGTGTCTCAACAGGTAGCTAAGTCTTTACTTCGGTCCACTCAGGCAATCGCAGACGCGGATGCCAGAAGATCGGTTGAATTATCCCGGCGACTGCTACTCCAGTCGTCAATCCAATCTCTAGGTGACATACGCACCGCCTTACTTGAGGCGGTACGAGCAAGACAAGATCTCAGAATGTCTTTAGTTCGCAAACTGCCTGATCGCATTGCGAATCAGGTGGTCATGTCACCAGTGCTTACTCCCTCGTTAATGTCCCCTGAAGTGTGGCGAACGGTATTCAATATGGCACAGGCCTTTAAACATAGTCCCACCCCTTCTAAGAAACCTGCCTTTAACTTCCCCAAACCCAGGCCAACCGCTAAAGCTCAGCCAGGGGGATCTAAGCCCTTTCTTCTGCCTAAGTCCTCCCACTCCCCCCAAGGTCAGTACAGGCATAGACAGAGTAAGTTTTCAGGTCAGAGAGGACGCGGCCATAATAAGCCAGGTCAGGGCCAGTCTTCGGCCAACACCAGCCAGCCGGCGAAGCGTCCAGCACCACCAACCCCACCACCAAAAAACTAAAGTCTCTCTCACTCCCGGGGCCAACCTTAAGGCCGGAGGACCCGAGGGTAGTACAGCCGGCGAACCCACCGCTAAAGCTCAGCCAGTGGGATCTAAGCCCTTTCTTCTGCCTAAGTCCTCCCACTCCCCCCAAGGTCAGTACAGGCATAGACAGAGTAAGTTTTCAGGTCAGAGAGGACGCGGCCATAATAAGCCAGGTCAGGGCCAGTCTTCGGCCAACACCAGCCAGCCGGCGAAGCGTCCAGCACCACCAACCCCACCACCAAAAAACTAAAGTCTCTCTCACTCCCGGGGCCAACCTTAAGGCCGGAGGACCCGAGGGTAGTACAGCCGGCGAACCCTTGTCTGCTAACTAGGTCGTTCCGAACGTGTCACCAAGCATGGCCTTTAAACACTTGGGCACGGATGGTGGCACGCAAAGGCATCACTTGGCAATGGCTCCGGCGACCTCGCTTACGTCAGCCGACAATGGCGAATTTTGTTTCTTTAGAGGTGGAGTCACTGGTCCAGGAAATGATTGCCAAGAATGTCATCATCCCGGTCCCCCCAAATTACCCTGTATTCACGTCCAAACTATTTTTGGTTCCCAAAAGGGACAGTGTTCAGATGAGACCGGTCGTAGACCTGTCTTATCTGAACCTTCACATTCACAACGAGTCTTTCAGAATGTTAACAGTACACCAAATCAGGCTAACACTTCCGCCGGGAGGTTGGATGTGTTCACTAGACCTGACAGACGCCTATTGGCACGTATCGGTCAACAAAAGATTTCAAAGGTTTTTGGCCTTACGGATCAGGCACCAAAATTTTGTTTTTCAAAGGATGCCGTTCGGTTTGAACCTAGCACCTCGATTATTCACGAAATTAGTCCGGCAAGCCCTGATGCCATTGTTAAAACAAGGGATCAGAGTGTTGTGGTACCTAGACGACTGGCTGGTGGTGGCAGAGACACAATAATTATGCATCAAACATGTCAACATAATTTTAAATCATGTCAAAACTCTAGGGTTCAAGGTAAATCTGGTAAAGTCAAACCTTGTTCCCTCACGAGTAATTCAGTGGATAGGGCTGGTCTGGGACACGGCCGCTCTCACTCTGAGTCAGAGTGTGGACAATCGCAACAGGTTTCGCAGGAAACTGTTCATGTTTCTTCACAGTCTGACTACGACGCGGAGGGTCTGGGAGTCTCTGGTCGGCTCTCTCAACTGGATTCAACTAACTGTCATGTTGGGCCGGTTGAAAGTAAAACGCTTAATATTGGAAGGCAACAAATATTTCCCACTCTTACCGGCGGGAAAATTATGGCCCATCCCGAAATTAATCCACACCTTACTAGCGGTCTGGGCAAAGAGGGAAACGTTGCACTCAATAATGTCATGGACCTCTCCTCCACCAACGGTATGGGTAGACACGGATGCGTCAGGCACAATAGGTTGGGGATTTCAGTCAAATCAGGGGCACCAGGGTCAGGGGCTTTGGTCCCATTTAGAAATCTCTCACATCAATGTCAAAGAATTACTAGTCCCCTTGTATTTCCTTCAGGCTCACGGCCCTGCGTTACGGGGCAAGTCGGTGGCCTTCAGAATGGACAATCTGAACGCAGTTCACTGTATTCAGAAACAAGGATCAACGAGGTCAAGGAGGTTGCTAAACGTGTCGGAAGAGATTTTTACTCTAGCCAACAGACTAGACATTTATCTTCACGCATCTTATCTCCCAGGCATAGCGAACGTCTGGGCAGACGCTCTGTTCCGGAGACAGAGCACGACAGTAGAATGGGAGCTCAAGCAACCCATTTTCAACCTAATGATTGCAGAGCTCTCCCATCCACAAGTGGATCTGTTTGCGTCCGAGGAGACTCACAAACTCCCTCTATACTTCACCCGCCGGACGAAAACGCCGGCAGGGGGGCCAGACGCCCTAGTGATAGACTGGAACAGATGGAGCTCCATCTATCTGTTTCCACCGCCAGATGCGTCACTAATGTGCCACGTAGTGAACAAACTACGAGATTATCGAGGCTTAGTCTCACTAATCGCGCCCCTGTGGCCGGCGCAGTTGTGGTACCAGCAATTGAAAACGTGGTGCCCGCACCCGGTGTCGCTCCCGGTCGGGTATTTCCACTTATACACGATTGGCAACCTAGCGACCTCGCTGACTTTTGCATTATGGACATTCAGGAGGCCAAGTGGCTAGCACCATACGGTAGAGATGTGACCAATAAATTATTAAATCAATATACTCAGTCTACGAAACGACAGTATCACTCACATTGGCAAGCCTTTACTTCTTGGATCATTAGAACAGAACAGACTGTGCCATCAGTAGCTTTAGTGTTCAATTATTTAAATTATCTGTTTGAGCAGAAACATTTATCTGTGGTAACGTTAAAAAATCACTTAACTGCGATTAGAGTGCCCTTTTTAGACCTTACAGGTCTCTCCATACCGGTGGCGGAGGAAACAGGTTTTATGAGAGCTTGTTTTAAACTCCGCCCACCTCCCCGTCAGCTCATGCCCACTTGGTCTCTGGACAAAGCTTTGTCTTTACTTCATTCTCGTCTGTACCAAAATACTGCAGACTTTGCTTTACTCTTAAAAAAGGCTGTTTTCCTTTTGGCTTTGGCCACCGGGAACAGAGTGTCTGAGCTGGCGGCGATGAGTAACACACCTAATTGCCTTAGGTTTGGAAGACTTAATGAATGTATTTACATTGCACCTTCCCCAGGATTTGTAGCCAAGAATGAGCATAGTGCACACGTGTTTTCTGAGTTCACGGTGCCGGCGTTAAAAAGGGGAAAGGTGCATCATAATCTTTGTCCAGTGCAAGCTCTAACCAAATATTTGAGAGTAGCTCCTCTCAACCCCCAAGGTGCTTTATGGGTAGCAAGTACGGGTAAACGCTTACTGAAACGGCGATTAGCCTCTCTTCTGGTCGAAGTCATTAAAGAGAGTAATCCCGGCGTTGTGGGTCGGGCCCACGATTTACGCAAATGGGCAGCCTCTTTACGTTTCCTGAAATTTTTTTCAGTAGAAGATATTGCGTCCACTCAGTTGTGGGCGTCTAATCATACGTTTTTGTCTAGATACTTGTCAGTTGCTCTAGATAAACCTTCCTTACCATGTATAGCTTTAAGGCAGAGGGTCTAGGTGGCCCTGCAGTCACTTTTGTTTACTTTCAAGGGAAAGGGGGGGGGGGGTGCAGTCAGTTGACATAGGACACCCTAGACCCCGCCGGAGTGTGAGAGCTGTGATACAATTTATGGTTAATGTGATATGAAAATTTCTCAGCGAGAAATTGTGCTAAGTACAAATGTTAGTACAAAACAACGGGGTTGTTATAGTAGTTTTAGCTGCGAAAGCAATTTAATATTAAAACAGTGAAGATCATTTGCAATTTATCTCCACGATTATTTTGGGGTTTATTATGTGCACATATAAACTGATAACTTGTTATTTTTGTCACCACTCGTTGAGTGGGGTGCCTTTGTAACTACAGATCTGTGTACAGAATCTTCAGGGTTACCTATTTTTTGTCAAGCAGGCTTCTTTGAAGCACGCACCTGCCTGAACCCCTTTCTTGTATATTCCCGGCCTACGCCGTATTAAATATATTTTTCAAAAGTAAGAATACTATGTGGTTGTTTTTATTATCTGCTTTTCTAGAGTTATGATATGATTACGAATGTCCCCCTCCAGTCTTAGAAATCAGGCATGTTCGTCAATGATGGAGGGGCCACTAATAAATTATAGGTTTGACTCCTGTAAGGAGATAAAGAAAACCTAATATTTAGTAGTGGCCCCGTAATCATTGACGACTGGGGCCCTTCCGACCGTCCCCTTCCCATTCGTTGATGTATTGAGGATTTCGGTTTACTTGATATGTCAGTGAAGGAAGAATGACGCCTGAATCAGCGTCTGGTCAGAGATCCACACAAGTACATCCACGATATGATGGAAAGCTTATCAGATAGTTATTCTTATTTTCTTTTTGTTTTTTACAAAGTTTTTTCGTAGTGAGAACCCAATTCATAATGACTGAAGCCATGAGTGAGGTCGCGTGCGCTCATGATGAAGGCTCCTCAGTTTTTAAATGCTCTGCGCGGTAGATTCAAACTACGGCGGATTAGTGTTTGAAGAGGATGCCTTATGTAATAGGCATGTTCGTCAATGATTACGGGGCCACTACTAAATATTAGGTTTTCTTTATCTCCTTACAGGAGTCAAACCTATAATACAGTAAACAACCACGGGGACATCACACACCTCTGTTTCAAACCAACATTCAGGTCAAAGAACTCGCTCTGCTCACTTTCCACACATACTGCCGCCTTTGCACCCTCATACATGCTCTTCACTGCTTTCAGCAACTTGCCATCTACTCCGTATATTCTAAGTACTTTCCACAAACTTTCTCTATCCACTCTGTCATAGGCCTTCTCCAAGTCCATAAAGGCAACATACACCTTTTGTTTCTTCTCCAGATATTTCTCCACAACACAATTCAGGGTAAAAATCTGATCTACACATCCTCTTCCCTTCCTAAAACCTCGCTGCTCGTCGCCTATCCATTTCTCCACTCTCACTCTCTCAATCACTACCCTACTGTATACCTTCCCTACTACGCTTGGAAGACATATTCCTCGGTGGTAACCACACACTCCTCTGGAACTCCTCTCACACTATGAGATAATGAAATACTCTCTGGAAGTGGGAAAATTACCAATGGACTGGAAGAGAGCCAACATTGTACCGATTTATAAAGGTGGGAACAGGGAACATCCATTGAATTATCGACCTGTGTCACTTACTAGTATAGTGTGCAAAATCTGTGAGAAAATAATTAAGAAAAGATGGATGATTTACTTGGAAAAGAATAATCTACTATCTAACAGGCAATTTGGATTCAGGGAGGGTACCTCATGTGTTACAAATCTACTCAGTTTTTATGACAGAGTGGTTGACATATTACAAGAGAGAGATGGATGGGTGGATTGCGTATATATTGACATGAAGAAAGCTTTTGACAGAGTATCGCATAGCAGGCTGAAGTGGAAATTAAAAGAGTATGGAGGGATTCAGGGTAGTTTGTAAAATTGGATGGAGGACTATCTTTCAGGGAGACAGATGAGGACTACTATCAGAGATAAATTTTCTACGTGGAAAGATGTCACAAGTGGAGTTCCGCAGGGAGCGGTGCTGGCTCCCATAATGTTTCTAATATACATTAACGACATGCCAAAGGATATAAATGCATATATGAATATGTTTGCAGATGATGCCAAGATCATGAAGCGTATAGAAGATGAAAACAGTGGTAGGGAATTACAGAGGGATTTGGATAGGATAGATCAATGGAGCAAGAAGTGGAAAATGGAATTTAACACAAATAAATGTCATGTAGTGGAAATGGGAGTAAGTAAAAGAAGGCCTCATACGGAATATAAGTTAGGAGAAAACACTATTAACCCATCAGAGAAAGAAAAGGACTTAGGGATAACTGTTAGGAGTGATCTTTCACCTGAGAATCATATTAATAAGATAGTGGGAGAAACATATGGACTGCTAAACAGAATAAAAATAGCCTTTAACTATATAAACGAGGAGATGCTGGAGAAAATAATAAAAACATTGGTGAGACCAAGACTGGAGTATGCGGCAGTGGTGTGGGCACCACATCTAAAAAAGCATATAAAGAAGCTGGAGAAGGTTCAGAGAGCTGCAACTAGGATGATACCAGAACTGAGAGAATTACCATATGAGGAGAGATTAAAGAAATTAGATTTACCATCTCTAATGGATAGGAGGGAGAGAGGCGATATGATTATGATGTACAAATGTGTGAGAGGACTCGAAAAGGTGGACAAGAAGGGTTATATTGTGAAAGATAATGGTAGAACTAGGGGGCATAGATATAAACTAATGAAAGGAAGATGTAAAGGAGATGTGAGAAAGTATAGTTTCCCTTACAGAAGTATAAGTAAGTGGAATCAGTTGGAAGTGGTGTGTGCCAAAAACATTCATATTTTTAAGGCAAAGTTAGATAATTGTAACTCAGGAAGCGGGACAATACGAGCCTAAAAAGCTCAACTCCTGTATACTACAAATAGGTAAATACAAATAGGTAAATACATGAAGCCTTTAATTACTTTAGAAACATCAGAAATCATGCCAAAACTGTATTAAACCTAACTAAATCAAACTTTCTCCACAAGCAGGCAAATAAACTTCTAAATAATCCAAATGATAACAAAATATTTTGGTCTACTCTTAACTCATTTAAATCCAACTTCACTACTGCTTCATCCATTCCACCATTAAAATCTCCGACTGGCAATCTTGTAAGTGACCCACGAGGTAAAGCTAACCTTCTTGCGGATATTTTCTCCACCAACTCAACCTTAGATGAAATAAATCAAGATGTCCCTGTACTTAATTTTAATTCGCCTGAAATTCCCTCACTTAAGATCCACACCAGACATGTCAAAACTATTTTGCAGAATCTCTCGGTAGATAAGGCTCCTGGTCCAGATGAAATTCCTCCAATAGTACTTAAGAATTGCTCCTTGGTGCTCGCTCCTGTATTGGCAAAATGTTTCCGTCTGTGTACTCATACCTCATGCTTCCCAGTACCCTGGAAAGAAGCAAACATCCATCCAGTTCCTAAAAAGGTGCCTCTTCAGATCCATCAAACTACAGACCAATAGCTATAACTTCCACTCTTGGTAAAGTCTTTGAAATTATATTAATCACATAATTAAGCATCTTGAGAATAATAAATTAATCAGTGATAGGCAATATGGTTTTAGACGATGTCGATCAACTGCAGACATGCTTTGCCTTCTTACGCATCAAATCAACCAAGCTACAGACCAACATGGTGAAACACATACAATAGCACTGGATATATCAAAGGCATTTGATAGAGTCTGGCATCAATCCTTATTGTCGAAGATGTCACACTACGGCCTTGCATCATTAGTTCCACTAATTTCTTCTTATCTTCATAACAGAAAAATACGTGTAATGGTAGATGGCCTTTATTCTCAATTTCACTCAATAAATGCTGGTGTTCCCCAGGGATCAGTTTTGGCCCCAATTCTGTTCCTCATTCACATCAATGATCTCATATCTACCACTCATAATCCAATACATTCCTACGCAGATGACTCAACACTCCACAGTTCCTTCACATTTACCAATTCTTTCACCCAACCCGATCTTATAAATTCAAAATAAACACTGCAATTTCTCTGAACCAGGACCTTTCTAGAATTAATGGATGGGGACAAAAGAATCTAGTTTCCTTTAATGCACAGAAAACCAAGTACATTCAATTTCTAACCGACAGAATCTCACTGACTCCCATATATTTTTTAATGATGTAAATATTCCCACTTCCCCTAGTATTGACATTCTCGGTGTAACATTAACTACTAACTTGAGCTGGACACATTATGTTAGAAGCATTGCTAAGAATGCCTCTAAAAAACTGGGACTCCTGTACAGAGTTCGAGAATTCTTCACTAACGAGCAGTTGGCCGTGATATATAAAAGTCATGTGCGTTCTCAGATGGATTACTGTTCACCTCTGTGGGGTGGAAGTGGAGTGGTTGCATTGAGGCAGTTGGACAAAATTCAAAATAAAGCTATTAGATTAATCAATAACCCTGCAATCACACAGGACCTTCCTACATTATCCATACGAAGAAACGTTGCATCCCTTGCATTATTCTACAGATATTTTCACAGCAATTGTTCCGAGGAACTTGCTTCAATTGTGCCGCCTCTCCACTTCTTTCCCCGTAGAACTAGGGCAGCTGAGAGCGCCCATGAATTTACACTTTCTCCTCCACAATGCAGAACTTCTGCTTATCAGATTCATTTATCCCCAGAGCTACTACTCTTTGGAATTCACTTCCCTCGAATTGCTTTCCACAAACTTACAATCTACAAATGTTTAAATCCAGTTGTTACAAACATTTTATGAATGGAGGATGCCTTTAGGCACATGGACCTTTTTGTTTTATCTGTGTTTTTCCTTCCTCCGTTCATTATCTCTCTCAAAAAAAAAAAAAAAAAAAAAAAAACGTACCTCGCTCGTTTCTGTCTCTCGAAATCTTCATTCCCTCTACTACCCAACCACTCTCTATATGCTTTCTTCTTTTCTTCCACAGCTATTTTTACCTCTTCTGTCCACCATGCTGTACCTTTCACTCCCCTCACTCTTCTCCTCACTCCACACACCTCCTCACATGCTGCACAGATCTCATCCTTAAACACCTTGCTCATCTCCTCCACTTCCTCCATAACTTCCAGATCAAACCCACCTAGTCGTCTTTCTACTGCTCTCCTGTACTCTTCCCTGATTTCTTCCTCCTGTAACCTCTCCACCCTCCTCACCATTCCACCTTCCTCTCGCCTCCCTCCAGCTCTCCTCACCCACTTATTTTGTATCCTAACCTTAGCTACTACTACATAATGATTAGAAAGACCCCCTCCAATACCCCTATACACCCTAGCATCCATCACAGATTTCTTCATTCGTTCATCCACACATACATAATCAATCAATGACTTTCGTTCCACCACTGTCTTATCCTTCATCGTCCACACCCGTTTCCACGTGTACCTGTGGATCATTCTGTGTCGGAAGAAGGTGTTGGCTATCCACAGCCTCCTCCCCACACATACGTCCACAAGTGCACTACCATTCCCATTCACCTCTGATGGTACCCCCCCCCTCCCACCACTCCCTCAACTTTCCTATCACCCACCTTACCATTCATATCCCCAATCAGAAATATTCTTTCATTCTTGTCAAACTTCTCCAGGCACGCCTCCACATTCATCCAGAACTCCTCTTTCTTTCTTTCAAGTTTATCCTCTGTCGGGGCATACACACACACACAATCACCCACGTTTGTATTCCTACTTTCATTCTCACCCACACAATCCTTGAACCCACAGACCCATACTCTCTTACACATTCCTTCCATTTGTTACTTACAAACAAACACGCACCTTCTCTCGCTGTTCCTTCACTCACTCGAGCACACACCCATTCCACACTCCCACTCTCTCACATCTGAACCTTTCCATTTGGTCTCTGTCATTCCACATACATCCAGCCTGGCATTCACTAGCACTTCCAGAACCTCTCTCGTTTGTGCCATCATTCATGCCACTAACATTCCATGTAGCCATTAATGCATTCAAAAATAAAATCAAACATTACTTTATCAAGCAATACACTCCAATATAGAATATCTTTTTGAATGAGACCACTTGATGTTTCTAATAAATTTGTGTATTATTTGATATTTTACTTTAACATTTTTGTTCTCTTTTTAGTACTTTTTGCATATATTGTAAGTTTTTTGTTTACCTCATAGCTGCCGTGTATCATTAGTGACAGCATCAACATAAAACAAGGTGCCTGCTGGAAAGCATATATTTAGCGGGCTCAGCTTATACAGTATATGTTATTGTGTAAAACTATCCTTGTAAATTTATGAGCTAAATAAATGATTTGAATTTGAATTTGAATTTGAAGTACAATGAAAGAGACTTAATACTAGAATAAGGCAATTTCTTAACCTAAGTAAGAAAACCTAGAATAATGTAAACTTAAGAGTAGATTAACCCCTTAATCCTAGGTAATAAGTACATGTACTTAATAATACCCCCCCCCCAAAAAAAAAATGGAAAGGAAAGTATAGGAGGAGGAACACAGACTGAAGGAACAGTAGGGGAGAGCGGTGATGTGGACGGAAGGATGGTTCGGACAGTGCATTTCCTGAGAAACGTATGGGATCTAAGGCCCCGAGATTTTGCGTGAAACTGCGAGAGTTTGTTTACTTTCATCACGCGGGATTTGGGTCCTACATCAGCTACACTTTTTAATGCAGGTCTGATTTTATGGTTTTTTGCACTTCCTATGTAATATTTTCACTTTATATCGTAAGCTCTACCTCCATGAATATGTCAACCAGCGAAATATGCATTATTATGGTGAAACTATGTTGTATGCCGAAGATATTGCCATAAATAACAAATGCTGAAGTCGCTTGTGTGAACGTTGAGCGTACCCATCAATTAACTACAGTAAAAGTCCTTTAACCCTCTCACCACGGAAGGGCTCTTGAACGCCCATAAAAAAGCATATAACAGGTACCCGGAAGGCCTCTTGAACGCCCAGTGGTTGAAAGCCTGTGAGCTTCGTGTGCGAGGCGTCGGTCCGACGCATGTAAACAACAGCCGGCTGGACCGACGCCCCGCATCTCCGGCCACAAGAAGGAGAGCGTCGCTTGTTCGTGTGTGCCTGTATGTTGTTGTTAAGTATCGAAAAGTGGTGTAAAGTGGCTGTTTTGGCCATAAAGTTATCTCCAATGAAATCATCATCACAGCTCAACCAGTTGACTTAGAGAGCTCTACTTAATGCCATTCTACAGGTAAATAACACAGCTACGCTTGGGGATGCGCGGGAATGCGGGAAGCAGTCTGATTAATGAATATACGGTAGCCTAGCCTAGACGTTTTTCGGCCAAAACACCCGGGTTTCGAGGAATATATATATAATACATAGCCGGGGCTGGAGGGTTAATCCGACGACCGATGATTCGAATCTCCCAATAGTCCGAATTTTTCAATTTGAGGCCAAATCCGAATTCACCCGATGGTCCGAATTTCAAGAAGTCCCAAAGTCCCCTTTTTGAGGCATTAGTCCACTCAAATGACACATAATGGAGCACACACATATCATATGTTCATGAATTCACTTTACAAGTTTACCATTGTCATTGTAGCCTATTACCTACTTCAAAACATTCAGATTAATGGTCAAAGGAAGCTACTGATATAAACGTAAACACCACATCGTCTGTTTTGCTCTTGAACGCATCCTTGGGACGCTCCGATGCGCTACTGGCTTGCACCGCATTTTCTGCAAGCGCATTCAGTCTTGAGCTTGAAAACGCACCTTTGGACGTTCCGATACGCTACTATTTATAGTTCAGTGATAGGAGCGTCCCAAGGGTGCTTTCAAGACAACAAGACAAGGGTGCTTTCACTACAATATAATATAACAGAGCACGTCACAAAAGGAAAATCACAAAAGGAAAATTACAAGAACCTCTCAGGGAAGTGCCGTTGTTAAGGCATTACTTCCCGAACCACATCTGATCTGATCTTCAAGAGCAAGACAAACTCGCTAGTAGACGATGCGGACATATGGTGTTTACGTTTATATCAGCAGATTCCTTTGACCATTAATCTGAATGTTTTGAAGTAGGTAATAGGCTACAATGACAATGGTAAACTTTTGAAGTGATTTCATGAACATATGATATGTGTGTGTGTCATTTGGGTGGCCTAATGCCTCAATGTTTTCGTCAGGCCATTAATACACAGGTTCATAGGGTTAAAGTCCGATAATCCGAAAAATCCACTAATCCGAACGAGGGCCGGTCCGCTGCCCTTCGGATTAACGGAAGTTTACTGTATATAGATTCGGGATCATTCGGACAGTTGAGGGTGGTGATGATTCGACAGTGTCTGAACCATCCTTCCCACTATTACCAAAAAATTACATTATCAATTGATAACACTACTTCTTGTAAACATCTATATTATGAACACATAGTGAAACACAACTCTTAATATCCATCAGGGAATAATGTATTTGTATTTTATTATGTATTTATCTGTGCTAATACAATATAATATGGTATCTTTACATAAAACACCTCTTTAACCCCTTCCGTACCAATGACGTCATTTGTACTTTATTCTGGCTACTATTAGACGATTTTAGTCAGTTTTAATAGGGCCTCCAGAAATTAACAGGCTTCGATCTATCTCACTTAACCCTATAACTACCTCAGCTCTTTCTTAAACTTTACAAAATCTTCTAAGAAATATCAAGAATAAAAATTAAATAATGTCGCCGGTAAAGAAGGGGTTAACTATATGGTTTTAATTTATTATTTGCGTTTAACATATTAATGGCTCTAGAATTACATTCAAATACAAATACTGTAGATGAAACATCTGTCCATAAGGAGTCTATCATTGGGGTGCTACCTAAACCTATTCCTTCAAAGTCTAAAAAGAAAGCAAGGGTATTACAACTTCTATTTCAGTTTTGCTGGCTACAATATGCGTTAAAAAAATCTTAGTCAGTCAGTCAGTCAGTCAGTCAGGTAGAAAGAGGGTAATAAATAGAAGAAAAAACCCGAGAGATTAAGTTTCATTTGCAATTTGAAATTGAGGCCTGTAAAGTGAAAAACTAAGTCAATTATGTAATTTATTTGAAGTAACATAGTCCTAATCCATACCTATAATATTGTTTATACAAATAAAGGTACTGTATGTTTATTTGATTTATGGATAAGTACATTATCCATAATTCTGGTTTAGTATAATCCAGTTTGTTTTCAATATTAATTTTTTACAATTTTTTACATTTTTTTTTTTTTTTTTTTTTTTTTTTTTTTTTTTTTTTTCTATATTCCAACTACTCCCTCTCGGGCATAGGCTGAGAGCCTGTACATTCCACCGCTCAACACGGTGAAGCCCGTGAGGTCTTGTTCCAGCCTGGGGAGTGAGACATGTGAAGCATCCATCATGGCTCGAAGCAGCTCCATCTCTGAAGCGGCTGGTTGCTTCGCTCAAGTGCTTCACCGTCTCACCCTCCAGACTCAGACCTTCACTCAAAGAACGCCACCTATTGAGCAGTGAACTCACTAGGCATTGTCCCCCTGTAACATATTTTGAATATGGGAATATTCATACAGTGTTATTTAATCAGGGAACAATGAGGGTATTTTTTTGGCATTTCGGTGGGCTTTGTGGTAATGCACTGGTACAGCACAAATTCAATCCCAATAATATCTTCCCATTGACATATCGGGATTTGAACCCGGGTCCATTGGATTACCAATCCAGTGGCATGACCACTCCACCAAGAGGTTAATTTCGATTATGAAGTTTAATTTTGTATTTTAGCAAAATAAAATGTCTTTGAATTAATAAATTCTTGTTTTTAGCCAATCCAACTCACATAATTTTAAGATTATGCCAATTAACCCTCGTCTAGCGGGGGGGGGTTTTGGGCTTATTTGGGCATATTCAGGCCCTCCTGAATGATAAATCAAGTATCTGCATGAAAAGAAATGTATTCAACAAAAAACTAGGCGCTAAAAGCTTCAAAATGAGACCAGAACGAGCTACGTAGCACTCGTGGTTCTCATACAGTGGTACCAGTAACATGGGAGTTTAGCGTATAGCGGTATATTTATTAGTGGCCCCTCCATCATTGACGAACATGCCTATTACATAAGGCATCCTCTTCAAACACTAATCCGCCGTAGTTTGAATCTACCGCGCAGAGCATTTAAAACTGAGGAGCCTTCATCATGAGCGCACACGACCTCACTCATGGCTTCAGTCATTATGAATTGGGTTCTCACTACGAAAAAACTTCGTAAAAAATAAAAACAAAAAGAAAATAAGAATAACTATCTAATAAGCTTTCCATCATATCGTGGATGTACTTGTGTGGATTTCTGACCAGACGCTGATTCAGGCGTCATTCCTCCTTCTCTGCTCTGCGTTCAGCCTGCCCGGACGTGTCTCCCCACGCTCCGCTGATTCCGCATTTGTTGCGTCCCTAGTGAGTTTTTTCTCATTTGTTTACTCCGGGATGTATCGAGTAAGGTTAGGATATGTGTAGCAGGAGTGTCCTGGGCTGGTTGCCCGCAGTGCAGTGTATTTTGGGTCGTGTGTTTGGGGCATCTATTTCGGATGTTCCCTCGTGGTCCTGTTGTGGACATGTGAACTTTTTCACAGTTAGTTAGCTTGTGTTGCAGGCGGCTTTCATTACGCGTTAGTTATTGCTGCCTTTTATCTTTCTGATGAGGTATGCTTTGCTTACTGACGTTCCCTTGGTATTTTTCTTCACTTAGTGAAGTTTTTTCTGGGTCCCGTGTCAGTCTTCCCTTTGCCGGAAGTATTTGCTACAGTGGTGTGTTGGCGGTGGTTCCTGTTGTGATATTTCCAGTGTTTGGTGTATATTTCAACTTTTATTATGCCGTCTACTTAGGCCTAGCCAGCCGCTCGTAGCTTTGCCACATGTACAAGTGTTATTGTTTATTATTTATAAATATGCCATACTGTGCCATGTGTATCCGGGTTTTAGTTATGTTTTGGCTAATTCCTCGGACTATGTTTGTTCCTGGTTTAGTTGTGTATTGGCTAATTCCACGGATTATTGTGTGGACTTAGGTTAGTCGTGCGTGGCTTCCTTCGTGTCCGTTGTACGTTCAGATGGTGTCTGATCGGGGTGGGTTTCCTTCCGGCGGGTTTTTTCTCGGTTTCACCATGAAAAAAACCCGGCCGAGAGCCGTGTTGGGCCACACGTGGTTTTAACACAGGCTGGTGTCCCCGGCGTTGAGGTGTCTGTGGCTCTCCAGGACTGCGTCTCTGTTGGTACCTGGTTTCAGGCACCCTTTGATTCCCGGCGGGAATGGCAGTACCCATCTATAAAACTTTGTTCATGCGAACATACGTTATGTAGTTTTTCTACCAGGTTTTACAAAACCACATGAAAAACCTAGCTGTTGTTAAGGGCTTTCCTCCCCGGCGATCTTTTACAAAGAAGTGGGGACAGGAACTTATGGGGTTAACTTTTTGACATCTCCCCCGGCGGGTGTACCTTGGTAGGGTGGGATGAACAACTAAGTCATTTAGTTTTTTAACCAATCCATTTTAAGTGATGCTATATGTATCGCCGCCTTTTTACTTACGGCGATTGAAGGTTCAATTAGGGTTAACATCGTTTTTTCACACCCGGGGGGTGCTCCTAGGTGGAGGAAATAAGGAATTTACAAATTCAATTTCGATTTAACCACGTAATTTAGTGATACAATTAGGTATCGCCGCCTTCAACCTTACGGCGATCTTTTTGTGACAATTCGTTAGAAATCAGATCTCGTGTCAGCCTGCCCTGTGTTATTCTACTAAAATATTTCAAGGGCCGGCGTCTTTATGGGGGGTTGTTTTTGTTCCAAAAATTGAATCTTAAGACAGTCACCACCAGAAAGACTATAATCGCCATGCTGGACAATTATATTATGTCAGAGGGTATTCTTCACTTTCGTCAAAAGATTTGTTTAGATATTCTGAACCCCGCCGCGTAGCGAGCTGTGTTCGTTGTGTCATTACATCTCGTTATCCGGTGGGTTATTAACACTTGTATGCGAACATGTTGGGTTAACCTTATGAGCATTAATTCCTGGATTTTTTTTTTTTTTTCCAGAGCTGGGCTCCGGCGGACCAATACAGACCCGGCGGTAGTTTTCCCCACCAGTCTCTGTCATGGCTACCTCAGCCCCAGTCTTTGCTTTATGCACTACCCCTGCTTGTGCCGGTATCCCTATTTTTGCGCATACCCTTTGCATAAGGTGTGTTAAATGTCTAGACCGTTCAAGGGGTCTCTGGGTAATGCGCAATTGTTCTTTTTGCTCCCAATTAGCTGTCAAGGTCCTTTGCGACAATGATAAGACCGCGGCAGTAGCTTTAAGAGAAGTTCGGCAACAGATGGCAGCCTACACTACGATTGTTGCGCATAAATCACTTCAATGTGACAACGTCCCTCTTTGGGATAGATTGCTATTTGAACACCCTCCCCCTAAACGTTCCTCTAGAGTCACGAGTTATAAGCCGGCGGAGACTGGTCAGGGTTCTGTATCTTCTGCTACTACACCAAAACGTCCAAGAGAGCCTACACCCCCGGCATCCGCCTCCTCGTCTCGGGCGAGATCTCGGTCTAGGTCACCTCTCAGACGCCAGTCTTCTAGTCTTGCCTCTTCACCAGCGAGTAAGAAGAGTAGGACGGATAGTTCCACCAGTGGTCACGGCGATGAATCCTCCAAATCTAGGAGTAGTTCTCGGTCACACCGTAGCCATAAATCCTCCAAAAAGGATTCGCAGAAACGAAAGTCCTCCCTACATTCACCAGCTTCTAGTGCCTCTCATCGTACCTCTACCCCAGACAAAGTTTGTGTTAGGTCTCAAGGGTCCAGTGCGGTGCCTGTCCCTAAAGAGGATTTACCTATTAATATTTTAACCCTGGAATTGGAAAGTTCAGGGGGTTCAATAATTGAGAATGTTTCAGACTCCCAAGAGAGTCTAGGCCAGGGCCTCGGTGTTTGGCGGTTTGCTCAGCCAGGGTCTGGCCACCCACGTCCGACTCAAACGAGTCACACAGTAGCTGATGTCCACAGGGACGCGGCGATCCCATCCTCTATTCCTGACTTATCTTGGCAACAAGGTACCCCAGCTTCGGCGGGGTCTTCTCAGGAGGATCAGCAGGAGAAAGACGAGGTTTCAATAATTTCGGAGATGGAAGGGCAAGAGTCAGGCTCAGGCTTAGACGCCGCGCAGGATATTAATGATTCACCTGTAAGTTCATCATCTAACCAATTTGTTACTGCGCAAGAAATTAATTGGGCTACTTACTGATGCTTTATCTAAATTTTTTGGCCAACAACAGGAAAACCCCACAATGGACTTGGGGGCTCCCATGACAAGCTCTACGGTACGGCCTCTGATGACTTCGATTGCTTTATCTAAGATCCCTAACCCACCCACTCTGTCACCATCAGTGGTTACTAAGCCTGCTACGGTGGCATTGACAACTTCAAATGTCAGGGTCATCACGGATGTCAATCCACCCCCTCTAGACAAGGCGCCTCTCAGAAAGGTGGCTATGCCCTTGCTTTATGGACCAGACGAGTCATGGGTCCTTTTGACCCCCACTAACCCTGAGCTCGCCCAACCTACCTTGTCAGGGAAACTCCCGGTACCGCGTGAGTGGGTCATCCAGGGCAATAAATCAAAGAAATTAAGGGCCCTGGATAATTTGGGAAATGTACTGGACGTAAACATCAAGGCTATACCTAGTTATTATCACCAAGACTATTTTGTGTATGCTACTAAGCCAGCTTTACCCCCTGCCTCAGCTTCGAAACTATTTTCAGACTGGTCTAAGCTGGATGGGTTTAATGATATTAAGACTGTCAGCTCTCTCTCCTGAACTTGATTTACAGACCATCACAGACGAAGCAGCTAATCCAGTTTTGAAGGTGGGGCAGTTGGGTCCAGGACCTTGGGTAGATTGGGAGATAGAGGCTCAAAACTTTGCAACCACATTTACTTCTAAATCTTCCCACCAGATCCCTCAGGATACTCCTTCATGGTTCTCCATGCCGGTAGGTTCTGCCGGCGGAGTCCCGTCAGCTTTGTTTTCTTTCCTAGCTGCCCCTAAGATTAATCTTTGTGAGCTAAAAGACCCTTTCACTACCCCTACCCCTACTCACCTAGACAGAGAATTTAGGCTAAGGGGGAAAGCTTTTCGCCTGTTCTCTCAGTACATAGTGTCTCAACAGGTGGCTAAATCTTTACTGCGGTCCACTCAGGCAATCGCAGACGCGGATGCCAGAAGATCGGTTGAGTTATCCCGGCGACTGCTCCTCCAGTCGTCGATCCAATCCTTGGGTGACATACGCACCGCCTTGCTTGAGGCGGTACGAGCAAGACAAGATTTCAGAATGTCTTTAGTTCGCAAGCTACCTGATCGCATTGCGAATCAGGTGATCATGTCACCAGTGCTTACTCCCTCTTTAATGTCCCCTGAAGTGTGGCGAACGGTATTCAATATGGCACAGGCCGTTAAGCACAGTCCCACCCCTTCTAAGAAACCTGCATTTAACTTCCCAAACCCAGGCCAACCGCTAAAGCTCAGCCAGGGGGATCTAAACCCTTTCTTCTGCCTAAGTCCTCCCACTCCCCCCAAGGTCAGTACAGGCATAGACAGGGTAGGTTTTCAGGTCAGAAAGGACGCGGCCAGCATAAGCCAGGTCAGGGCCAGTCTTCGGCCAACACCAGCCAGCCGGCAAAGCGTCCAGCACCACCAACCCCACCATCAAAAAACTAAAGTCTCTCTCACTCCCGGTGCCAACCTTAAGGCCGGAGGAACCGAGGGTAGTACAGCCGGCGAACCCTTGTCTGCTAACTGGGTCGTTCCGAACGTGTCACCAAGCATGGCCATTAAACACTTGGGCACGGATGGTGGCATGCAAAGGCATCGCTTACGTCAGCCGACAACGGCGAATTTTGTTTCTTTAGAGGTGGAGTCACTGGTCCAGGAAATGATTGCCAAGAATGTCATCATCCCGGTCCCCCCAAATTACCCTGTATTCACGTCCAAACTATTTTTGGTTCCAAAAAGGGACTGTGTTCAGATGAGGCCGGTCGTAGACCTGTCTTATCTGAACCTTCACATTCACAACGAATCTTTCAGAATGTTAACAGTACACCAAATCAGGCTAACACTTCCGCCGGGAGGTTGGATGTGTTCACTAGACCTGACAGACGCCTATTGGCACGTCTCGGTCAACAAAAGATTTCAAAGGTTTTTGGCCTTAACCCTCCAGCCCCGGGGGCTATAGCTTACGACTGTGCTCCGGTACCGGGTGTTTTGACGATCTTTGGCCTATGTTAACTACTCTGTAAGTCAATGAATATGTCATGTAATGTTGTGAATAAAAAAGAATAATGTTCCACAAACCTTCCTCTGTCGAATGGCGTTGAGTAGAGGTCTCTAGCCCCTCTGGTTGCATAATGGTGAGCGCGGGAAGACGAGTGCTTTTCGGCGGAAAATTCTTCCCGCGTTCGGACGCGTCGCCCCGGCCATGGCTACGACGCACCTAGCCGCTCGTCGCGCCAAAGTATTTATCTCCCTTAGACGATTTTAGTGTTTGATATTGAGAATGTGATGTTTATTTGATATTTTCTAGTTATTTTGAGGCCAATTATATAAAATATGTTTATTAGGGTATCACTGTCACTGATATTGCTAATTTTCACTCGATACCGTACATTTTATTAGTAATTGAGGTAGCTTATTGTTGTATTAGGCACTGATTATTCGTTATCACAGGTGTTTATTATACTTTGGCCATCATATATTAGGTCTTGTGTCACTTTCACTTTGACAAATATGCTTTAGAGAGTGTCACTGATAATGCTCATTTTCACTCGATACCGTACATTTTATTAGTAATTGAGGTAGGTTATTGTTGTATTAGGCACTGATTATTCGTTATCACAGGTGTTTATTATACTTTGGCCATCAAATATTAGGTCTTGTGTCACTTTCACTTTGACAAATATGCTTTAGAGAGTGTCTCTGTCACTGATAATGCTCATTTTCACTCGATACCGTACATTTTATTAGTAATTGAGGTAGGTTATTGTTGTATTAGGCACTGATTATTCGTTATCACAGGTGTTTATTATACTTTGGCCATCAAATATTAGGTCTTGTGTCACTTTCACTTTGACAAATATGCTTTAGAGAGTGTCACTGTCACTGATAATGCTCATTTTCACTCGATACCGTACATTTTATTAGTAATTGAGGTAGGTTATTGTTGTATTAGGCACTGATTATTCGTTATCACAGGTATTTATTATACTTTGGCCATCAAATATTAGGTCTTGTGTCACTTTCACTTAGTTATATGATTTGTAAACGTTTTATATACAATTTATTGGGTCTTTTTTCACTGATTTATATATTTCTATAGGTTCTAATCATATGAATGTCACTTGGTATATACATATGTGTCACTTTCACATATTATTATGGTGTAATTGTATTTGTATCAATGTTCTCATAATACATGACTTGTATTACAATACATTGGTTTTCTTCCACTTTTTGCCTATATATAATTATAGTGTACATATTGTCATTTTATTTGGCAATTTCAGTATGATTATTAGAACTCCATCTTGGAGTGGTAATCAAAGAAGCACTCTAAAGCACAGAGTGCCACCTTGCACTCCACACACTCCATGGTTGACTTTTTACCTGACCTCGGCTTCACCCTGCTGTTGTAGCAGACATGGCACCGCTTCTGCTGTGTTCTTCCTGATTCATTCTGAGGCAGGGAACCAAGCCTGTGCCTAATCAAGTATTGAGCACACTGCAA
Source organism: Paralithodes platypus (assembly GCA_032716605.1). NCBI lineage: Eukaryota > Metazoa > Arthropoda > Malacostraca > Decapoda > Lithodidae > Paralithodes > Paralithodes platypus. The sequence goes on along the minus strand of CM064489.1, from coordinate 24,933,569 downwards.
GCGGTCAATAACGGCGGGCCCAGGATGTGCCACTGCCCTCTGTGGCATAGCATACTTCTCCAGGAGCTCCGTCAACACCTGCTTTTGGAACCTCCGCAGGCTATTGAACTTCATGGGTGTGTTCACATTCCGAAGCTTGTATATGTTGTAGGCATTCAGAACTGACATGTCCACTATATGCAGAAAGAACTTTTTGTACCATCTGCACGAGGTACGCAGGCAGTCAATGAAGCCTATCTGCATGTCGGACTTGTCCACCAGCCTCATGTTGATGTTGTAGTCCAGGACAGCATCGGGCTTGGTCACCCTGGCCTGGGTGCGGCGATCCACCTTGCCAGTCTCCACCATTTCCCCCTTGTGGATGGTGGTCAGGAGGTTGACCTTCCGCTGGTCGTGCCAGTGGATAGCCAGAATGGGCCCCGACTTCTTCTTGAACACATCACCTTTTTTGGTCTTTGGAGGGAAAGGTGGCATGCCCTTCCTTTTCCCTCGTACTGTGCCTACAGTCCCCGTCTTGCGCTCATGCAGGTACTGTGAGAGAGTGGGGGACGTGTAATAATTGTCCGTGTAGAGGACGTGATTCTTGTGAAAGTAGCGGTCCATCATGGCTTGCACCACTGCTCCGCCAAAGCCAATGAGGGGGTCCACAAGCAAGTCCCCTTCCTTCCCGCTGTAGACCAGGAAGTCCAGGACATAGCCAGTTTGGCAGTCGCACAGCACAAAGAATTTTATGCCAAAGCGATGTCTTTTTGAGGGGATGTACTGCCGGAAGCTGAGTTTTCCCCGGAACAGCACAAGAGACTCGTCAATGACGACCTTGCGGAAGGGCTTGAAGTAGGAGGTGAAGCGTTCTCGCATCATCTCGTACAACGTCCTAATCTTCCACAGCTTGTCTGGGAGGTGGACGTCAAGGTTGGTGACAAGATGGAGCGCTGCGAGGATATCAAGGTACCGGTCGCGAGACATATATTTCCCGAAGGCAGGGGTGGATATCAGATCATTGGTGATCCAATAGTCAGGCAATCTATGCTTCTTGACATGAGGCATTAGCATGGTGAGTGCCAGGAACACCATGAACTCTTTATGAGTCACTGGGGTCCACTGCCTCATGTGGCCCTTGGTCACCTTTCCCAAAAAGTGGACCTGGAATTGGTGCTGCTTATTTGTCTCTTTGACAACATAGCCTACCACCTCCTCATCAAAGAAGGCCTCAAATAGTTCGTGTGGTGGAGCATTGGGGCCTGCAGGAAAATTGGGGGTAATGCCTGAACCCTCCAGTACCTCATCAAAAGCTGGCATATCAGGGTTGTATCCATCCTCATCAACTACGTCTTGCCACTGAAAAACGTAGAATGGGTCTTGTCTACGCTGACGAGGAGCTCCAGCTGGTGGCCCAGCACGCCCACGGCCAACTCGGGAGGCGCGCGCCCTAGGGCGGCGAGGGCGGCGGCCAGGGCGGTGGGCAGCACGACGGGCAGCACGACGCCGGGCCAAGCGGATGGGTCGAGGGTCGTCGATGTCCATATAGTCATCGTCAGAGTGGTCATCTTGCCCTGACGGTGGACCTATGTAATCATGGCCAGAGTCTTCAGAGAGGTGCCCTTCATCATCAGTGGCCCCCACATAATCTGGCGGGGAACCAGTGATGCGTGGGCGGCGTGCGGGTGGGCGAGGTGGGGAAGGAGTGGCAGGTGAGGCTGTGTCCCCCCGAGGTCCCGGGCTCCTTGGCCTGCGACGAGTGACAGAAAGCAATGTTTCACTGTCACTAGGCCCAGGTATTGGTGATGCGAGCTCAAAGACTTCTTCAGGAAGACATGTTGAAGGCGGGAGAGGTGGGGAGGACCGTGGGGAAAGTTGCGGGGACGTATGGCTGGGGCCGGCCGGGGTGGACGCCGCGGGAGCCTCGAACAAAACTCTCTTACTTTTCTTAATTTTCTTGGTATATTTCCTACCTTTCCCCTTTTCGGCAGCAGTATGTCTCCTGTCGGGGGACCTAGGAGGCAAATAGGCCGAAAGTGTGGGGTCCTCAACCCTTGGCAATGGTGGGGGTGGTGGGGAAGAATGCGGGGCATCCGGGTCATCTTGGGTGGCGTGGGTAGATAAGGGAGACAATGGCGGACGAGAAGGGTCACCACGCTGACCCTCACTCACAGCCTCATCCTCACCAAGTAATTTTGCTTGTTCCCTAGCTGCCGCGGACGCCTTCTCAAGTATTTTCTGCTTATACAAATGTAGCTTGAAAGGCGATTTACCTGGGGAAGGGCTTGGCGTCGTGTCACTTATGCGAAATTTGGTGAGTGACCTTGAACTCTCCCACTCACTCACTCTCTCAAGTTCACTGTCTTTAGGTAAACCAGCTTCCTCAACAACTGGTACATCACCTTCATCACTCTCATCACTGTCATGTTCTCTCGCAAATCCCAGGAATTGCTCTTCTTTGTCACTCTCATGGCCATAATCACTCGACTTATAATTACTGGAGTCGTCACTGACTTCATCATCAACATTATGCTTGGCATCAGCTCGCTCATAAAGTCTCAATGTCGTCTCAATACCTCCGGGAGATAACACATTTAGGCGATGGCGTCGGGGTAAGGCGCGACGAACAAGCAAGGGCGTCGTAGGAAGCACGGTATCGGACACAGCGGAATCACTATTTGGCGTACTGTCCATGATAGCGTCGGGGTAGATACTGTTGCTGTGGCGTAGTTTACGCCTGGTGGCGCCACCTACCGTCCCACGATACCGAAAATGTACGCGCGGCATTCGAAAGCACGCACGCAAGCAATGGGCGTTCAAGAGCCCTTCCGGGTTGCGCGGGCCGAGGTTGTTATGGGCGTTCAAGAGCCCTTCCGGGTTGGAGGGGTTAAGGATCAGGCACCAAAATTTTGTTTTTCAAAGGATGCCGTTCGGCTTGAACCTAGCACCTCGATTATTCACGAAATTAGTCAGGCAAGCCCTGATGCCATTGTTAAAACAGGGGATTAGAGTGTTGTGGTGCCTAGACGACTGGCTGGTGGTGGCAGAGACACAACAATTATGCGTCAAACATGTCAATATTATTTTAAATCATGTCAAAACTCTAGGCTTCAAGGTAAATCTGGTAAAGTCAAACCTTGTTCCCTCACGAGTAATTCAGTGGATAGGGCTGGTCTGGGACACGGCCGCTCTCACTCTGAGTCAGAGTGTGGACAATCGCAACAGGTTTCGCAGGAAACTGTTCATGTTTCTTCACAGTCTGACTACGACGCGGAGGGTCTGGGAGTCTCTGATAGGCTCTCTCAACTGGATTCAACTAACTGTCAAGTTGGGCCGGTTGAAAGTAAAACGATTAATATTGGAAGGCAACAAATATTTCCCGCTCTTACCGGCGGGAAGATTATGGCCCATCCCGAAATTAATCCACACCTTGCTAGCGGTCTGGGCAAGGAGGGAAACGTTGCACTCAATAATGTCATGGACCTCTCCTCCACCAACGGTATGGGTAGACACGGATGCGTCAGGCACAATAGGGTGGGGATTTCAGTCAAATCAGGGGCACCAGGGTCAGGGGCTTTGGTCCCACTTAGAAATCTCTCACATCAATGTCAAAGAATTACTAGTCCCCTTGTATTTCCTTCAGGCTCACGGCCCGGCGCTACGGGGCAAGTCGGTGGCCTTCAGAATGGACAATCTGAATGCAGTTCACTGTATTCAGAAACAAGGATCAACGAGGTCAAGGGGGTTGCTAAACGTGTCGGAAGAGATTTTTACTCTCGCCAACAGACTAGACATTTACCTTCACGCATCTTATCTCCCAGGCGTAGCGAACGTCTGGGCAGACGCTCTGTCCCGGAGACAGAGCACGACAGTAGAATGGGAGCTCAAGCAACCCATTTTCAACCTAATGATTACAGAGCTCCCATCCACAAGTGGATCTATTTGCGTCCGAGGAGACTCACAAACTCCCTCTATACCTCACCCGCAGGGCGAAAACGCCGGCAGGGGGGCCAGACGCCCTAGTGACAGACTGGAACAGATGGAGCTCCATCTATCTGTTTCCACCGCCAGATGCGTCACTAATGTGCCACGTAGTGAACAAACTACAAGATTATCGAGGCTTAGTCTCGCTAATCGCGCCCCTGTGGCCGGCGCAGTTGTGGTACCAGCAATTGAAAACGTGGTGCCCGGACCCGGTATTGCTCCCGGTCGGGTATTTCCACTTAGACACGATTGGCAACCTAGCGACCTCGCTGACTTTTGCATTATGGACATTCAGGAGGCCAAGTGGCTAGCACCATACGGTAGAGATGTGACCAATAAATTAATCAATCAATATACAGTACTCAGTCTACGAAACGACAGTATCACTCACATTGGCAAGCCTTTACTTCCTGGATCATCAGAACGGAACAGAATGTGCCGTCAGTGGCTTTAGTTTTCAATTATTTAAATTATCTGTTTGAGCAGAAACATTTATCTGTGGTAACATTAAAAAATCACTTAACTGCGATTAGAGTGCCCTTTTTAGACCTTACAGGTCTCTCCATACCGGTGGCGGAGGAAACAGGTTTTATGAGAGCTTGTTTTAAACTTCGCCCACCTCCCCGTCAGCTCATGCCTACTTGGTCTCTCGACAAAGCTTTGTCTTTACTTCACTCTCGTCTGTACCAAAATACTGCAGACTTTGCATTACTCTTAAAAAAGGCGGTTTTCCTTATGGCTTTGGCCACCGGGAACAGAGTGTCTGAGCTGGCGGCGATGAGCAACACCTAATTGCCTTAGGTTTGGCAGACTTAATGAATGTATTTACATTGCACCTTCCCCAGGTTTTGTAGCCAAGAATGAGCACAGTGCACACATGTTTTCTGAGTTCACGGTGCCGGCGTTAAAAAGGGGAAAGGTGCATCATAATCTATGTCCAGTGCAAGCTCTAACCAAATATTTGAGAGTAGCTCCTCTTAACCCCCAAGGTGCTTTATGGGTAGCAAGTACGGGTAAACGCTTACTTAAACGACGATTAGCCTCTCTTCTGGTCGAAGTCATTAAAGAGAGTAATCCCGGCGTTGTGGGTAGGGCCCACGATTTACGCAAATGGGCAGCCTCTTTACGTTTCCTGAAAAAAAATTCAGTAGAAGATATCGCGTCCACTCAGTTGTGGGCGTCTAATCATACGTTTTTGTCTAGATACTTATCAGTTGCTCTAGACAAACCTTCCTTACCATGTATAGCTTTAAGGCAGAGGGTCTAGGTGGCCCTGCAGTCACTTTTGTTTATTTTCACGAGAAAGGGGGGGGGGGGGTGCAGTCAGTTGGCATAGGACACCCTAGACCCCGCCGGAGTATGAGAGCTGTGATATAATTCAAAGATAATGTGATATGAAAATTTCTCAGTGAGAAATTGTGCTAGTACAATGTTAGTACAAAACAACGGAGTTGTTATAGTAGTTTTTGCTGCGAAAGCAGTCTAATATTAGAACAGTGGAGATCCTTTGCAATTTCTCCACGATTATTTTGGGGTTTATTATGTGCACATATAAACTTATAACTTGTTATTTTTGTCACCACTCGTTGAGTACCCCTTTGTAACTACAGATCTGTGTTCAGAATCTTCAGGGTTACCCTTTTTTGTCAGGCAGGCTTCTTTGAAGCACGCACCTGCCTGAACCCCTTTTTCTTGTATATTTTTGGTCTACACCATATTTAAATATATTTTCAAAAGTAAGAATACTATGTGGTTGTTTTTATTATTTGCTTTTATAGAGTTATGATATGATTACGAATGTCCCCCTCCAGTCTTAGAAATCAGGCATGTTCGTCAATGATGGAGGGGCCACTAATAAATTATAGGTTTGACTCCTGTAAGGAGATAAAGAAAACCTAATATTTAGTAGTGGCCCCGTAATCATTGACGACTGGGGCCCTCCCGACCGTCCCCTTCCCATTCGTTGATGTATTAAGGATTTTGGTTTACTTGATATGTCAGTGAAGGAGGAATGACGCCTGAATCAGCGTCTGGTCAGAAATCCACACAAGTACATCCACGATATGATGGAAAGCTTATTAGATAGTTATTCTTATTTTCTTTTTGTTTGTATTTTTTTACGAAGTTTTTTCGTAGTGAGAACCCAATTCATAATGACTGAAGCCATGAGTGAGGTCGCGTGCGCTCATGATGAAGGCTCCTCAGTTTTAAATGCTCTGCGCGGTAGATTCAAACTACGGCGGATTAGTGTTTGAAGAGGATGCCTTATGTAATAGGCATGTTCGTCAATGATTACGGGGCCACTACTAAATATTAGGTTTTCTTTATCTCCTTACAGGAGTCAAACCTATAATTTTTCCCAGCTACGCTCACTACTGGCTACACTGCCGGCCTCTCGAGAACACAGGGAGGGTGAGTCGGTGGGCGGCGGTAGGCCCTGGGAGTCGGACGTGTGGCCCGCTGCACTCCCGGCCATTTGCACTCGATTTTAACCCTTTAAAAGCCATAATAATGCTCCTAACTTTCTGCAAATTGGTGCCCGGCTATAGCTGGGCGCAGCTCTTTAAGGGTTAATATACGTGGCCGAACCATCCCACTCTTCTGGCCGAACCATCACCACTGGTAGGGATGGTTCGGACGATTTAGAAACTTGTGTTTCGGGAACTATAGCTCAAAACTGAAAAGAGGGTTTGATATAATCAGACAAAAGAACCAAATAACGAGGCAACATTTTGACATCAACTAGATTATATTACTGCCTAAACCTGAATTTATATAAATATTAAAAAAAAAAAGTGTCCGAACCATCACCGCTCTCCCCTACAGGCAATACCCCTAGTGAACCCTTTGGCCCAATGCAACACAAGGACGACTCGGTATTCCCGTGGACATGGACAGATAGGAGGAAACAAACGTGTTGTGGGAAGACCACAGCCCTGTGTCGGAAATGTCAGCTAGTGAATGATTATTCAAAAAACTAATCGTAGCAGCATACGACCGTATGTCGTGAGCCGACCCCTGAAGATTAGGATTGCTGGCATGAATAACCCGACACAGGCGAAGTCCCACAGCATGTTTGTCAAGTCTCCTACCGGTCTTTGGTGCCACCCACAGCGCCACCCCCGACACCGGCCTGGCGGAGTGTACATACGTATGCAAAGCTTTCACCGGGCATAGCGTATGATGAACACGTCCTCGTTTTAAAGCCGGTACAATGAACGGCTTAAAAACGTGTGCCTCACGTTTATTTTTAGCCACAAAATTAACAGACTGAGCCAAAGGGACCGCCCCGAGGATAGGAGAAAATCGCAAGCAATTCTGGGCCCTAGACATGGCAGCCAACTCCGAGACTCTCTCTCCTGTAGCTAACGCAAGAAGAAACAATGTCTTTTCAAGTAAGTGCTCATGTGTTGGGTTGGTAGTGTAAGTGGGTGTAGACAGGAGTTTACGATTTTGACAACCCGTAGGGAAGGAAGGAAAAACTAATATTTATTGGCGGCTCCTGAAGTCAATGACGTAAGAGCCTATGATAATATGGCCTCGTTACCGGGTTAACCTCGATTACGGCGGTCGAGAACCAAGATCATCTTAGGGGGTAACCCTTAACCCTCGTGGCCCGGGCTGGTCCTCCATAGGACGGAGGTCGTATCTGGGCGATCTGGCTGAAAAACGTCTAGGCCTAGGCTACCGTATTTTTGTTTATTTTAACTGCTAGAAATTTCCCACGCATCTATAAACGTAGTGCGGTTTTCAATCTGTAGACTGGCGTTAAGTAGAGCTCTGTAAGTCAACTGGTTCAGTTGTGATGACGATTTCAGTGGAGCGAATTTTTCCGCGATGTTGACAATATCGGAGCTTTTCTGACGCTAATTTCGTCTGACGTCACAACAATAACATTGATCCGACGTCTCCTTATTGTTTTCGGAGGTGCGGTGACGCAACGATCGGCTTTGTTTACATGCGTCGGACGCACAGCGTTCAGACCAAGCTTAATAGGCTTTCAAACTTACTGTCTTTTAATAGGACACCTGGGCTCCTGCCCTTCTTTCGCGGTGTAATTTTAAAAGGACACCCGGGCTGGAAGGGTTAATCATTCCTAAGGTACGTCATTGAGACGGAGCCACTGAAAAGTAGGAAATAAAAAAGAAAAGAATTAACACAGTTTGAACACCGCGCCTCGGCGCATTCCGATCTTCCTCTGCTTCCCATGAGCCTGACTCATACCTCCTCCTGCCCAGGAGCGACCTCTAAAGTATATCAAGTTGGGCATGTGAATGGGAAGGGGATGGTGGGAGGGCAATTGTCGTCATTGACTTCAGGAGCCACCAATAAATATTAGTTTTTCCTTCCTTCCCTACAGGTTGTCAAAACCGTTATTTATTGGTGGCTCCTTACGTCAATGACGTAAGAGCCTAGAATATCACGACCGGTGGAGGGACCTTCATATGCTCATCAAACTAAAAACAAGAATCTATTAGGAAGACCAAAAAACGAAAACTGTGACATGTGTTTAAATATAAGAGTATAGCAGTAAGAAAAAGATGTATAAGGCGGGTACCATTAAAGAAGCTTTATCTCAGAAGAATAGAACTACTGAGGTGTGAATACTGGTAATCGTATATCACAAAAAAAAAAAAATAACAATAAAGTTACACATTGCAATAATGTATAGGTATTGCTATGTAACAGATCTAGTGCAGTAATAGCACTCCTGCTATCCATTCGGATTGTGTGTCCTGCCAACTTGTCATGGAACTTAACACGCCCCCTCCTTTTTCCTTTAAGGTGGATGGTAGGACACAATTTCTATTACCTTCCAACACTGGTAATAAAAGCATTGAACAAATATATCCATCTACTTATTGGCCTCAGTGGGCATGTTCCAGCCTCAACGCTATGCTTGGTAATTTGTGTCTTATCCAGATGTACCGATAAGCATATGGCTAGGGAACGCCGTGTTAGAGGACCAAAGACCAGTCTGAGCTATATCCTTCACTGAAAAACCAATGGGGAAAACTCCTGGTGGTGGCCCATATGTGCATATCATGGGTTTTATGCAATCAACTGAGGCTCAGCTTCCTTAATTATATCTGCAATAAAGGTTGCTAACACTTTCTTTCCTGACCTTATTGAACCTTCTGGAGGAAACCACAATTGTGTCATATTCCTAGGAATAACAAACTTAGAGTAGGTATATAGTGCTTTAACAGGGCATAGAGCATGGAGTATCTTTGCTCTTTTCAAGGCAGGAATAAAGAAAGGTGTAAGGATATGTTTCTGGTGCTAATTTTTGCGATGAGTCTGGTGCAGTAACCATATGTACAGAATCATTATTAGGGGCAAAAAACATAGACAGTTAGTGGGCCTTGCCATGGCTGTCCATTCTGAGACCCTATGGACAGTAGCCAGGGTCATCAGAGACACACTTTTTTAAGTTTCTTGTCTGTATTTGGTCTCACAGGATAAGACCTAGACTGTGACAAAGTTAGGACCCTCGTGATTGACCATTGAGGAAGCAAATGACGATTTGGGGCTCTGAGCTTAATTAAAGCAAGCCTACATAAAACTATGTTCGTCTTTCTGGGGCAAAGATAAACCAGTAAGAGACAAGAAGGGTTGCTTTCTGCCGATACGTGGTTTATAAGTGTGTTAACTGTTAGTTTTTAAAAACCGATTAAGCAATGTAGGTGCTTCAGTAACAAAGCAACCGATGGAGACTGCTGGGTTGACTCTACACTCCAAGATGTAAATTGTTTACAGTGTGAACTATACTGTCTTAAGTTGATGCTGTGTATTGATTAGTGAGCGTATCCGTGATTTCCTTGTCATAGGACGGTAGCCATTTGGATTTGAGAATGTCCACATAGTAAAATTGAGCGAGGTCTGCAGGTTTCCAATTTCTTTCGAGTGGAAATAGGACAGGGGGGGGGGGGTTGCAGAGGTTTTTGTACCACTGAGTAAGTTGAGTGTGCAATACCTGAGTAGGCCACATAGGGGCAACCCGGCCCATTTGACCCTGGAAAAACCTGAGGTGATGAATGATTCTCACATCAAATTCTATGTCCACCTGTTCCAATTCACTGTGAGGGCATCTGGGCCCCTTTCTCGTGTTATGTCATTCCGAGATATGTACGACTGGAGCTTCGTTGATTTTACGAGATGTAAACAGATCGGTTTGGTGTAAAAATTGGGAGAATTAAGTGGTTGGCTGCTTTTTGTTTGAAAGCCCATTCCGCTGAGCTAATCTTTCCCTTGGACTGAGCATCCGTCCACAGGTTGGAGATCCCTGGTAAATATGTTGCATGGATTAATATGGAATGTTTTTGGGCTAGAAAGCATGTCTTTTCCCGAGAGATCTTGGGGAAACCTGGCCCGGATGGGGACCTGTTTCCTCAAGCCAATTACAGTGGTCATGTCCATCCGGCATGCCCTTGACCTTGAGGTCAATGACATTGCATGAACTCTGGGAAAATTAGAGAGACTGTTAGCTCTTGGGTATTGATGTGACCCTGACTTAATGTTGTCCCTTTCCCGTGATTCTGATGGCCTTCCGTTGACTGATAGTCCCATCCTATCAGACTCGAGGTGTCTGTGTCCACCCATAGAGTGGGAGGTGGATCTGACCAATGTGTCACTGATCCCTTTACCTAAGGTTTTACCACAAATGACAGAGGGTGTAGAATTCTCTTTGGGATGAAGAGAGGGGAATTGTGAGGTGTTAGAGGGAAGGCTTTGTTGCCTGGCCAGATTAGTTCCTTCAACCTGAGGAAGCCTAGGAGCCTTGTAAATTTGAGCCCAGTTTCGAGGGCCTATAGGGAGTTCCCAAAGTTTCTTGGTTATAGTCTTGGTATGCAATACTGTACTTTGAACAGTTTTATTTGAAGACGTTTGGCATTGGTTGGACTTTGTTTCATAGTCTGAAGCTGTGTATCCCAGATTAATGCTATTCATTCTGCTGATTGTGTAGGAGTGAGATTTTGATTTCTCTAATTTTACTCTGAAAACCAACTTTGTCCCATGTTGCATGACTATCAAGGTTTGTTCTTGGTAATGGTGTGGGGAAGACCACAGCATCATCCAATCTTGAAGGTAAAGCAGTATTTTTACACCGTCTTTGAGTAGAGGGAGGAGAGATTGTTTCACTATCTTGGTGAAAAATTCTGGGAGCTATGATCAAGCTGAAAGGAGTTCTGGTGAACATTGCCGCTTTGATTCTGAATGGGATAGCTAGGAACTTTTGGTACCTCTTGCTATTGTGATGTGCCAGTAGGAGTCTTCTATAGCTAGAGTAATTATTCAGACCTTGGTTGTAGAATTAGGTTTACTTGGGAAATAGTTAACATCCTGAACTTTATATTGTGAATTAATTTGTTGAGGAGGAACCTGTCTATCGTAGGCTTTAGTTGTAGACTGTCCCTTTTGGGGAGAGGAACATGTGTGATAGAGAAGCTGGCATGCCTTCTGGCACCTAAGTCACAACATTGTCTGTCAACATTTGGTTCATCAATGTTTTTTAACTCTAGAGATAGTTGTCCATTGTTAGACTGAGCTCTGAGGGGGGGTTAGCTTGTTTGCCAGAAACTGCCCAAACTATAGGTTTGACTACTGTAAGGAGATAAAGAAAACCTAATATTTAGTAGTGGCCCCGTAATCATTGACGATTATGCCTATTACATAAGGCACCCTCTTCAAACACTCATTTACCATAGTTTGAATCTACCGCGCAGAGCATAAAAAATTGAGGAGCCTTCATCATGAGCGCACGCAACCTCACTCATTATGAAATTGGGTACTCACTACGAAAAAACTTCGTAAAAAAATAACAAATAAAAAGAAAATAAGAATAACTATTCATAAGCTTTCCATAACTTCGTGGATGTACTTGTGTGGATCTTTGACCAGACGCTGACTTCAGGGGTCATTCTTCCTTCACTGACATATCAAGTAAACCAAAATCCTTAATACATCAACGAATGGGAAGGGGATGGTCGGGAGGGCCACAGTCGTCAATGATTACGGGGCCACTACTAAATATTAGGTTTTCTTTATCTCCTTACAGGAGTCAAACCTATAATTTATTAGTGGCCCCTCCATCATTGACGATTATGCCTGATATCTAAGACTGGAGGGGGACATTCGTAATCATATCATAACTCTAGCAAAAGCAGATAATCAAACAACCACATAGTATTCATACTTTGTAAAAAATATATATTTGTGTGCATAATACTTTATACAGCATAAAAATATACAAAAAGGTGACAAGCAGGAGCGTGCTTCGAAGAAGCCTGCTTGGACAAAAAGGAGTTAACTCCAAGACACTGTACACAGAGCTGGTAGTTAAGAAGGCACCCCACTTAAAGTAAGTGGTGAAAAACAAAAAACATCAAAGTTTACATGTGCACATATTATAGGTTTGACTCCTGTAAGGAGATAAAGAAAACCTAATATTTAGTAGTGGCCCCGTAATCATTGACGATTATGCCTATTACATAAGGCACCCTCTTCAAACACTCATCCGCCGTAGTTTGAATCTACCGCGCAGAGCATAAAAAATTGAGGAGCCTTCATCATGAGCGCACGCAACCTCACTCATGGTTCAGTCATTATGAAATTGGGTTCTCACTACGAAAAAACTTCGTAACAAATAAAAAACAAAAAGAAAATAAGAATAACTAGGGCCTATTCATAAGCTTTCCATATAATCGTGGATGTACTTTTTTTTTTTTTTTTTTTTTTTTTTTTTTAGACCTCCGTCTACGTATTGTGAAAAACCTGTTATCCTCCGGCAAATTGTGGGGTTGAGTGAGTGAAGGGGGGGACAGTGAATGAAGGAGGATACATGTTTTTCATAATACGTGTTGCTAGCCCCAAATGCCCCAAATTGCTAGCCCCAAATGGATGTACTTGTGTGGATCTTTGACCAGATGCTGACTCAGGCATCATTCTTCCTTCACTGACATCAAGTAAATCAAAATCCTTAATACATCAACGAATGGGAAGGGGAAGGTCGGGAGGGCCCCAGTCGTCAATGATTACGGGGCCACTACTAAATATTAGGTTTTCTTTATCTCCTTACAGGAGTCAAACCTATAATTTATTAGTGGCCCCTCCATCATTGACAATTATGCCTGATATCTAAGACTGGAGGGGGACATTCGTAATCATATCATAACTCTAGCAAAAGCAGATAATCAAACAACCACATAGTATTCTTACTTTGAAAAGATATATATTTTGGCGCAGCACATATATACAAAAAGGGGGTACAAGCAGGAGCGTGCTTCAAAGAAGCCTGCTTGATAAAAAAGGGTTAACTCTGAGATTCTGAGTACAGATCTGCCAGTTAATAAGGCACCCCACTTAAAATAAGTGGTGAAAAAATAAAAACTTATAAGTTTACATGTGCACATATAAACCCCATAAAACTAGTGGATATATCTTGCAAAATATATCCAATGCTTAAAATTAGATTGCTTCACAACCAAAAACTACTTACAACAACACTGTTGTTTGTACTACAATTGTACTAGCACAATTTCCTGTAATAAATAGTACAGAGAAATTTTCATATCACAACACCCATAAACAGTATCACAGCTCACATACTCCGGCGGGGTCTAGGGTGTCCTATGTTACACTGACTGCACCCCCCCCCCCCCCCCTTTTCTTGAAATTAAACAATAAGTGACTTAGGGGCCACCTAGACCCTCTGCCTTAAAGCTATACATGGCAAGGAAAGTTTGTCTAGAGCTACTGAAAGGTATCGAGTCAAAAACGTATGATTAGAGGCCCACAACTGTGTGGACGTAATATCTTCAACAGAATTTTTTTTTAAGGAAACGTAAAGAGGCTGCCCACTTGCGTAAATCGTGGGCCCTACCCACAATGCCGGGATTACTCTCTTTAATGACCTCGACCAAGAGAGAAGCCAGTTTACGTTTCATCAAGCGTTTACCCGTACTTGCTACCCATAAAGCACCCTGGTGATTTAGAGGTGCCACCCTCAAATATATGGTTAGAGCTTGCACTGGACATAAATTATGGTGCACCTTTCCCCTTTTCAACGCCGGCACCGAGAACTCTGAAAACACGTGTTCACTGTGCTCCTTCTTGGCTATGAACCCTGGGGAAGGTGCAATGTGAATACACTCATTAAGCCTACCAAACCTGAGGCAATTAGGTGTGTTGCTCATCGCCGCCAGCTCAGATACTCTGTTCCCGGTAGCCAAAGCCATAAGGAATACTGCCTTTTTTAAAAGTAATGTAAAATCTGCAGTATGTTGGTACAGACGGGAATGAAGTAACGACAATGCTTTGTCCAGAGACTAGGTAGGCATGAGCTGACGGGGGGGGTGGGCGGAGTTTAAAACATGCCCTCATAAAACCTGTTTCCTCCGCGACTGGTATGGTGAGACCGGTAAGGTCCAAAAATGGCATCCTAATCGCTGTTAAGTGATTTTTTAACGTTACTACAGATAAACGTTTCTGCTCGAACAGATAATTTAAATAATTAAAAACCAAAGCCACCGAGGGCACAGTTTGTTCTGTTCTAAGAATCCAAGAAGTAAAGGCTTGCCAATGCGATTGATACTGTCGCTTTGTAGACTGGGTATATTGATTCATGAATTTATTGGTCACGTCTATACCATATGGTGCTAGCCACTTGGCCTCCTGAATGTCCATAATGCAAAAGTCAGCGAGGTCTCTAGGTTGCCAATTGTGTCTTAAGTGGAAAAACCCGACCGGGAGTGACACCGGGTGCGGGCACCACGTTTTCAATTGCTGGTACCACAACTGCGCCGGCCACAGGGGCGCGATTAGCGAGACTACGCCCCGATAATCCTGTAGTTTGTTTACTACGTGGCACATTAGAGACGCGTCTGGCGGCGGAAACAGATAAATGGAACTCCACCTGTTCCAGTCTGTCACCAGTGCGTCTGGCCCGCCCGCCGGCGTTATCGTCCGGCGGGTGAGGTACAGTGGGAGTTTGTGAGTCTCCTCTGATGCAAACAAATCCACTTGTGGATGGTAAGGCACCGCAATCATTTGGTCGAAAATGGTTTGCTTGAGCGCCCATTCTACTGTTGTGCTCTGTCTCCGAGACAGAGCGTGCCCAGACGTTTGCTACGCCTGGGAGATAAGATGCGTGAAGATGTATGTCCAGTCTGTTGGCTAGAATAAAAATCTTTTCTGACACGTTTAGCAACTTCCGAGATCTCGTTGACCCTTGTTTCTGAATACAGTGAACCGCATTCAGATTGTCCATTCTGAAGGCCACCGACTTGCCCCGTAAAGTAGAGCCGTGAGCCTGAAGGAAATATAAGGGGACTAGTAATTCTTTGACATTGATGTGGGAGATTTCTAAATGGGACCAAAGCCCTTGACCCTGGTGCCCTTGGTTTGACTGAAAGCCCCAACCTATCGTTCCTGACGCATCCGTGTCTACCCATACCGTCGGCGGAGGAGAGGTCCATGACATTACTGAGTGCAACGTTTCCCTCTTCGCCCAGACCGCTAGTAAGTTGTGGATTAATTTTGGTATGGGCCATAATTTTTCTGCCGGTAATAGTGGAAACATTTGTTGCCTTCCAATATTAAACGTTTGACTTTCAACCGGCCCAACTTTACAGTTAGTTGAATCCAGTTGAGAGAGCCGACCAGAGACTCCCAGATTCTCCGTGTCGTAGTCAGACTGTGAAGGAACAGAAACAATTTCCTGCGAAATCTGTTTCGATTGTCCACACTCTGACTCAGAGTGAGAGTAGCTGTGTCCCAAACCAGCCCTATCCACTGAACTCCTCGTGAGGGAACAAGGTTTGACTTTACCAGGTTTACCTTGAATCCTAGAGATTTGACATGATTTAATGTTATGTTGACATGATTGATGCATAATTGTTCCGTCTCTGCCACCACTAGCCAGTCGTCTAGATACCACAAAATCCTGATCCCTTGCTCTAACAAGGGCATCAGGGCTTGCCGGACTAATTTCGTGAATAAGCGAGGTGCTAGGTTCAATCCAAACGGCATCCTCTGAAAGACATAAGTCTGATGCATTATTCGTAAGGCCAGAAACCGTTGAAATCTTTTGTTTACCGAGACGTGCCAATACGCGTCTGTCAGGTCTAAAGAACACATCCAACCTCCCGGTGGAAGTGTTAGCCTGATTTGATTCACTGTCAGCATCCTGAAGGACACATTGTGAATATGGAGGTTCAGATAAGACAGGTCTACGACTGGTCTCATCTGAACACTGTCCCTTTTGGGCACTAGAAATAGTTTGGATGTAAAGACTGGGTAATTTTGAGGAACCGGGATGATGACATTCTTGGCGATCATTTCTCAGATCAGTGACTCCACCTCTAATGAAACTAAATTTTCCTTTGTCGGCTGACGTAAACGAGGTCGCCGGAGCCACTGCCAGGTGATGCCTTTGCGTGCCACCATCCTCGCCCAAGTATTTAATGGCCATGCGCGGTGACACGTCCGGAACGACCCAGTTAGCAAACAAGGGTTCGCCGGCTGTACTACCCTCTGATCCACCCGCCGTGAGACCGGCCCTGGGAGTGAGAGAGACTAGTTTTATTATGGTGGTGGTGGTGGTGGTGGATGCTTAGCCGACTGGCCGGTGTTGGCAGAAGACGGGCCCTGGCCCGGTCTGATATACTTTCGTCCTTTATGACCTGCAAACTTTCCTTGTTTATACCTGTACTGACCTTGGGGGGAAGAGGACTTAGGTAGATGAAAGGGCTTTGACCCACCCGGCTGAGCTTTTGCGACTGGCTTGGGTTTGGGAAAGTTAAAAGCAGGTTTCTTAGTAGGGGCGGGACTGTGCTTAAAGGCCTGAGCCATGTTAAATACAGTTCTCCACACATCAGGGGACATTAAAGAGGGAGTTAGCACCGGCGACATGACCACCTGGTTCGCAATTCTATCAGGAAGTTTCCTCACCAGGGACATCCTAAGATCCTGTCTCGCCCGCACCGCCTCGAGCAAGGCTGTACGGATATCCCCCAACGACTGAATAGAAGTCTGAAGGAGTAAACGTCGAGATAGTTCAATTGATCTTCTGACATCCGCGTCCGCGATTGCCTGAGTAGATCTTAGCATAGACTTCGCCACCTGGTACGTAACAATGTATTGGGAAAAAAGTCTATACGCCTTCCCCCGTAGCCTAAACTCCCGGTCTAGGTGAGCTGGGGAAGGTGTAGTGAAAGGATCTTTAAGTTCGCATAGATTGATTTTGGGGGCAGCTAAAAATGCAAACAAAGCAGATGGAACTCCGCCGGCAGAAAAGACTGGCAGAGAGAACCAAGAATGGTTGTCCTGAGGAATTTGGCGCGAAGATTTTGAGGTGAAGGTGGTCGCAAAGTTCTGAGCCTCTACCTCCCATTCCACCCAAGGTCCTGGACCCAACTGCCCCACCTTCAAAACTGGATTAGCGGCTGTGTCTGTGACCGTTTGTAAATCTAATTCTGGAGTGAGAGCTGACAGTGCTTTTATATCATTAAAACCGTCATGCTTGGTCCAGTCAGAAAGCAGTTTTGAAGCTGATGCAGGGGGTAGTGCAGGTGTAGCTGTATACACAAAATAGTCATGGTGATAATAGTTCGGAATGGCCTTAATATTAACATCAAGTACATTACCCATAATATCTAAAGCTCGTAACTTTCTAGATTTATTTCCTTGGATTACCCACTCTCGTGGCACTGGAAGTTCCCCTGACAAAGTGGGCTGTGCTACCTCTGGCTTAGTTGGGACCATTTGTACCCATGAATCATCTGGACCGTATAAAAGGGGCATAGCTACCTTTCTTAACCCTCCAGCCCCGGCTACGCATTACATAAATATTCCCCGAAACCTGGGTGTTTTGGCCGAAAAACGTCTAGGCTAGGCTACCGTATCATTGTTATGCTGACTGCTTCCCGCATTCCCGCGCATCCCCAAGCGTAGCTGTGTTATTTACCTGTAGAATGGCGTTAAGTAGAGCTCTCTAAGTAAAGTGGTTGATTTGTGATGATGATTTCATTGGAGATAACTTTATGGCCAAAACAGCCACTTTACACTACTTTTCGATACTTAACAACAACATACAGGCGCACACGAACAAGCGACGCTCTCCTTCTTGTGGCCGGAGATGCGGGGCATCGGTCTAGCCGGCTGTTGTTTACATGCGTCGGACCGACGCCTCGCACAAGAAGCTCACAGGCTTTCAACCACTGGTACAATGTTGTACCACCCGGGTTCCTCGGGACAAAACTTAATGGTACACACGTGTACCATCCGGGTTTGAAGGGTTAACGGTGCTTTATCTAAAGGGGGAGGATTCACATCCGCTACTACCCTTACACCAGAAGTAGTCAGTGCTGCCGAAGCAGGCCTAGTGACCATAGTAGGTGATACAGAGGGAGGGTGCGGAATCTGAGTTAAAGCAATGGAAGTAGTCAGAGGCCGAACACTTGAAATTGTCATGGAAGCTCCCAGGTCCACTGTAGGAGTCTCCGGCTGCTGGCCAATTTTTTTTGTTAGAGCAGTAGCTAATAACCCATCTATTTCCTCCGCCGTGACAAATTTAGCAGATGAAGAACTAAGAGGTGAATCATTCCTATCCTGTGAGTCGTCTAAAACTGAACCCGTCTCCTGCACCTCCATGTCAGAGATTATAGACACCTCATCCTTGTCATCTGGCCCATCATGAGAGGATTCCGCCGAAGCCGGGACCCCTTCGGGTTGCCATGTTAAGTCTGGCATGGATGATGGGATCGCAGCGTCCCGGTGGACGTCCGCCTATACCTGTGTCTCCTGAACCAGATGTGGGCCTTCATTCCATGGTTGGGAATACCTCCACACACCCAGGCCTTGGCCTGAACTCCCTTGGGAGTCAGTTACCCCATCAACCACTGAGCCCCCACTAGACCCTTCTAGAGGGCGAGAACTGCCCACAGAACTCTCTAATTCTAAGTTTATAATATCCATTGGCAACCTGTCCGCCGGTAACACCCCCACCACAGTCTCTGACTCCACTCCCGCCCCATCAGATTGGACATTAGATACGTCGGGAGTAGAGGCAGAAAGTGAGGCACGAGGCTCCGACGAACGCCGGGAGGCCTTTCGTTCATGAGAATCTTTCCTGGAAGATTTGTGGCTTCGGTGTGACTTAGATCTATCACTAGAACTGCTCATGGACTTCTCAGACCTATCACTAGAACTGCTCTTGGACTTCTCCTCTTTGCTCTTCTTCCCCGCCGGTGAAGAAGAGTGACTAAGCGGCTGTTGTCTGAGGGGCGACCTGGACGTGGAGGCTGTCACCGGGGGCGTAGGTTCACGAGGTCTCTTAGATGTGCCGGGGGCTGGAGTAAGTGCTGTACCCTGCCCAGTCTCTGCCGACTTTCGTACAATTACTCTAGATTTAGAAGGGGTACGTTTAATAGGGGGGTGCTCAATAAGTAATTTATCCCAAATAATTACGTTATCACATTGAAGGGCTTTATGAGCCACTGTGGTAGCATAAGTGGACAACAGCTGCCTGACCTCCCGCAAATTGACTGCCGCGGGCCTATCATTGTCTCGCAATACTTTATTACTCAATTGAGTACAGAAGGTACAGTTCTGCGTCACCCACAAACCCCTTGAGCGATCTAAACATTTAACACATCTAATGCAAAGAGTGTGTGCAAAGATAGGGATACCTGAACAGGAGGGTGTAACACACAAAGCAAAAACAGGGTCTAGGGCAGCCATGACAGAGACTGGTGGAAAACTAACCCACCCCCGGGTTTACTCCAGGTTCTCTAAGGACCCGCCGGAACTCTGCCCTGGAAAAAAGAAAATTTCCAGGAATTAATACTCATAAGGCCACACCAACATGTTCGAACACAAGTGTTAAATAACCCGCCGGGTAATGAAACGTAATACACAACCATTACAGCTCGCTACGCGGGAGGTTCATAAGTAAAGATTTCAGAATATCTTAACCTGTCTAAAAGATTTACGAATATCCTCAGACATGGTATAAAGACCAGCATGGCTTTTATAAATGACGCAGTCTTCCCAGTGGTGTTTGTTAAGTTTTTTATTGGAAAAACCCATAAAAAGACGCCGGCCCCGTATTATCTCGCAGATCAAAAACTGGGAAGCCTGTCTTAAATGCTAGATCTGACTTCTCCCGAAGCGTCCTAGATCTCCGTATGTCGAAGGCGGCGATACTTTAACGTATCCCTCAATTGTCTGGTCAACTATACTGAATTGCAAATCCGTTAATCCCACCCTCCCAAGGTGCAACCGCCGGGTGTGAATTTTAAGTTTATAACGTTAACCCCAATTGTTCCTATCCCCACTTCTTTGCAAAAGATCGCCGGGGAGGAAAGACCAATCAACAAACAGCCTAGTTTTACTGGCTTTGCAAAACCGGGAAAAACTAAACTCAACAAGTGTCCGCTTGAACACTTAGTTAAATGGGTAAAGCCATCCCGCCGGGAAACACAGTAAGCCTAAACACAGGCTCCACCACAGAGACGCAGTCCTGGAGAGCCTCAAGCCACCACTCGCCGGGGAAAACAAGCCTTTTTTAACCACGCGTGATTAAAACTCGGCAACCAGCCGGGTTTTCACGGTGTAACCGAGAAAACCCGCCGTAAAAGGCAACCCACCCCGCCCAGATTCAATCTGAACGCACCAAATAGACCGTGGAATTAGCCAAAGCACAACTGACCCAGGACACACAATTAGTCCGTGGAAATAGCCAATACACAACTAATCCAGGACACACAAATAGTCAATGGAATTAGCCAATACACAACTAAACCAGGACACACATGACACAGTAGTACATATTTATAACATAAATCAATAACACTTGTACATACGGCAAAGCTACGAGAGGCTGGCTAGGCCTAAGCAGACGGAAATAATATGTAATCATGTCGTAATATAAACAAAAAGCACTGAATCATATCACAATAGGAACCACCCTCAACACACCAATGTAGCACAAAATTCCCGGCAAAGGGAAGAACTGACTCGGGACCCAGAAAAAACTTCACTAAGTGAAGAAAAATACGCTGGGAACGTCAGAGAAAAGAAAAAGCTACTTCATCAGAAAGATAAGAAGAAGCCTAATAACGCGTAGTGAAAGCCGCCTACAGCGAAAATTATGAAGAGTATGATTAGACCAAGATTGGAGTATGCAGCAGTGGTGTGGTCCCCGCATCTAAAGAAGCATGTTCACAAGTTAGAAAGAATCCAGAGAGCAGTCACTAGATTGGTTCCAAGTCTCAGAGAACTGCCATATGAAGGGAGGCTAGACAAATTAAATCTACCGAGTCTAAAAGAGAGGAGAGAGAGGGGAGACATGATAATGATGTACAAATGTACCCGGGGGCTGGAGAGGCTGGATAGGGAGGATATATTAATTATGGATACAGGAATAACTAGAGGCCACAGCTACAAAATAAAAAGACCTACCTGCAAGAACGATATCAGGAAGTTTAGCTTCCCCTATAGATGTATTGACAAGTGGAATGGGCTGGAGGAGGAGGTGGTAGGGGCAAGGAACATCCATATTTTCAAGAAAAAATTGGATAAAAAGTAGACTGAGAGACGGGACAACACGAGCTTAGCTCAACTCCTGTAAACTACAATTAGGTAAATACAATTAGGTAAATACATCACAAAGCTAGCTAACCGCGCAAACGTTTCACGCATCCACCACGGGACCACGAGGGTACACCCGAAATAGATGTCCCACACACGACCCAAAATACACTGCACTGCGGGCAACCCGCCCAGGACACTCCTGCTACGCATATCCTAACCTTACTCGATACATCCCGGAGTAAACAAATGAGAAAAAACTCACTAGGGACGCAGCAAATGCGGAACCAGCGGAGCGTGGGGAGGCACGTCCGGGTAGGTTGAGCGCAGAGCAGAGAAGGAAGAATGACGCCTGAGTCAGCGTCTGGTCAAAGATCCACACAAGTACATCCACGATTATATGGAAAGCTTATGAATAGTTATTTTTTTTTTTTTTTTTTTTTTTATTTGTTACAAAGTTTTTTCGTAGTGAGAACCCAATTTCATAATGACTGAACCATGAGTGAGGTTGCGTGCGCTCATGATGAAGGCTCCTAAATTTGTTATGCTCTGCGCGGTAGATTTAAACTACGGCGGATGAGTGTTTGAAGAAGGTGCCTTATGTAATAGGCATAATCGTCAATGATGGAGGGGCCACTAATAAATAAACCCCATTAACTCTTGGATATAATTTGAAAAATATACCGTAAAGAGGTACTTACATTACACATACCAGCTGCGGCCGCAACTACTAAGATTTACTTAAAATTATATTGCTTCACAGCCAAAACTATTTACAACAAGCATTGTCTTTAAACTATGATTGGACGTTAGCACAATTTCCTGTAATGAATACTACAGAAAATTCTGTAGCTCATAAGCTTCGCACACGTCCTCCGGCGGGGTCTAGGGTGTCCTATGTTACACTGACTGCACCCCCCCCCCCCCTCTCTTTTCCTCATCTAAATAATAAGTGACCCAGAGGCCACCTAGACCCTCTGCCGTAAAGCCATACATGGCATGGAAGGCCTGTCCAAAGCTACTGAAAGGTATCGAGTCAAAAAAGTATGATTAGAGGACCAGAGGTGCGTGGCTGCTATGTCCTCAACAGAAAAATTCTTAAGGAAACGTAAAGAGGTCGCCCATTTGCGTAAATCGTGAGCTCTACCCACAACGCCGGGATTACTTTCCTGAATGACTTTAACTAAGAGAGAAGCTAGTTTACGCTTCATAACACGTTTACCCGTACTAGATACCCATAAAGCACCTTGTTGATTCCTAGGTGCGACCTTTAAATATTTGGTAAGCGCTTGCACTGGACATAAATTATGGTGCACCTTTCCCCTTTTCAATGCCGGCACTATGAACTCTGAAAACACGTGATCACTGTGTTCATTCTTGGTGATGAACCCTGGGGAAGGAGCAATATGAATACAATCATTGAGCCTACCAAACCTGATGCAATTAGGTGTGTTGCTCATCGCCGCCAGCTCAGACACCCTGTTCCCGGTAGCTAAAGCCATAAGGAATACTGCCCTTTTTAAAAGTAAGTCAAAATCTGCAGTATTTTGGTACCGCCGGGAATGAAGTAATGACAACGCTTTGTCCAGAGACCAGGTAGGCATGAGCTGACGGGGAGGTGGGCGGAGCTTAAAACATGCCCTCATGAAGCCTGTTTCCTCCGCTAGTGGTACGGTTAGACCCATATGGTCCAGGAATGGCACCCTAATTGCTGTTAAGTGATTCTTTAACGTTACTACTGATAGCTGTTTCTGCTCAAACAGATAATTTAAATAATTAAAAACCAAAGCTACCGACGCCACGGATTGTTCTGTTCTGAGTATCCAAGAAGTAAAAGACTGCCAATGCGAATGATACTGTCTCTTAGTAGACTGTGTGTATTGATTCATGAATTTATCGGTCACGGTTCTACCATACGGAGCTAGCCATTTGGCCTCCTGAATGTCCATAATGCAAAAGTCAGCGAGGTCTCTAGGTTGCCAATCGTGTCTAAGTGGAAATACCCGACCGGGAGCGACACCGGGTTCGGGCACCACGTCTTTAATTGCTGGTACCACGCCTGCGCCGGCCACAGGGGCGCGATTAATGAGACGACGCCCTGATAATCCTGTAGTTTGTTTACTACTTGGCACATTAGAGAATCGTCTGGCGGCGGAAACAGATAAATGGAACTCCACATGTTCCAGTTTGTCACCAGTGCGTCGGGTCCTCCCGCCGGCGTGGTTGTCCGGCGGGTTAGGTACAGCGGGAGTTTGTGAGTCTCCTCGGACGCAAATAGATCCACTTGTGGACGGTAAGGCTTCGCAATCATTAGGTCGAAAATGTGTTGCTTGAGCGCCCATTCTACTGTTGTGCTCTGTCTCCGAGACAGAGCGTCTGCCCAGACGTTCGCTACGCCGGGGAGATAAGAAGCGTGAAGCTGAATGTCCAGCTTGTCGGCTAGTACAAAAATCTTTTCTGACACGTTTAGCAACCTCCGAGATCACGTTGACCCCTGTTTCTGAACGCAGTGAACCGCATTCAGATTGTCCATCCTGAAGGCCACCGATTTGCCCCGCAAAGAAAAGCCGTGAGCCTGAAAAAAATACAAGGGGACTAGTAACTCTTTGACATTTATGTGGGAGGATTCTGAGTGGGACCAGAGCCCTTGACCCTGGTGCCCTTGGTTTGACTGAAAGCCCCAACCTATCGTGCCTGACGCATCCGTGTCCACCCATACCGTCGGAGGAGGAGAGGTCCAAGACATGACTGAGTGCAATGTTTCCCTCTTCGCCCAGACCGCTAGTAAGGTGTGTATTAATTTTGGGATGGGCCATAATGTTTCCGCCGGCAATAGTGGAAAAAATTTGTTGCCCTCCAAAATTAAACGTTTGACTTTCAACCGGCCCAACTTTACAGTTAGTTGGATCCAGTTGAGAGAGCCGACCAGAGATTCCCAGACTCTCCGTGTCGTAGTCAGACTGTGAAGAAACAGAGACAGTTTCTTGCGAAACCTGTTCCGATTGTCCACACTCTGACTCAGAGTGAGAGCAGCTGTATCCCAGACCAGCCCTATCCACTGAACCACTCGTGAGGGAACAAGGTTTGACTTTACCAGGTTTACCTTGAATCCTAGAGTTTTTACATGAGTTAATGTTATGTTGACATGACTTATGCATAATTGTTCCGTCTCCGCCACTACCAGCCAGTCGTCTAGATACCACAAAATCCTGATCCCTTGTTGCAACAAGGGCATCAGGGCTTGCCGGACTAATTTCGTGAATATGCGAGGTGCTACGTTTAAACCGAACGGCATCCTCTGAAAGACATAAGTCTGATGCATGATTCTTAACGCTAGAAAACGTTGAAACCGTTTGTTTACCGGGACGTGCCAATACGCGTCCGTCAGGTCTAAAGAACACATCCACCCTTCCGGCGGAAGTGTTAGCCTGATCTGATTCACTGTCAGCATCCGGAAGGATACGTTATGAATATGGAGGTTCAGATAAGATAGGTCTATGACCGGCCTCATCTGAACACTGTCCCTTTTGGGTACCAGAAAAAGTTTGGATGTAAAAACTGGGTAATTTTGGGGGACCGGGATGATAACATTCTTGGCCACCATCTCTTGGATCAGTGACTCCACCTCTAATGAAACAAAATTTGCCTTTGTCGGCTGACGTAAGCGAGGTCGCCGGAGCCACTGCCAGGTGATGCCTTTGCGTGCCACCATCCTCGCCCATGTGTTTAAAGGCCATGCGCGATGATTCGCCCGGAACGACCCAGTTAGCAGACAAGGGTTCGCCGGCTGGACTACCCCCTGATCCACTCGCCGGGAGATCGGCCCTGGGAGTGAGGGAGACCTTAGTTTTTTGGTGGTGGTGGTGGTGGTGGAAGTTTAGACGACTGGCCGGGTTTGGCTAGAGACGGGCCCTGACCCGTCCTTTGATACCTCTGTCCTTTATGGGTACCTGAAGACTTTCCCTGCTTGTATCTGTACTGACCTTGGGTGGAAGAGGATTTAGGTAAATGAAAGGATTTCGCCCCACCAGACTGAGCTTTAGCGACTGGTTTGGGCTTGGTAAAAGTGAAAGCAGGTTTCTGAGACGGGGCGGGACTGTGCTTCAAGGCCTGAGCCATGTTAAACACCGTCCTCCACACCTCCGGGGACATTAAAGAGGCAGTTAGAACTGGGGACATTACTACTTGATTAGCAATCCTATCCGGGAGCTTTCGGACTAGAGACATCCTTAGATCTTGTCTTGCCCGCACCGCCTCTAACAAGGCCGTGCGTATATCTCGTAGTGACTGAATAGAAGTTTGGAGAAGTAAGCGTCTAGATAGTTCGATTGCCTTTCGAACTTCTGTGTCCGCTATAGGCTGAGCAGATCTTAGCATAGATTTGGCTACTTGTTGCGTAAAAATATACTGAGAAAATAGTCTGTACGCCTTACCCCGTAGCCTAAACTCCCGGTCTAGGTGAGCAGTGGAAGGTGTAGAGAACGGATCTTTAAGCTCGCATAGATTAATTTTAGGGGCAGCTAAAAAGGCAAAGAGAGCAGAGGGAACTCCGCCGGCAGAGTATACTGGGAGAGAGAACCAAGAATGGCTCTCTTGTGGAATTTGGTGTGAAGCTTTAGAAGTGAATGTGGTTGCAAAGTTTTGCGCCTCGACTTCCCAGTCCACCCAAGGTCCCGAACCCAATTGCTCTACCTTCAAAACTGGATTCGCGGCTGATTCAGTAAATGTCTTTAATCCCAACTCAGGGGTTAGAGCTGACAGCGCTTTGATATCATTGAATCCATCATGTTTCGTCCAGTCCGAAAACAGTTTTGAAGCTGATGCAGGGGGTAGGGCAGGTGTAGAAGAATATACAAAATAGTCATGAGTATAATAGTTGGGGATGGCCTTAATACTAACATCAAGTACATTTCCTAGCATATCAAGAGCCCTTTACTTCCTAGATTTATTTCCTTGGATTACCCACTCTCGTGGTACCGGAAGCTCCCCTGACATAGTGGACTGTGCTGCCTCTGGCTTTGTTGGTACCAGTGATACCCACGAATCGTCTGGCCCGTATAAGAGAGGCATAGCCCCTTTTCTGACCTGGGCTTTGTCTAATGGGGGAGGATTTATGTCTGCTACTACTCGCACATTGGAAGTAGTTAGTGCCGCCGAAGTTGGCCTAGTAACAATAGTAGGTGATACAAGGGGAGTGAGCGGAGTTTGTGTCAAAGTAACGGAAGTAGCCAGAGGTCGGACAGTCGATGTTGGCGTGGGAGCTCCCAGACCAACCATAGGAGGCTCCGGTTGCTGGCCAAAAAACTTAGTTAAAGCACTCGCTAATAACCCATCAATCTCATCCGCCGTGACAAAATGAGCAGATGAAGAACTATTAGGTGAAATATCCCTATTCTGAGAGTTATCTTCATTACCCACCTCAGAAATAATAGACCCATCATCCCCTGCCTCCGGTCCCTCCTGAGAGGATTCCGCCGAGGCGGGCCCCTTGCCATGTTAAGTCAGGGATGGAAGACGGTGTCTCCGCGTCCCGGTGGACTTCAGCCTCTACCTGAGTTGCCTGAGAAGGCAGAGAGCTGTCCCGCCATGGCTGGGCGTACCTCCAAACTCCCCGGCCTTGGTCGGAACTTACTTGTGAGCCAGGCCCCACCCCAATGACTGAGCCCTCACTCGAGCCCTCTCGCGGGTTATCACTGCCGGGAGAACCCTCTAAATCTAAAGTGAGAATATTATTATTTGGGGACACTATGTCCGCCGGAATATCCCCGACCATATTCTCTGACTCCACTTCCGACCTGTCAGATTGGACTTGAGACATGTCGGGAGTAGAGGCAGAAAGCGAGGTTCGAGGCTCCGGCGAACGCCGGGAGGACTTTCGTACATGAGACTCTTTTTTAGAAGACTTGTGACTCCGCCTCGACTTTGATGTATCACTAGAACTATCCTTGGTCTTGTCTGTCTTGCTCTTCTTCCGCGAAGGTGAAGTCGAGTGACTATGTGTCTGCTTTCTGAGAGGAGACCGTGACCTGGACCTAGCTCTTGATTCCGAAGTTGTCGCCGGGGGAGACGGCTCTCGCGGTCTCTTAGATGTGCCGGGGGAGGCAAGAAGCTCTTTAACCAGCCCAGCCTCTGCCGGCTTAGTGACTTTACTTCGGGAAGAAGGACGTTTAATGGGGGGGTACTGAACCATCAAACGGTCCCACAGAATTACGTTATCACACTGCAATGCTTTATGAGCCACTGCAGTCGCATAATTAGTAAGAAGCTGTCTGACCTCGCGTAATGCAACCGCCGCGGCCAGATTGTCGTGCTGTAATACTTTAACACCCAGCTGACTACAAAAGGTACAATTCTTTGTGACCCACAAACCCCTTGATCGGTCTAAGCATTTGACACAACGAATGCACAGAGTGTGCGCAAAAATAGGGATTCCGGAACATGAGGGTGTTGAGCAAAGAGCAAAAACAGGGGCTAGAGCAGCCATGGCAGAGACTGGTTAAAAGCTAACTCCCCCGGGCCTCACTTGGTCCTCTGTGGACCCGCCGGAACTCCGCCCTGGAAAAAATAACATTTCCAGGAATTAATGCTCATAAGGTTACCCCACAATGTTCTAACACAAGTGTTAATGAACCGCCGGGCAACGAGACGTAATACCCCACCATTACCTCTCGTTACCCTGTAGGTTCGTATGTAAAGATTTGTAAATAACTTTACGTGTCCAAAAGATTTAAGAATATCCTCAGACATGATTATAGGTTTGACTCCTGTAAGGAGATAAAGAAAACCTAATATTTAGTAGTGGCCCCGTAATCATTGACGAACATGCCTATTACATAAGGGCACCCTCTTCAAACACTCATCCGCCATAGTTTGAATCTACCGCGCAGAGCATTTAAAATTTGAGGAGCCTTCATCATGAGCGCACGCGACCTCACTCATGGCTTCAGTCATTATGAATTGGGTTCTCACTACAAAAAAACTTCATAAAAAATAAAAACAAAAAGAAAATAAGAATAACTATTCAATAAGCTTTCCATAATATCGTGGATGTACTTGTGTGGATCTTTGACCAGACGCTGACTCAGGCGTCATTCTTCTTTCACTGACATATCAAGTAAACCAAAATCCTTATACATCAACGAATGGGAAGGGGATGGTCGGGAGGGCCCCAGTCGTCAATGATTACGGGGCCACTACTAAATATTAGGTGTTCTTTATCTCCTTACAGGAGTCAAACCTATAATTTATTAGTGGCCCCTCCATCATTGACGAACATGCCTGATTTCTAAGACTGGAGGGGGACATTCGTAATCATATCATAACTCTAGAAAAGCAGATAATCAAACAACCACATAGTATTCTTACTTTGAAAAATATATTTAATGGCGCAGCACATATATACAAAAGGGGGTCAAGCAGGGGCGTGCTTCAAAGAAGCCTGCTTGATACAAAAGGTTAACTCTTGAGACTCTGCGAACAGATCTGTAAGTTAAAAAGGCACCCCACTCAACATAAGTGGTGAAAAATAAAAACTTATAAGTTTACATGTGCACATATAACCCCATAATACTCGTGAAAATATTTTGCAAAATATTATCCAATGCTTAAACTAAATTGCTTTCACAGCTAAACTACTATAACAACACTGTTGTTTGTACTATCATTGTACTAGCACAATTTCCTGCACTGAATAGTACAGAGAAATTTTCATATCAACAATACCTATAACTAGTATCACAGCTCGTATACTCCGGCGGGGTCTAGGGTGTCCTATGTTACCCTGACTGCACCCCCCCCCCCCTTTTCCTTGAATTTAAAACAAAAAGTGACTTAAGGGCCACCTAGACCCTCTGCCTTAAAGCTATACATGGCAAGGAAGGTTTGTCTAGAGCTACTGACAGGTATCGAGTCAAAAACGTATGATTAGAGGCCCACAAATGCGTGGACGTAATATCTTCCACAGAAAAATTCTTAAGGAAACGCAAAGAGGCTGCCCATTTGCGTAAATCGTGGGCCCTACCCACAACGCTGGGATTACTCTCCTTAATGACTTCGACCAAAAGAGAAGCCAATCTACGTTTGAGCAAGCGCTTACCCGTACTTGCTACCCATAAAGCACCCTGGGGGTTTAGAGGAGCTACCCTCAAATATTTGGTTAGAGCCATCACTGGACATAAATTATGGTGCACCTTTCCCCTTTTCAACGCCGGCACAGTGAACTCAGAAAACATGTGTGCACTGTGCTCATTCTTGGCTACAAACCCTGGGGAAGGTGCAATGTGAATACATTCATTAAGCCTACCAAACCTGAGGCAATTAGGTGTGTTTCTCATCGCCGCCAGCTCAGACACTCTGTTCCCGGTGGCCAAAGCCAAAAGGAAAACAGACTTTTTTAAGAGTAATGTAAAATCTGCAGTATTTTGGTACAGACGGGAGTGAAGTAATGACAATGCTTTGTCCAGAGACCAAGTAGGCATGAGCTGACGGGGAGGTGGGCGGAGTTTAAAACATGCCCTCATAAAACCTGTTTCCTCCGCAACTGGTATGGAGAGACCGGTAAGGTCCCAAAATGGTATTCTAATCGCTGTTAAGTAATTTTTTAACGTTACCACAGATAAACGTTTCTGTTCAAATAGATAATTTAAATAATTAAAAACTAACGCCACCGAGGGTACAGTTTGTTCTGTTTTAAGGATCCAAGAAGTAAAGGCTTGCCAATGTGATTGATACTGTCATTTTGTAGACTGAGTATATTGATTCAATAATTTATTGGTCACATCTCTACCATATGGTGCTAGCCACTTGGCCTCCTGAATGTCCATAATGCAAAAGTCAGCGAGGTCGCTAGGTTGCCAATCGTGTCTAAGTGGAAAAACCCGACCGGGAGCGACACCGGGTGCGGGCACCACGTTTTCAATTGCTGGTACCACAACTGCGCCGGCCACAGGGGCGCGATTATCGAGACTAAGCCCCGATAATCTTGTAGTTTGTTTACTACATGGCACATTAGAGACGCGTCTGGCGGCGGAAACAGATAGATGGAACTCCACCTGTTCCAGTCTGTCACCAGGGCGTCTGGCCCTCCTGCCGGCGTTATCGTCCGGCGGGTGAGGTACAGTGGGAGTTTGTGAGTCTCCTCGGATGCGAACAGATCCACTTGTGGATGGTAAAGATCTGCAATCATTTGGTTGAAAATGGGTTGCTTGAGCGCCCATTCTACTGTTGTGCTCTGTCTCCGAGACAGAGCGTCTGCCCAGACATTTGCTACGCCTGAGAGATAAGATGCGTGAAGATGAATGTCCAGCCTGTTGGTTAGAATAAAAATCTCTTCTGACACGTTTAGCAACGTCCGAGACCTCGTTGACCCTTGTTTCTGAATACAGTGAACTGCATTCAGATTGTCCATTCTGAAGGCCACCGACTTGCCCCGTAAAGTAGAGCCGTGAGCCTGAAGGAAATATAAGGGGACTAGTAATTCTTTGACATTGATGTGGGAGATTTCTAAATGGGACCAAAGTCCTTGACCCTGGTGCCCTTGGTTTGACTGAAAACCCCAACTTATCGTTCCTGACGCATCCGTGTCTACCCATACCGTCGGCGGAGGAGGAGAGGTCCATGACATTATTGAGTGCAACATATGTCTTCTAAGAAGACATATGTCTTCTAAGCGTAGTAGGGAAGGTATACAGTAGGGTAGTGATTGAGAGAGTGAGAGTGAGAACGGAGAAATGGATAGGCGACGAGCAGGGAGGTTTTAGGAAGGGAAGAGGATGTGTAGATCAGATTTTTACCCTGAATTGTGTTGTGGAGAAGTATCTGGAGAAGAAACAAAAGGTGTATGTTGCCTTTATGGACTTAGAGAAGGCCTATGACAGAGTGGATAGAGAAGGTTTGTGGAAAGTACTTAGAATATACGGAGTAGAGGGCAAGTTGCTGAAAGCAGTGAAGAGCATGTATGAGGGTGCAAAGGCGGCAGTACGTGTGGAGAGTGAGCAGAGCGAGTTCTTTGACCTGAATGTTGGTTTGAAACAGGGGTGTGTGATGTCCCCGTGGTTGTTTACTGTATATATGGATGGAGTTATGAAAGAAATACTATCAAGAGCAGTGGATGTTGGTGTATCGCTGAAAAGGGAGGGAATTGAGTGGAAGCTACCTATACTGCTGTTTGCGGATGATACAGTTCTGATGAGTGATAATGAATGGGAGTTGCAGGGTCTGGTAAATGAGTTTGGAACAGTGTGCGAAAAACGGAATTTGAAGGTAAATATGGGGAAGAGCAAGGTTATGGTCTTCGAAGGGGGTGAAGTCACAGAGTGTGAGGTGGAGCTGAACGGTCGGGCTATGGAGATCGTCGGCTCTTTTGGGTGTCTGGGCGGTGTGTTGAGTAAGGATGGGACTGTGGATGAAGAGGTGCGGGAGGGGGTACAACAGGGGAAGAGGGTTGTGGGAACGCTGAAAGCAGTAACAAGAAATAGGGTGGTCAGTATGGAGGTGAGGAAGTCCTTGCATGACGGTGTGGTGATCCCGGCGCTGACTTGCGGAGGCGAGGCATGGACGTTGGTTGAGAGACTCAGACCAAGAGTGAGAGCAGTGGAAATGAATTACTTAAGGAGTGCGTGCGGAGTTACATGGAGGGATAGACAGACTAATGGGGAAGTAAGAAGGAGGTGTGGTGTGGAGGTAGATGTGCTGGAATGTGTGAAAAGGAACAACTTGAGATGGTTCGGCCATATGGAACGTATGGAAAGCGAGAGAATGACTAAGAGGGTGTACGAGAGCGAGGTGGAGGGACAGAGGGGGAGAGGTAGACCGAATATGAGGTGGAAGGATGGAGTGAGGAACTACATGAACGAAGGCGGTGCTGGTTGGGGGGAGGGGCGTCGACTGACTGGGGACAGAGGTGCATGGGGGCGGTTCGTTCGTGGCCACCCCTTCGGGGATCACGGCGTCAGGCAATAGATAGATAGATAGAACATTTCCCTCTTCGCCCAGACCACTAGTAAGGTGTGGATTAATTTGGGTATGGGCCATAATTTTTCCGCCAGTAATAGTGGAAAATATTTGTTGCCCTCCAATATTATTGCTTTACTTTCAACCGGCCCAACATTACAGTTAGTTGAATCCAGTTGAGAGAGCCGACCAGAGACTCCCAGATTCTCCGTGTCGTAGTCAGACTGTGAAGGAACATGAACAGTTTCCTGCGAAATCTGTTCCGATTGTCCACACTCTGACTCAGAGTGAGAGCAGCTGTGTCCCAAACCAGCCCTATCCACTGAACTACTCGTGAGGGAACAAGGTTTGACTTTACCAGATTTACCTTGAACCGTAGAGATTTGACATGATTTATGCATACTGTACTTGCTCCGTCTCTGCCACCACTAGCCAGTCGTCTAGGTACCACAAAATCCTGATCCCTTGTTTTAACAATGGCATCAGTGCTTGCCGGACTAATTTCGTGAATAAGCGAGGTGCCAGGTTCAAACCGAATGGCATCCTTTGAAAAACATAAGTTTGATCCCTGATCCGTAAGGCCAGAAATCTTTGAAATCTTTTGTTTACCGAGACGTGCCAATAAGCGTCTGTCAGGTCTAAGGAACACATCCAACCTCCCGGCGGAAGTGTTAGCCTGATTTGGTGCACTGTTAACATCCTGAATGACTCGTTGTGAATATGAAGGTTCAGATACGACAGGTCTACGACGGGTCTCATCTGAACACTGTCCCTTTTGGGAACCAAAAATAGCTTGGATGTGAAGACTGGGTAATTTTGAGGGACCGGGATGATGACATTCTAGCCGTCCGGCTGGCTCAGTTGACAGCGTGCCTGATTCCCATCTCGAGGTCTTGCGTTCAATCCCCGCTCAGATTGAAAAGTTTTTCTGGGATATAGCCGGCGGTTACCATCTCCCCATGAACAAGGGGGATGGGTAATGGTCTCTGGTAGACTAAAGAAAGCCAAGCGCTTGTGAATCCTCGAAGGAGGAGATACGGGCGCTATATAAGTAACCAGAAGATTATTATTATTATTATTATTATTCTTGGCAATCATTTCCTTGACCAGTGACTCCACCTCTAAAGAAACTAGATTCGCCGTTGTCGGCTGACGTAAGCGAGGTCGCCGGAGCCACTGCCAAGTGATGCCTTTGCGTGCCACCATCCTTGCCCAAGTGTTTAACGGCCATGCTTGGTGACACGTTCGGAACGACCCAGTTAGCAGACAAGGGTTCGCCGGCTGTACTACCCTCGGATCCACTCGCCTTGAGACCGGCCCCGGGAATGAGAGAGACATTAGTTTTTTGATGGTGGTGGAGTTGGTGGTGGTGGACGCTTCGCCGGCTGGCTGGCGTTGGCAGAAGACGGGGCCCTGACCTGGTTTATTATAGCCTCGTCCTTTCTGACCTGTAAACTTACCCTGTTTATACCTGTACTGACCTTGAGGGGAGGAGGACTTAGGTAGATGAAAGGGCTTAGATCCCCCCGGCTGTGCTTTTGCGACTGGCTTGGGTTTGGGGAAGTTAAAGGCAGGTTTCTTAGAAAGGGCGGGACTATGTTTAAAGGTCTGAGCCATATTAAAAACTGTTCTCCACACTTCAGGGGACAATAAAGAGGGAGTGAGCACTGGTGACATGACCACCTGATTCGCAATACGATCAGGAAGCTTCCGTACCAAGGACATCCTGAGATCTTGTCGAGCTCGCACCGTCTCAAGCAAGGCTGTGCGTATGTCACCCAATGACTGAATTGACGACTGAAGGAGCAGTCGCCGAGACAGTTCAACTGATCTTCTGGCATCCGCGTCTGCGATTGCCTGAGTGGACCGGAGCATTGATTTAGCGACCTGTTGCGTCACAATGTACTGTGAGAAAAGTCTAAATGCTTTCCCCCGTAGCCTAAATTCTCGGTCTAGGTGAGTTGGGGTAGGGGTAGTGAAAGGGTCCTTGAGTTCACATAAATTGATTTTTGGGGCAGCTAAGAAATCAAACAAAGCCGAAGGGACTCCGCCGGCAGAACACACTGGCATAGAGAACCAAGAATGACTATCCTGAGGGATCTGGTGGGAAGATTTTGAGGTGAAGGTGGTCGCAAAGTTCTGAGCCTCCGTCTCCCATTCCACCCAAGGTCCCGGACCCAACTGCCCCACCTTCAACACTGGATTAGCGGCTGAGTCTGTGACAGTTCGCAAATCGAGTTCTGGTGTGAGAGCTGACAGTGTCTTTATGTCATTAAAACCATCCTGTTTGGACCAGTCAGAAAACAGTCTCGAAGCTTAGGCAGGGGGCAGGGCAGGTTTAGCAGTATAAACAAAATAGTCCTGGTGATTAATAATTAGGAATGGCCTTAACATTAACATCTAGTACATTCCCCAAAGTATCCAAGGCCCGTAATTTTTTAGATTTATTGCCTTGTATTACCCACTCTCGTGGCACTGGAAGTTCCCCTGACAAGGTAGGATGAGCGACCTCTGGTTTAGTGGGGATCAAGCGTACCCATGACTCATCCGGACCGTACAGTAAGGGCATAGCTACCTTTTTCATAGGTGCTTTATCTATATCTAGGGGGCGGATTGACATCCGTTATAACCCTTACATTAGAAGTAGTCAGTGCCGCCGTAGAAGGCCTAGTGATCACCGATGGTGATATAGAGGGAGGGTGAGTGATCTGAGTCAAGGCAATAGAAGTCATCAGAGGCCGGACATTAGAACTTGTCATAGGAGCTCCCAGGTCCACTGTAGGAGTCTCCGGCTGTTGGCCAAAAAATGTAGTGAGAGCATTAACCAGCAGCCCATCTATTTCCTCTGCTGTGACAAATTTATTCGATGATAAACTCAAAGGTGAATCATTACGATCCTGTGCGGCGTCTAAAACTGAACCCGACTCTTGCACTTCCATGTCTGAGATGATAGATACCTCGTCTTTGTCATCCGGCTCACCATGAGAGGATTCCGCCGAAGCCGGAGTCCCATCTTGTTGCCAAGACAAGTCAGGAATAGATGATGGGATCGCCGCGTCCCGGTGGACCTCAGCCACTGTTTGAGTAGTTTGAGCCAGAGGTTGAGAATACCGCCAAACACCCAGGCCTTGGCCTGCACTCCCTTGGGAGTCCGAAATACCCTCAATCATGGAGCTCCCACTTGACTCTGCCATTGGACGATCACTGTCCACTGAACTCTCCAATTCTAGGGTTAAAATACTAAGTGGTAAACTGTCTTTTGGTACTGGCACTAAACTATCTCCATGAGATTGAACACTAGCTCTGTCGGGGGTAGAGGCATGACGAGAGGCACTAGACTCCGGTGAACGCTGGGAGGCCTTCCGATCATGTGAGTCCTTTCGAGAAGATTTGTGGCTACGGTGCGACCGCGAACTGCTCTTGGATTTAGAAGATTTCTCGCTATATCCACTTGTTGACCCCTCTGTCTTACTCTTCTTGCTCGTTGGTGAAGAAGAGAGACTCGGCGGCTGCTGTCTAAGCGGGGACCTGGACTTAGATCTCGACCGTGACGAGGAGGCTGCCACCGGGGGCGTCGGTTCTCGCTGTCGCTTAGATGTGCCTGGGGCTGGAGCAAGTATTATAGGTTTGACTCCTGTAAGGAGATAAAGAAAACCTAATATTTAGTAGTGGCCCCGTAATCATTGACGAACATGCCTATTACATAAGGCATCCTCTTCAAACACTAATCCGCCGTAGTTTTGAATCTACCGCGCAGAGCATTTAAAAACTGAGGAGCCTTCATCATGAGCGCACGCGACCTCACTCATGGCTTCAGTCATTATGAATTGGGTTCTCACTACGAAAAAACTTCGTAAAAAATAAAAACAAAAAGAAAATAAGAATAACTATCCAATAAGCTTTCCATCATATCGTGGATGTACTTGTGTGGATTTCTGACCAGACGCTGATTCAGGCGTCATTCTTCCTTCGCTGACATATCAAGTAAACCAAAATCCTTAATACATCAACGAATGGGAAGGGGACGGTCGGGAGGGCCCCAGTCGTCAATGATTACGGGGCCACTACTAAATATTAGGTTTTCTTTATCTCCTTACAGGAGTCAAACCTATAATTTATTAGTGGCCCCTCCATCATTGACGAACATGCCTGATTTCTAAGACTGGAGGGGGACATTCGTAATCATATCATAACTCTAGAAAAGCAGATAATAAAAACAACCACATAGTATTCTTACTTTGAAAATATATTTAATTAACGGCGTAGCCGAACAAATACAAGAAAAAGGGGGTTCAGGCAGGTGCGTGCTTCAAAGAAGCCTGCCTGACAAAAAAATTGGTAACCCTGAAGATTCTGAATACAGATCTGTAGTTACAAAGGCACCCCACTCAACGAGTGGTGACAAAAAATAACAAGTTATAAGTTTACATGTGCACATAATAAACCCCAACATAAACTTGGAGATAAATTGCAAAGGAACTCCAATAATCTAAAACTAAATTGCTTTCGTAGCTAAACTACTCTAACAACACCGTTGTTTTGTACTTAACATTGTACTAGCACAATTTCTCACTGAGAAATTTTCATAACACATTTTAACCTTAAATTGTATCACAGCTCTCATACTCCGGCGGGGTCTAGGGTGTCCTGTGTCAACTGACTGCACCCCCCCCCCCCTTTCCCATGAAAGTAAACAAAAGTGACTGCAGGGCCGCCTAGACCCTCTGCCTTAAAGCTATACATGGTAAGGAAGGTTTGTCTAGAGCAACTGACAAGTATCTAGACAGAAACGTATGATTAGACGCCCACAACTGCGTGGACGCTATGTCTTCAACTGAAATTTTTTTCAGGAAACGTAAAGAGGCTGCCCATTTGCGTAAATCGTGGGCCCGACCCACAACGCCGGGATTACTTTCTTTAATGACTTCTACCAGAAGAGGCTAATCGCCGTTTAAGTAAGCGTTTACCCGTACTTGCTACCCATAAAGCACCTTGGGGGTTGTGAGGAGCTACTCTCAAATATTTGGTTAGAGCTTGTACTGGACATAAATTATGATGCACCTTTCCCCTTTTTAACGCCGGCACCGTGAACTCAGAAAACACGTGTGCACTATGCTCATTCTTGGCTACAAAACCTGGGGAGGGTGCAATGGAAATACATTCATTAAGTCTACCAAACCTAAGACAATTAGGTGTGTTGCTCATCGCCGCCAGCTCAGACACTCTGTTTCCGGTGGCTAAA
Organism: Paralithodes platypus; assembly: GCA_032716605.1. Taxonomy (NCBI): domain Eukaryota; kingdom Metazoa; phylum Arthropoda; class Malacostraca; order Decapoda; family Lithodidae; genus Paralithodes; species Paralithodes platypus. The sequence goes on along the minus strand of CM064489.1, from coordinate 24,895,822 downwards.
GCCAAAAGGAAAACCGCCTTTTTTAAGATTAATGCAAAGTCTGCAGTATTTTGGTACAGACGAGAGTGAAGCAAAGACAAAGCTTTGTCCAGAGATCAAGTAGGCATGAGCTGACGGGGAGGTGGGCGGAGTTTAAAACATGCTCTCATAAAACCTGTTTCCTCCGCCACCGGTATGGAGAGACCTGTAAGGTCTAAAAAGGGCACTCTAATCGCAGTTAAGTGATTTTTTAATGTTACCACAGATAAACGTTTCTACTCAAAGAGATAATTTAAATAATTAAAAACTAATGCCACTGAGGGTACAGTTTGTTCTGTCCTAACGATCCAAGAAGTAAAGGCTTGCCAATGTGATTGATACTGTCGTTTTGTAGACTGAGTATATTGATTAAGTAATTTATTTGTCACATCTCTACCGTATGGTGCTAGCCACTTGGCCTCCTGAATATCCATAATGCAAAAGTCAGCGAGGTCGCGAGGTTGCCAATCGCGTCTAAGTGGAAATACCCGACCGGGAGCGATACCGGGTCCGGGCACCACATTTTCAATTGCTGGTACCACAACTGCGCCGGCCACAGTGGCGCGATTAGCGAGACTAAGCCTCGATAATCTCGTAGTTTGTTCACTACGTGGCACATTAGTGACGCATCTGGCGGCGGAAACAGATAGATGGAGCTCCATCTGTTCCAGTCTGTCACTAGGGCGTCTGGCCCCCCTGCCGGCGTTTTCGCCCGGCGGGTGAGGTATAGATGGAGTTTGTGAGTCTCCTCGGACGCAAAAAGATCCACTTGTGGATGGGAGAGCTCTGCAATCATTAGGTTGAAAATGGGTTGCTTGAGCTCCCATTCTACTGTCGTGCTCTGTCGCCGGGATAGAGCGTCTGCCCAGACGTTCGCTACGCCTGGGAGATAAGAAGCGTGCAGATAAATATCTAGACTGTTGGCTAGAGCAAAAATCTCTTCTGACACGTTTAGCAACTTCCTTGACCTCGTTGACCCTTGTTTCTGAATACAGTGGACTGCATTCAGATTGTCCATTCTGAAGGCCACCGACTTGTCCCGTAACGCCGGGCCGTGAGCCTGAAGGAAATATAAGGGGACTAGTAATTCTTTGACATTGATGTGCGAGATTTCTAAGTGGGACCAAAGCCCCTGACCCTGGTGCCCCTGATTTGACTGAAATCCCCAACCTATTGTGCCTGACGCATCCGTGTCTACCCATACCGTTGGTGGAGGAGAGGTCCATGACATTATTGAGTGCAATGTTTCCCTCTTCGCCCAGACCGCTAGCAAGGTGTGGATTAATTTCGGGATGGGCCATAATTTTCCCGCCGGTAAGAGCGGGAAATATTTGTTGCCTTCCAATATTAATCGTTTTACTTTCAACCGGCCCAACTTGACAGTTAGTTGAATCCAGTTGAGAGAGCCGACCAGAGACTCCCAGACCCTCCGTGTCGTAGTCAGACTGTGAAGAAACCTGAACAGTTTCCTGCGAAACCTGTTGCGATTGTCCACACTCTGACTCAGAGTGAGAGCGGCGGTGTCCCAGACCAGCCCTATCCACTGAATTACTCGTGAGGGAACAAGGTTTGACTTTACCAGATTTACCTTGAAGCCTAGAGTTTTGACATGATTCAAAATGATATTGACATGTTTTATGCATAATTGTTGTGTCTCTGCCACCACCAGCCAGTCGTCCAGATACCACAACACTCTGATCCCTTGTTTTAACAATGGCATCAGGGCTTGCCGGACTAGTTTTGTGAATAATCGAGGTGCTAGGTTCAAACCGAACGGCATCCTCTGAAAAACAAAATTTTGGTGCCTGATCCGTAAGGCCAAAAACCTTTGAAATCTTTTGTTGACCGATACGTGCCAATAGGCGTCTGTCAGGTCTAGTGAACACATCCAACCTCCCGGCGGAAGTGTTAGCCTGATTTGGTGTACTGTTAACATTCTGAAAGATTCGTTGTGAATGTGAAGATTCAGATAAGACAGGTCTACGACCGGCCTCATCTGAACACTGTCCCTTTTGGGAACCAAAAATAGTTTGGACGTGAATACAGGGTAATTTGGGGGGACCGGCATGATGACATTCTTGGCAATCATTTCCTGGGCTAGTGACTCCACCTCTAAAGAAACAAAATTCGCCGTTGTCGGCTGACGTAATCGAGGTCGCCGGAGCCACTGCCAAGTGATGCCTTTGCGTGCCACCATCCGTGCCCAAGTGTTTAACGGCCATGCTTGGTGACACGTTCGGAACGACCCAGTTAGCAGACAAGGGTTCGCCGGCTGTACTACCCTCGGTTCCTCCGGCCTTAAGGTAGGCGCCGGGAGTGAGAGAGACTTTAGTTTTTTGATGGTGGGGTTGGTGCTGGCCGCTTCGCCGGCTGGCTGGTGTTGGTCGAAGACTGGCCCTGACCTGGTTTATTTTGGCCGCGTCCTCTCTGACCTGAAAACCTATTCTGTCTATGCCTGTACTGACCCTGGGGGGAGTGGGAGGACTTAGGCGGAAGAAATGGTTTAGATCCCCCTGGCTGGGCTTTAGTAGTAGGCCTGGGTTTGGGGAAGTTAAATGCAGGTTTCTTAGAAGGGGTGGGACTGTGCTTAACGGCCTGTGCCATATTGAACACCGTTCGCCATACTTCAGGGGACATTAAAGAAGGGGTAAGTACTGGTGACATCACCACTTGGTTAGCAATGCGCTCAGGTAGCTTGCGAACTAACGACATCCTAAGATCTTGTCGTGCTCGCACCGCCTCAAGCAAGGCGGTGCGTATGTCACCTAAGGATTGGATTGACGACTGAAGAATCAGTCGCCGGGATAACTCAACCGATCTTCGAGCATCCGCGTCTGCGATTGCCTGAGTAGATCGTAGTAAAGACTTAGCCACCTGCTGAGATACTATGTACTGTGAAAACAGGCGAAAAGCTTTTCCTCGTAGCCTAAATTCTCTGTCTAGGTGAGTAGGGGTAGGGGTAGTGAACGGGTCCTTCAGTTCACAAAGATTAATCTTAGGGGCAGCTAGGAATGCAAACAAAGCCGCCGGGACTCCGCCGGCAGAACCCACCGGCATGGAAAACCATGAATGTGAGTCCTGAGGGATCTGGTGGGAAGATTTAGAAGTGAAAGTGGTTGCAAAGTTTTGAGCCTCTACCTCCCAATCCACCCAAGGTCCTGGACCCAACTGTCCCACCTTCAAAACTGGATTAGCTGCGTCGTCTGTGACGGTCCGTAAATCTAGTTCAGGAGTAAGAGCTGACAGAGTCTTAATATCATTAAACCCATCCAGCTTAGACCAGTCTGAAAATAGTTTTAAAGCTGAGGCAGGGGGTAAAGCAGGCTTAGAAGCATACACAAAATAATCCTGGTGATAATAACTAGGTATAGCCTTAATGTTTACGTCCAGAACATTACCTAAGGCATCCATGGCCCTTAATTTCTTTGACTTGTTGCCCTGGATAAACCACTCACGCGGTACCGGGAGTTCCCCTGACAAGGTAGGTTGGGCAAGCTCTGGTTTAGAGGGGTTCAAAAGAACCCATGACTCGTCTGGCCCATAAAGGAGGGGCATAGCTACCTTTCTAAGAGGTGCTTTGTCTAGAGGGGGTGGATTAACATCCGTTATGACCCTGACATTTGAAGTTGTCAATGCCGCCGTGGCAGGCTTAGTGCTCCTTGCAGGTGACAGAGTAGGAGGGTTAGGAATCTTAGATAAATCAATTGACGTCATCAGAGGCCGTACCGTAGAGCTTGTCGAGGGAGCCCCCAAGTCCATTGTGGGGTTTTCTTGTTGCTGACCAAAAAATTTAGATAAAGCATGAGTAAGCAACCCATCAATTTCTTGTGCTGTAACAAACTGGTTAGATGAAGAACTTATAGGAGAATCATTATTATCTCTTGCGGCGTCCAAGCCTGAGCCTGACCCTTGTCCTTCCATATCCGAAATTATTGAAACTTCGTCTTTTTCCTCCCGATCCTCCTGAGAAGACCCCGCCGAGGCAGGGGTACCTTGTTTCCAAGATAAGTCTGGGATGGAGGATGGGGTCGCCGCGTCCCTGTGGACGTCGGCTACTGTGTGACTCGTATGAGTCGGACGTGGGTGGTCAGACCGTGGTTGGGCAAACCGCCAAACACCAAGGCCCTGGCCTACGCTCTCTTGAGAGTCTGAAACATTCTCAATTATTGACCCTCCTGAACTTTCCATTTCCAGGGTTAAAATATTAATTGGCAACTCCTCTTTAGGGACAGGTGCTGCACTGGACTCAGAGGCCCTAACACAAACTTTGTCAGGTGTAGAGGTACGATGAGATGCACTAGACTTAGGGGAATGTCGAGAGGACTTCCGATGTGAATTCTTTTTTGAGGATTTATGGCTGCGGTGTGACCGCGAACTAGTCTTAGATCTGGAAGAATCTCCGCCGTGACCACTGGTGGAATCTTCCGTCTTACTCTTCTTACTCTCCGGCGAAGAGGCCCGACTAGAAGACTGTTGTCTGAGAGGTGACCTTGACCTAGATCTCGCCTGCGACGAGGAGGCGGATGCCGGGGGTGTAGGCTCTCTCGGGCGTTTAGTTGTAGTCGCAGACGATACAGAACCCTGACTAGTCTCCGTCGGCTTAACACTCGTGACTCTAGAGGAACGTTTAGGGGGAGGGTGTTCTGACAGCAATCTATCCCAAAGTGGGACGTTGTCACATTGAAGTGACTTATGCGCGACAATGGTAGTGTAGGCCGACATTTGTTGTCGAACCTCTCTCAACGCTACCGCCGCGGTCTTATCATTATCACAAAGGACTTTAACAGCTAATTGAGAACAAAAGGAACAATTATGCATCACCCAGAGACCCCTTGAACGGTCTAGACATTTAACACACCTTATGCAAAGGGTGTGTGCAAAAATAGGGATACCAGCACAAGTAGGGGTAATGCACAGGGCAAAAACTGGGGCCACGGTAGCCATGACAGAGACTGGTGGGTGAAAACTACCGCCGGGTCTGTATTGGTCCGCCGGAGCTCAGCTCTGGAAAAAACAAGAAAATTTCCAGGAATTAATGCTCATAAGGGTAATCCAACATGATCGCACACCAGTGTTAATAACCCGCCGGGTAACGAGATGCAAAGACACAACTAACACATCTCGCTACGCGGCGGGGTGTAAAGTCTAAACAAATCTTTTGCTAAAGAAAGTGAAGAATACCCTCTGATATAATGGTCCAGCATGGCACTTATAGTCTCTCGGAGGAGGTGACTGTCTCAAGATTCAATTTTGTAACAAAGCAACCCCCAAAAAAGACGCCGGCCCTTGAATTATTATAGTAGAATAGCCCAGGGCAGGATGATACGAGATCTAATGTTTAACGAATTGTCCCAAAAGATCGCCGTAAGATCGAAGGCGGCGATACCTGATAGTATCACTAAATTAAATAGGTTAAAATGAATTTTGTAAAATTCCTTAATTCCTCCACCTAGGAGCACCCGCCGGGTGTGAGAATCGATATATAACCTAATTGAACCTTCAATCACCGTAAATAGTAAAGGCAGCGATACACAGAGTATCACTATAATGGATCGGTTAACTAACTGGAAGACCTAAGTCGTTCATCTCACCCTACCCAGGTGCACCCGCCGGGTGAGAAGTTTTAAAAGTTAACCCCATAAGTTCCTGTCCCCGCTTCTTTGTAAAAGATCGCCGGGGAGGAAAGCCTAAACAACAGCTAGGTTTTTCATGTGGTTGTCGTAAAACCAGGTAGAAAAAACTCCTAAAACGTATGTCCACAAGGACGCCGTTTTATATGGATGGGTACAGCCATCCCGCCGGGAATCAAAGGAGGCCTGAAACCAGGCACCCACAGAGACGCAGTCCTGGAGAGCCACAGACACCCCACCCGCCGGGGATACAAGCCAGTGTCAACAACCACGTGTGGCCCAACACTGCTCTCGGCCAGGATTTTTTCACGGTGAAACCGAGAAAAAACCCGCCGGAAGGAAACCCACCCTGAACAGATACCATCTGAACAACACACGACACGAGGATAGCCACGCACGGCTAACCCAAGGTCACAGCATAATCCGTGGAATTAGCCAATACACAACTAAACCAGGAAACAATTATAGTCCGAGGAATTAGCCAATACACAACTAAAACCCGGATACACTTGACACAGTAGGGCATATTTATAAATAATAAATAATAACACTAGTACATGTGGCAAAGCTACGAGCGGCTGGCTAGGCCTAGGCAGACGGCATAAAAACAGTTGAAATATACATACACACTGGAAATATCACAACAGGAACCACCGCCAACACACCACCGAGCAACAACTTCCAACCCAGGGAAGACTGACTCGGGACCCAGAAAAAACTTCACTAAGTGAAGAAAAATACGCTGGGAACGTCAGAAAACACAGCTTACCTCATCAGAAAGATAAAAGGCAGCAATAATTAACGCGTAGTGAAAGCCGCCTGCATCACAAACTAACTCAACTGTGAAAAAGTTCACATGTCCACAACGTGACCACGAGGGTACATCCGAAATAGATGCCCCATACACTCGACCCAAAATACACTGCACTGCGGGCAACCAGCCCAGGACACTCCTGCTACGCCTATCCTAACCTTACTCGATACATCCTGGAGTAAACAAATGAGAAAAAACTCACTAGGGACGCAACGAATGCGGAACCAGCGGAGCGTGGGGAGGCACGTCCGGGCGGGCTGAGCGCAGAGCAGAGAAGGAAGAATGACGCCTGAATCAGCGTCTGGTCAGAAATCCACACAAGTACATCCACGATATGATGGAAAGCTTATTGGATAGTTATTCTTATTTTCTTTTTGTTTTTATTTTTTACGAAGTTTTTTCGTAGTGAGAACCCAATTCATAATGACTGAAGCCATGAGTGAGGTCGCGTGCGCTCATGATGAAGGCTCCTCAGTTTTTAAATGCTCTGCGCGGTAGATTCAAAACTACGGCGGATTAGTGTTTGAAGAGGATGCCTTATGTAATAGGCATGTTCGTCAATGATGGAGGGGCCACTAATAAATAGAACCCTGTCCAGTCTCCGCCGGTTTACGAACAGTTACACAGCCCGTAGCCTAGTAGGTAGAGCTCTCGTCTCACACACGAGGGGTCGGGGGTTCAATCCCCTGGCCGGGCGGAGACAAATTGGGCTTGTCTCCTTTCATGTGTTAGCCTCAGTTCACCTAGCTGTAAATAGGTACCTGGAATAAGTGGACGACGTTGTGACGTCCCATCTGGGGTTGGCAAAAATGGTACAAGGCGAGATGGGTATCATATGGTTCACCTAAGCTGATGGCTACCTAAGCCTTCGGGCGAGACGGTACCGTCTATAGTGAGAATGGTACCATACAGATCCACCCTAAGCCTTCGTTTCCGATGTCGCCAATTGGCTAAAATACAGACTACACACACATCCACAGCCATTCCAACAGTACATAAAACACTTAACATGCATTTCACGCAATACATTCCCAGTTAAGGAGGCGCGATAATAATGAGCTTAGCTCGCATTGCGTGGATTCCCCTTGACGAACAAGTAACTGAGTAACTAAAGGGACGTTTAATGGGAGGGTGCTCAATTAGTAACTTATCCCAAAGCGGGACGTTATCGCATTGAAGTGACTTATGAGCCACAGTACTGTAGTAGTATAAGTGGTCATTTGCTGCCTGACCTCCCTTAACCCTCTGTTCCCGGAAGGGCTCTTGAACGCCCATAAAAAAGCATACACGAGCTACCCGGAAGGGCTCTTAAACACCCATGAGGTCAAAGCCTGTGAGCTTGGTGTGCGAGGCGTCGGTCCGACGCATGTAAACAACAGCCGGCTGGACCGACGCCCCGCATCTCCGGCCACAAGAAGGAGAGCGTCGCTTGTTCCTGTGTGCCTGTATGTTGTTGTTAAGTATCGAAAAGTAGTGTAAAATGGCTGTTTTTGCCATAAAGTTATCTCCAATGAAATCATCATCACAACTCAAGCAGTTGACTTAGAGAGCTCTACTTAACGCCATTCTACAGCTAAATAACACAGCTACGCTTGGGGATGCGTGGGAATGCGGAAAGTAGTCAGAATAATAAATATACGGTAGCCTAGCCTAGACGTTTTTCGGCCAAAACACCCGGGTTTCGGGGAATATTTATGTAATGCGTAGCCGGGGCTGGAGGGTTAAGGTGACCGCTGCGGTCTTATCATTGTCTTGTAAAACTTTAACGCTGAGTTGAGAGCAAAAGGTACAGTTTCGCATCACCTACAGACCCCTTGAGCGGTCTAGACATTTAACACATTTTATACAAAGGGTGTGCGCAAAAATAGGGATACCTGAACAGGAGGGCGTAATGCATAATGCAAAAACCGGGGCAAAGGTAGCCATGACAGAGGCTGGTGGGAAACTACTCCAGGTTCTCTATAGACTCGCCGGGGCCCAGCTCTGGAAAAAAGGAAAATTTCCAGGAATTAATGCTCATAAGGTTAACCCAACATGTTCGCACACAAGTGTTAATAACCCGCCGGGTAACGAGACGGAATACTCAACGATCACAGCTCGCTACGCGGTGGGGTTCCTATGTACTCACCTAATTGTACTCACCTAATTGTAGTATACAGGATTTGAGCCTAAGCTCGTGTTGTCCTGTCTCTCTCTCTACATTTATCCAATTTTGCTTTAAAAGTTTGGATATTTCTTGCTCCCACCACCTCATTCCAACACTCAATGCTTCTATACGGGAAGCTGAACTTTCTTACATCAGACTTACATATAACTTTCCTCAACTTACAATCATGACCCCTGGTTCTTCCCTCGTCCCTCACCACAAAATCTCCCTTGTCGATCTTCTCAAAACCTTTCACACACTTAAACATCATGATCATGTCACCTCTCTCTGTCCTCTCCCTCAGCGTTGGCAGCTTTAGCCTCTCCAATCTCTCCTCATAAGGTAGGTCTCTAAGGCTAGCTATCATCTTAGTGGCAACTCTCTGAACTCTTTCCAGTTTTTTATTATGTTTTATAAGGTGTGGAGACCACACCACTGCTGCATACTCCAGTCTTGGTCGTATTATTGTCCCTATTATTTTTGCTAACATCTCTTCATCTAAATAATTCAGAGCTATTCTCATGTTAGTCAACACTGCATAGGTTTCACCAGTTATTTTATTTATATGCTGTTCAGGTGACAAGCTGTCTGCCACAACTACCCCTAGGTCTTTTGCTTTCACAGCTTTACTAATTATTTCATCTCCTATTTTATATCCCCAAGAAGGTCTATATTTACTTTTTCCCATCTCAAGAACCTGACACTTACTCGTGTTGAATTCCATTTTCCAAGTTTGACTCCACTCATATAACTTATCTAGATCTCTCTGTAATTCTTCACAACTACTCCTACTTGTAATATGCTTCATTAGTTTTGCATCATCAGCAAACATAGATATATATGAGTCTATTCCCATTTGAAGGTCGTTGATGAAAACCAAAAACATGATTGGGGCCAACACCGATCCTTGAGGCACTCCGCTTTTTACCCTTTTCCACGAGGAGAACTTTCCTTTTATTACTGTTCGCATTTCCCTCCCAATTAAATAGTTTTCCATCCACTTTAATAATACTCCCTCAACCCGCCCCACAGTCCTGAACTTCCACAACAATCTCTTATGAGGCACCTTATCAAATGCCTTCTTGAAATCTAAGTAGATACAATCTACCCACCCCTCCCTCCCTTGTACAATGTCAATTACCCTATCATAGTAACTCAACAAATTTGTGGTACACGAATGACCTTTTCTGAACCCGAACTGCTTGCTTGAAATTATTTCCCTCTCCTCCAACATACCCACCCATCTTTTTCTAATAATCTTTTCACAAAGCTTGCATATAACACTCGTTAAGGATACCGGTCGATAATTTAGCGGGTCTTCTTTATTTCCACTTTTATATATTGGAGTTATATTTGCTTGTTTCCATTCTAAGGGAAGCTCCCCCTTGTTTAATGAGTATTGAACAATATTAAAAATAGGTCTCACTAGTTGTTCAGAACATTCTCTTAATACCCATCCAGCAATGTTATCTGGGCCCATAGATTTTCTCACGTCCAATTCTTCCAACAATGATTTTAGTTCATCCTTGTTGACTTCTATCGACTCTAGTCCCTGTATCTCATTCAATTCCACCACAGGTTCTACATAGTCATCCTCCTCCACAAACACGGATGTTAATGTATGATTCATAATTTCACACATACCCACTGTGTCTTCATATAATTGACCCTCTACCCTAAGCTTTGTTATTTTGTCCTTTATTTTAGTTTTACCGTTGATATAACTATAGAACAGTTTGGGTTCTTTATTACATTTGTTTACTATATCTTTTTCAAAGTTCTTTTTCTCCTCTCTTATAGTCTTGACATAGTTGTTTCTAGCATTCTTATACTCATCCCATTTTTCCTCAGTGTGTCTCCTTCTCACTTTATTCCATGCAGAGTCCTTTTTGTTCTGGGCAATGTGACATCGCATGTTAAACCACTCTTTCTCCTTAGCCAGCTTTCCATCCTTAAATGTTGGTACATATTTATCTACCCCCTCCCTGTAAATGTCTAGTAACATGGTGTATTTTACCTGAATATTCTGTTCTTGCTCAATAAATGACCAATCTATATTTGCAAAGTATCCTCGTAATGATTCATAATCCGCCTTACTATAATTTAGTCTAAATTCCCTATGTTCCTCCTCTCTGCCTTCCAGAAATTCCACTGTCAATTCAAATTCAATCACAGCATGATCACTTTTTCCCATGGGACTCAAATATGTTAGGTTCTTTATTTCTTGGGGGTCTTTGGTGAATAGTAAGTCAAGTCTTGATGGTTCATCACCTCCTCTAAATCTTGTATTTTCCGTAACGTGTTGTGTTAATAGATACCCCATTGTTAGTTCAAGAAATTTGCTACCCCAAGTATTTTCATTTGAACCCGCATCCAAACATTCCCAATCCACCTCCCCGCAATTAAAGTCCCCTGCAAGAATAAGCCTATTTTTCCTTTTACAAATAATTTCTAACATACGCAAGGTTTCCAAAATTAATTCATTATATTCATCATTGCTCCAAGATTTAGTCTTAGGAGGTAAATACATTGATACAATGTCCAATTTTGACCTATCATTATCCTCAATTTCAACTGCTACCACTTCAGCAATGCTATCACCAAGTTTTAATTCTTTAGCAGTAATTTTATTATCTACCATGATCAACACTCCTCCTCCTAGCTTTCCTAACCTGTCTCTTCTCCATGTACTGTATCCTGCACAACTAATTAATATCAACTAATGTAAAGATATCAGAATGTCTGAACTTGTCCAAGAGATTTAAGAATACCCTCTGACACAATATAACAAACCAGCATGGCGTTTATAAATGAATTCGTCTTTCCGGTGGTGTTTGTTTCAAGATTCAATTTTGGAAAAAAAAAACTAAAAAGACGCCGGCCCCCGAATTATCTCGTAGATCAAAAACTGGGAAGCCTGACAAATATACGAGATCTAACTTCTCCCGGAGTATCTTTTTAGATCGCCGTATGCTGAAGGCGGCGATACAAAACGTATCCCTCAATTGTCTGGTTAACTAACTGAATTGTAAATTCGTTATTCCCACCCTTCCAGGGAGCACCCGCCGGGTGTGAATATTAGTTTAAAAAACGTTAACCCCAATTGCGCCGTATGCTGAAGGTGGCGATACAAAACGTATCCCTCAATTGTCTGGTTAACTAACTGAATTGTAAATTCGTTATTCCCACCCTTCCAGGGAGCACCCGCCGGGTGTGAATATTAGTTTAAAAAAAAAAATAACCCCAATTGTGCCTTAAATTGCCGTATGTTGAAGGAGGCGATACACAATGCATCCCTCAATTGTCTGGTCAACTAAACTGAATTTTGCAAATTCGGTCATCCCACCCTACCAGGTTGCACCCGCCGGGTGATTTAATGTTTAAAAGTTAACCCCATTTGTTCCTATCCCCACTTCTTTGTAAAAGATCGCCGGGGAGGAAAAACAACAACAGCTTAGTTTTTTATTGGCTTTTGCAAAACCGAAAAAACTACAAACAACACGTGTCCGAATGAACACTGTGAGATGGGTACAGCCATTCCGCCGGGATTCATAAGGAGCCTGATATAGGCACCACAGAGACGCAGTCCTGGGGAGCCACAGACACCCACTCGCTGGGGAAACAAGCCTGTTTTTTAAACCACGCGTTGCTAAAACTCGGCAACCAGCCGGGTTTTTTCATGGTGTAACCGAGAAAAACCCGCCGGAAATAACCCACCCCGTCCAGATACCATCTGAACGCAACACAGGACTGAGGCGTAGCCAAAACACAACTAACGCCTGGCCCAACATAGTCCGTGGAATTAGCCAATACACAACTAACCCAGGACACATAAATAGTCCGTGGAATTAGCCAATACACAACTAAACCAGGACACACATGACACAGTAGTACATATTTAGAAAATAAATCAATAACACTTGTACATGTGGTAAAGCTACGAGAGGCTGGCTAGGCCTAGGCAGACGGAAACAGTAACAAGTCGGAATATAAACAAAAAGCACTGAATTATATCACAACAGGAACCACCGCCAACACACCACTGTAGCAAACACTTCCGTCAAAGGGAAGAACTGACTCGGGACCCAGAAAAAACTTCACTAAGTGAAGAAAAATACGCTGGGAACGTCAGCAAAAATAAACTACCTCATCAGAAAGATAAAAGGAAGCAATAATAACGCGAAAAGAAAGCCGCCTGCATCACAAAGCTAGCTAACAGTGAAAAAGTTCACAAGTCCACAACAGGACCACGAGGGTACATCCGAAATAGATACCCCAAACACACGACCCAAAATACACTGCACTGCGGGCAACTAGCCTAGGACACTCCTGCTACGCATATCCTAACCTTACTCGATACATCCCGGAGTAAACAAATGAGAAAAAACTCACTAGGGACGCAACAAATGCGGAACCAGCGGAGCGTGGGGAGACACGTCCGGGCAGGCTGAGCGCAGAGCAGAGAGAAGGAAGAATAACGCCTGAGTCAGCGTCTGGTCAAAGATCCACACAAGTACATCCACGATATTATGGAAAGCTTATTGAATAGTTATTCTTATTTTCTTTTTGTTTTTATTTTTTACGAAGTTTTTTCGTAGTGAGAACCCAATTCATAATGTCTGAAGCCATGAGTGAGGTCGCGTGCGCTCATGATGAAGGCTCCTCAAATTTTAAATGCTCTGCGCGGTAGATTCAAACTACGGCGGATGAGTGTTTGAAAAGGGTGCCTTATGTAATAGGCATGTTCGTCAATGATGGAGGGGCCACTAATAAATATAAAGATGAGCAGTTCTTTATAAGTGACGCAGTCTTCCCTGTGATATAACGTTCACCGGGAACCCATACTAAGACGCCGGCCTCCTTATTATAACGCAGTTAGCCAGGTTAAGCCCATCTTAATCATTAGATCGCCGTGAGTTGAATGTCTTGATACCTAAATGTATCCCTCAATTGTTAGGCTAATCCTACCGAATTGCAAATCCGTGATTCCCACCCTCCCGAGGTTCAACCGCCGGGTGAAAAATAATAGAAAAGTTAACCCCAATTGTTCCTATCCCCACTTCTTTGCAAAAGATCGCCGGGGTGGAAAGACTACTCAATACAACACAGCCCAGTTCTTCAACGGCTTTGCAAAACCGGGAAAAACTATCGTCAACAGGTGTCCGCATGAACCCCTAGTTGAACCGGGCCCTTCCGTAGCCCTTCCGCCGGGAAACACATAGTAAGCCTGAATACAGGCCCCACTACAGAGACGCAGTTCTGGAGCTCAAGCCACCACTCGCCGGGGGAAACTAGCCTATTTTAACCACGCGTGATAAAAACTCGGCAACCAGCCGGATTTTCTTGGTGCAATCGAGAAAACCCGCCGGAAAAGGCAAACCACACCCACCAGACACAATCTGAGAACCAGCCGGGTTTTCACGGAGCAATCGAGAAAACCCGCCGGAAACGGTAACCCACACCAACCAGAAGCAATCGGAGGTACACAATCGTGCCTGGAATAAGCCAATACACAACTTATCCAGAACACATATGACACAGTAGTACATATTTATACAATAAATCAATAACACTTGTACATGTAAAAAAGCTACGAGAGGCTGGCTAGGCCTAAGCAGACGGAGTATCGCTTAACCCTCCAGCCCCGGCTATGTATTATATATATATTCCTCGAAACCCGGGTGTTTTGGCCGAAAAACGTCTAGGCTAGGCTACCGTATATTCGTTAATCAGACTGCTTCCCGCATTCCCGCGCATCCCCAAGCGTAGCTGTGTTATTTACCTGTAGAATGGCATTAAGTAGAGCTCTCTAAGTCAACTGGTTGAGCTGTGATGATGATTTCATTGGAGATAACTTTATGGCCAAAACAGCCACTTTACACCACTTTTCGATACTTAACAACAACATACAGGCACACACGAACAAGCGACGCTCTCCTTCTTGTGGCCGGAGATGCGGGGCGACGGTCCAGCCGGCTGTTGTTTACATGCGTCGGACCGACGCCTCGCACACGAAGCTCACAGGCTTTCAACCACTGGGCGTTCAAGAGACCATCCGGGTACCTGTTATATGCTTTTTTATGGGCGTTCAAGAGCCCTTCCGTGGTGAGAGGGTTAAACATGTGGTAATAAAACAAAAAGCACTGAATATTATCACAACAGGAACAGCAGCCAACATACCTCGAAGAAATATACCCGGGAGAGGGAAGCACTGACACGGGACCTAGAAAAAACTTCACTAAGTGAGGAAAAATACGCTAGGAACGTCAGAAAAACAAACAAATAAGGCAACTTCATCAGAAAGATAAAAAGAAGCCTAATCACGCGTAGTTAAAGCAAACTAAATAACTAGGCTAGCTAAACCGCGAAAACGTTTCATGCGTCCACCCCGGGACCACGAGGGTACGCCCGAAATAGGCGTCCCAAACACACGACCCAAAATACACTGAACTGCGGGCAGCCCGCCCATGACACCCCTGCTACGCATATCCTAACCTTACTCGATACATCCCAGAGTCAACAAATGAGAAAAAACTCACTAGGGACGCAGCAAATGCGGAACGAGCGGAGCGTGGGGAGACACGTCAGGGCAGGTTGAGCGCAGAGCAGAGAAGGAAGAATGACGCCTGAAGTCAGCGTCTGGTCAAAGATCCACACAAGTACATCCACGAAGTTATGGAAAGCTTATGAATAGTTATTTTTATTTTATTTTTATTTGTTATTTTTTACGAAGTTTTTTCGTAGTGAGTACCCAATTTCATTATGACGAACCATGAGTGAGGTTGCGTGCGCTCATGATGAAGGCTCCTCAATTTTTTATGCTCTGCGCGGTAGATTCAAACTACGGTAAATGAGTGTTTGAAGAGGGTGCCTTATGTAATAGGCATAATCATCAATGATGGAGGGGCCACTAATAAATAAGTCCCTCTGAGGGCTTAGCAACAGAGCATGAACCTTATTCCAGGTCGTTTGGGGAAACAATCTGCATGTGAATCGAGGTGAGAAGAGAGCCGGAGTAGCAATATCTTTGGGTATATTCTTGGACAATTGGGTGAGTGGATACTGTCTAGCTCTAGTTGCCTTAAAAATTGCAATCTTAATATTCCCAGTGGTCATCCGAGAATTACCACATGAAGCTCTTCTGATAAAATGAAGTGCAGACCTGGAGTTTTGTTCAGGGATAGAATCTGCTACTTGTCTCATGGCTTGTGCGAGTTGTTGTTGCGTGATCAAATTTTACAGTAACCTATGGGTTCTTTGTCGTAGTTTAAAGTCTTTGTCAGTCCGTGCAGGGTAGGTGTATTAATCATGGGGTCAACTAGTTGGTTTACAACTATTGTTGGAGATCTGAGATATTTCTAGAACTCCTGGGGAATAGAGTCGGAGTTGCATATATGCATATTGGTAAATTTTTTATTACATCCAGCAATCGGTCTTGTGCATCTTTGTATGTAGATGCCTAAGCTCGTCCCTTTTAATAATCCACTCATTTAGTTTGGCACCAAGTCTGAATGACCTGTGTCATCATTAGTAGGTGCTATCCTGGTAATTGTTTCAAGTATCGAGATTTGCCAGTTAGTAGAGGGGGAAGCTTCTTGAACATTTCATGAGCAGGTTGTTTAGGCTGGACAGGTAAATGAGACAGTGGGACTGTGTCTGGTATGGCATATTGTAACATGGGTGGAGCCAGAGACCTACTTTGGAGATCTCGGATAGCTTTATCTAAAGACGTAAATTTCTGTTCAATTTTGTCTGTCAACTCATGCATAGATTTAAGAAAATACCTGAAGTTCACCCACCAAGCCACCAGGCGGGCTCTGAGTAGGGACTATATCAGGAAACTCTTCTTCACTTTGTTCTAATGGATAACCATGGTACTCATTCTACTCCAACCCTCTTTGGTATGGTTACTGGTTTCCAATTCATACCACCCTACCATAGCATTGCTTATGACCAAAGGTTCTGGGGTATCCTTAGGAAGTACTCTTTTCCGTATTGCCCCAACCGTACTGTGACCAAAATGTCTGGAGCTGCCAGAGAAGGGTCTAAATGAACAGGTAAGTCCGTAGGAGGCTGCACAGGTGATTAGTGTATTGGTTTATGTACTTCAGCTTCAATATTCACCTGAATCAGTTTAGGGTGCTTTAATGTGGGTGGAGCAAGCAACTGGGTTTATTCAGATTGCTGTTCAATAGTATCAGCTAACTGTACTAGGGAAAGTGGAGGGGAACTGATACCTTCAGAACTTGGATCAGTCAAGGAAGTAGATGAGACAGGTAATTTATGTTTTTTGATGTAATAGGGTTAGCCGGGTGGCTGACCACGTTAGACAATGTCAAAAGTCTTGGGGTATGTGGTGTAGAATGCAGGATTTTGGAATCATGACTGCGAGTCGAGTCGGGGAAGTTTGGTACTTAGCAGGTTGCCTTTTAGTTTGAGATTTGCTCCCTTTCTTCTGTTTATTTACTGGAAGAATTTGAGTTGGAGGACCTATGTCTTTTCCTGCTAGATCCAGACATTTTCTTGTCAGGAGATGGAGAGGAGGGTTCTAGAAAAAGAAATTTCTAAAAAAGCTTACATACTTTGCCTCCATAATACCTGGATATTTTGTTTAAGGTACCTGAAATGTAAGACTTTTACCGAACCCCACACAGATAATAACACTTGTTTGCATGTGACCGAGGGCATAAATGTTTTTTTGGGTCATGGTTATTAACAAAATTATGATTAGTGACTTAGTCACTTAGCCGGTGAGCCGGAAACGTTTAGTGTTTTGTAAAAATGAACTCACCTTAAAATATAAGGTGTTGGGCTCCTCCAGTGGTTATTACTTGGCCGAAAGGGATCGTTCTAATTGTTGAAGAGCCTCTTCTCCGGTAATGCAGCAGCTCGCCTGTGAAATACCAAGGAGTCAATGTTGCATGGTGGAAATAATACCGGAATTATTAGATCTGCTTAGATTTGGCAATATAGGATCTAGTCATGCATAGTTTATTTTAAATAAACTGCAGTTGCCTTTTATGTAAGAAATAGTCTAGTGAATTATTACTCGGTGTCACTGGGTATAATTACTTGGTAATTTTTTAGTCAGGTATAGCCTTTTTAGAAAGGGAAAGAAAACTTGTACTTGTTTCCTGGAAATTAATTACAATTATGTAGTTAGTGAGAATCTACTTAGTAGGTGAACCTGAAACTTCTAGAGTTTTGCCCAGTGAACTCACCTTAAAGATTACGGTTTTATTAGCCGAGTGAAGGGAGTAACAGGTGAGATGGTTAGGTCTACCCTGGCCTTGAAATCTGGAATACTGTTCATCTCTTGCTGTGGTTATCACTTGGCCGGGAGGGAACGTTTTGATTGATGTCCAGATTCTTCTCTGGTAACGCAGTGCATTACCTGAGCCTGTGAATCAATACCAAGGAGTGAATGTTGCATAGAGATATGTAAATAGTACTTATTAGGCCAACTTAACTTGGGCAAAATTAGGATCTAGCCTTGTATTGTTTACTTTAAATAAGCTAATTAGATAGAAGTACTTATGTAAGCTCTCGTTTCTATCGTAAGTCTGATAGTTATGTTAATTACTGGTACCCGGGCCTGTCTCTAATATGGTATGATATCCTTATTATAATGTGACCAAGCCTAGGGTACCCGGCAATAATTTCCATTTGATTCCATTATTGGAACCCTGGTTTGTCTTTATTAAAGTGTGACAAAGCTTAGGGTACCCGGTAAAATAATATCGGTTACTCTTACTGTTACTTGGACTTGTTCTTGTCATAGTATGACAAGGCTTTGGGTAACACAGCACCCATATGGTGGTCTCAATTTTTTCGGTACCCAGGCCTGTCATAGTGAAACTATGAACTATGTCATGCTGCCCGGTATCGTAATATGTCTCTAATATGTTAAGACATCCTTATTATCGTATGACCAAGCCTTGAGTACCCGGCAATAATCCTAAACAGAGCAAATAACAAGAGAAACCTTACATGACAAGGCCACTGTTGTTCCAGCTGATATGTGTAAACATTCAAGGTTGAGTATGAAAACGCATACTAGTAAACGTATGAAACTCACTTAAACAGGTGCCGTTTCAAAGACTTGATATTTGTTTTGGTAAAATTATACCATCCAGGGATATTGGTATTCGGGTTATTGGTACTTTACATGACATGGTTACTGTTGGTCCAGCTCATGACAGCCGGCTCTGGCTTATTAGTATTCGGGGCTGTCTAGGTAAGGCCTAGAGTTCCCGGTAAATGTTGTCTTGGAATCTGGGTCTGTCATCGTCGTGACAGCCTCCAGAGTACCCGGCTATGGCCTATTAGTACTCGGGGCTGTCTTGGTAAGGCCTAGAGTTGCCGGTAAATGTTGTCTTGGAATCCGGGTTTGTCATCGTCGTGACAGCCTCCAGAGTACCCGGCTATGGCCTAGTAGTACCCTGGGCTGCTGTTGTTGTTGTTGTTGCTGTTCCCCAAGCTGCCTGGCCGAACAGCCCCAAGGCCCCGAGCAAGGCCAAGGCCATAACCGAGCGCCCCCCACACAACCCTCCCTGCCGACCACAATAAACCTGGGTGACCGAAGCCACTTCATGGCGGGGAGCTGAGGAGGGTGAGGAAACACCCGGAAAGCCAAAGCCCCACCCAAGGCCCTGTGCCCCTCAGCAATTATGAAGAGAAAGTTGAGGGACAAAGGAAAAATGTGACGCTTTGGCTTCCAATCTGGGTAGATTGGGAGGTCAATCCACGGAAGAGACGCCGTCACTTGAGATCTAGAAAATATACAAGTAAAAGGCACAGTCAGAGTAAGCTATGGGTATGGCAGAGATCGCTCAGTTCTCACTCTGATAGACCAGCCCATCACCTCATGACTAGAACCCAATCCTCTCAGCAACAGCTAGGAAAGGCCCTAGAAAGCCGCCTTTGGCGGGGGGATAGCTCCCCTATTGCAACCCCTTTCGGGGTTGGGCACCCGCCCAACTTGGGCTGTTTTTATATTTTATATGGATTATAATACCCCCCGGGAATATTTAATTTTTTAAAAGTCTCCAGAGTAACTGGCCGTAGCCTATTGGTACCCGGAACTGTCTTTTACTGGCAGTATTGGTACCAGGGACTAGATAAGGTCTAGGGTACCCGGGGGCTTGAGAATTTTCAACAAGGCCATGGACTTTGCACTCGGAAGGTTAGGCCTACTCGGCCACGAGTGTTATTTGGCGATCCTTTATGTAACTTGTACATGTTTTTTAAATTCTTATATCTTTGTAAGTCAGTGAGATATAACCATGTTTTGTAAATCTTTTATATCTTTGTAAGTCAGTGAGATATAAATATGTTTTTTTTTTAATTCTTATATCTTTGTAAGTCAGTGAGATATATTCAATCAAGATTTTATTGCGAGTACTTTGGCTACTAATTGTTATAGGCTTACTTGGTACCCTTTGGAAAAAAAAAAAAAAACGAGTGCCTAAAAAGTAGTACAAAATATAGGTTTGACTCCTGCAAGGAGATAAAGAAAACCTAATATTTAGTAGTGGCCCTGTAATCATTGACGATTATGCCTATTACATAAGGCACCCTCTTCAAACACTCATCCGCCGTAGTTTGAATCTACCGCGCAGAGCATAAAAAATTGAGGAGCCTTCATCATGAGCGCACGCAACCTCACTCATGGTTCAGTCATTATGAAATTGGGTTCTCACTACGAAAAAACTTTGTAACAAATAAAAAACAAAAAGAAAATAAGAATAACTATTCATAAGCTTTCCATATAATCGTGGATGTACTTGTGTGGATCTTTGACCAGACGCTGACTCAGGCGTCATTCTTCCTTCACTGACATATCAAGTAAACCAAAATCCTTAATACATCAACGAATGGGAAGGGGATG
This sequence comes from Paralithodes platypus, assembly GCA_032716605.1. NCBI lineage: Eukaryota > Metazoa > Arthropoda > Malacostraca > Decapoda > Lithodidae > Paralithodes > Paralithodes platypus. Next base: position 24,875,324 of record CM064489.1, on the reverse strand, counting down.
GTCGGGAGGGCCCCATTCGTCAATGATTACGGGGCCACTACTAAATATTAGGTTTTCTTTATCTCCTTGCAGGAGTCAAACCTATAATTTATTAGTGGCCCCTCCATCATTGACGATTATGCCTGATATCTAAGACTGGAGGGGGACATTCGTAATCATATCATAACTCTAGCAAAAGCAGATAATCAAACAACCACATAGTATTCTTACTTCGAAAAGATATATATTTTTGGCGCAGCACATATATACAAAAAGGGGTACAAGCAGGAGCGTGCTTCAAAGAAGCCTGCTTGATAAAAAAGGGTTAACTCTGAGATTCTGAGTACAGATCTGCCAGTTAAATTAAGTGGTGAAAAAATAAAACCTTATAAGTTTACATGTGCACATATAAACCCCATAAAACTAGTGGATATATCTTGCAAAATATATTCAATGCTTAAAATTAGATTGCTTCACAGCCCAAAAACTACTTACAACAACACTGTTGTTTGTACTACAATTGTACTAGCACAATTTCCTGTAATGAATAGTACAGAGAAATTTACATATCACAATACCCATAAACAGTATCACAGCTCACATACTCCGGCGGGGTCTAGGGTGTCCTATGTTACACTGTCCTATGTTCTTACTTCGAAAAGATATATATTTTTGGCGCAGCACATATATACAAAAAGGGGTACAAGCAGGAGCGTGCTTCAAAGAAGCCTGCTTGATAAAAAAGGGTTAACTCTGAGATTCTGAGTACAGATCTGCCAGTTAAAAAGGCACCCCACTTAAATTAAGTGGTGAAAAAATAAAACCTTATAAGTTTACATGTGCACATATAAACCCCATAAAACTAGTGGATATATCTTGCAAAATATATTCAATGCTTAAAATTAGATTGCTTCACAGCCCAAAAACTACTTACAACAACACTGTTGTTTGTACTACAATTGTACTAGCACAATTTCCTGTAATGAATAGTACAGAGAAATTTACATATCACAATACCCATAAACAGTATCACAGCTCACATACTCCGGCGGGGTCTAGGGTGTCCTATGTTACACTGACTGCACCCCCCCCCCCCCCCCCCCCCCCCCCTTTTCTTGAAATTAAACAATAAGTGACTTAGGGGCCACCTAGACCCTCTGCCTTAAAGCTATACATGGCAAGGAAGGTTTGTCTAGAGCTACTGAAAGGTATCGAGTCAAAAACTTATGATTAGAGGCCCACAACTGTGTGGACGTAATATCTTCAACAGAATTTTTTTTAAGGAAACGTAAAGAGGCTGCCCACTTGCGTAAATCGTGGGCCATACCCACAACGCCGGGATTACTCTCTTTAATGACCTCGACCAAGAGAGAAGCCAGTTTACGTTTCATCAAGCGTTTACCCGTACTTGCTACCCATAAGGCACCCTGGTGATTTAGAGGTGCCACTCTCAAATATTTGGTTAGAGCTTGCACTGGACATAAATTATGGTGCACCTTTCCCCTTTTCAACGCCGGCACCGTGAACTCTGAAAACACGTGTTCACTGTGCTCATTCTTGGCTATGAACCCTGGGGAAGGTGCAATGTGAATACACTCATTAAGTCTACCAAACCTGAGGCAATTAGGTGTGTTGCTCATCGCCGCCAGCTCAGATACTCTGTTCCCGGTAGCCAAAGCCATAATGAATACTGCCTTTTTTAAAAGTAATGTAAAATCTGCAGTATGTTGATACAGACGGGAATGAAGTAACGACAATGCTTCGTCCAGAGACCAGGTAGGCATGAGCTGACGGGGAGGTGGGCGGAGTTTAAAACATGCCCTCATAAAACCTGTTTCCTCCGCGACTGGTATGGTAAGACCGGTAAGGTCCAAAAATGGCATCCTAATCGCTGTTAAGTGATTTTTTAACGTTACTACAGATGAAGCATTTCTGCTCGAACAGATAATTTAAGTAATTAAAAACCAAAGCCACCGAGGGCACAGTTTGTTCTGTTCTAAGAATCCAAGAAGTAAAGGCTTGCCAATGCGATTGATACTGTCGCTTTGTAGACTATTGATTCATGAATTTATTGGTCACGTCTATACCATATGGTGCTAGCCACTTGGCCTCCTGAATGTCCATAATCCAAAAGTCAGCGAGGTCTCTAGCTTGCCAATTGTGTCTAAGTGGAAAAACCCAACCGGGAGTGACACCGGGTGCGGGCACCACATTTTCAATTGCTGGTACCACAACTGCGCCGGCCACAGGGGTGCGATTAGCGAGACTACGCTCCGATAATCCTGTAGTTTGTTTACAACGTGGCACATTAGAGACGCGTCTGGCGGCGGAAACAGATAAATGGAACTCCACCTGTTCCAGTCTGTCACCAGTGCGTCTGTCCCGCCCGCCGGCATTATCGTCCGGCGGGTGAGGTACAGTGGGAGTTTGTGAGTCTCCTCTGACGCAAACAAATCCACTTGTGGATGGTAAGGCTCCGCAATCATTTGGTCGAAAATGGTTTGCTTGAACGCCCATTCTACTGTTGTGCTCTGTCTCCGAGACAGAGCGTCTGCCCAGACGTTTGCTACGCCTGGGAGATAAGATGCGTGAAGATGAATGTCCAGCCTGTTGGCTAGAATAAAAATCTTTTCTGACACGTTTAGCAACTTCCGAGATCTCGTTGACCCTTGTTTCTGAATACAGTGAACCGCATTCAGATTGTCCATTCTGAAGGCCACCGACTTGCCCCGTAAAGTAGAGCCGTGAGCCTGAAGGAAATATAAGGGGACTAGTAATTCTTTGACATTGATGTGGGAGATTTCTAAATGGGACCAAAGCCCTTGACCCTGGTGCCCTTGGTTTGACTGAAAGCCCCAACCTATCGTTCCTGACGCATCCGTTTCTACCCATACCGTCGGTGGAGGAGAGGTCCATGACATTACTGAGTGTAACGTTTCCCTCTTCGCCCAGACCGCTAGTAAGTTGTGGATTAATTTTGGTATGGGCCATAATTTTTCCGCCGGTAATAGTGGAAAACATTTGTTGCCCTCCAATATTAATCGTTTTACTTTCAACCGGCCCAACTTTACAGTTAGTTGAATCCAGTTGAGAGAGCCGACCAGAGACTCCCAGATTCTCTGTGTCGTAGTCAGACTGTGAAGAAACAGGAACAATTTCCTGTGAAATCTGTTTCAATTGTCCACACTCTGACTCAGAGTGAGAGTAGCTGTGTCCCAAACCAGCCCTATCCACTGAACTACTCGTGAGGGAACAAGGTTTGACTTTACCAGGTTTACCTTGAACCCTAGAGATTTGACATGATTTAATGTTATGTTGACATGATTTATGCATACTTGTTTCGTCTCTGCCACCACTAGCCAGTCGTCTAGATACCACAAAATCCTGATCCCTTGCTCTAACAAGGGCATCAGGGCTTGCCGGACTAATTTCGTGAATAAGCGAGGTGCTAGGTTCAATCCAAACAGCATCCTCTGAAAGACATAAGTCTGATGCATTATACGTAAGGCCAGAAACCGTTGAAATCTTTTGTTTACCGAGACGTGCCAATACGCGTCTGTCAGGTCTAAAGAACACATCCATCCTCCCGGCGGATGTGTTAGCCTGATTTGATGCACTGTCAGCATCCTGAATGACACGTTGTGAATATGGAGGTTCAGATAAGACAGGTCTACGACGGGTCTCATCTGAACACTGTCCCTTTTGGGCACTAGAAATAGTTTGGATGTAAAGACTGGGTAATTTTGAGGAACCGGGATGATGACATTCTTGGCGATCATTTCTCGGATCAGTGACTCCACCTCTAATGAAACTAAATTTGCCTTTGTCGGCTGACGTAAACGTGGTCGCCGGAGCCACTGCCAGGTGATGCCTTTGCGTGCCACCATCCTCGCCCAAGTATTTAATGGCCATGCGTGGTGACACGTCCGGAACGACCCAGTTAGCAGACAAGGGTTCGCCGGCTGTACTACCCTCTGATCCACCCGCCCTGAGACCGGCCCTGGGAGTGAGAGAGACTTTAGTTTTTTTATGTTGGTGGTGGTGGTGGTGGTGGATGCTTAGCCGACTGGCCGGCGTTGGCAGAAGACGGGGCCCTGGCCCGGTCTGTTATAGTTTCGTCCTTTATGACCTGCAAACTTTCCTTGTTTATACCTGTACTGACCTTGGGGGGAAGAGGACTTACGTAGATGAAAGGGCTTTGACCCACCCGGCTGAGCTTTTGCGACTGGCTTGGGTTTGGGAAAGTTAAAAGCAGGTTTCTTAGAAGGGGCGGGACTGTGCTTAAAGGCCTGAGCCATGTTAAATACAGTTCTCCACACATCAGAGGACATTAAAGAGGGAGTTAGCACCGGCGACATGACCACCTGGTTCGCAATTCTATCAGGAAGTTTCCTCACCAGGGACATCCTAAGATCCTGTCTCGCCCGCACCGCCTCGAGCAAGGCTGTACGGATATCCCCCAACGACTGAATAGAAGTCTGAAGGAGTAAACGTCGACATAGTTCAATTGATCTTCTGACATCCGCGTCCGCGATTGCCTGAGTAGATCTTAGCATAGACTTCGCCACCTGGTGCGTAACAATGTATTGGGAAAAAAGTCTATACGCCTTCCCCCGTAGCCTATACTCTCGGTCTAGGTGAGCTGGGGAAGGTGTAGTGAAAGGATCTTTAAGTTCGCATAGATTGATTTTAGGGGCAGCTAAGAAAGCAAACAGAGCAGATGGAACTCCGCCGGCCGAGAAGACTGGCAGAGAGAACCAAGAATGGCTGTCCTGAGGAATTTGCTGCGAAGATTTTGAGGTGAAGGTGGTCGCAAAGTTCTGAGCCTCTACCTCCCATTCCACCCAAGGTCCTGGACCCAACTGCCCCTCCTTCAAAACTGGATTAGCGGCTGTGTCTGTGACCGTTTGTAAATCTAATTCTGGAGTGAGAGCTGACAGTGCTTTTATATCATTAAAACCGTCATGCTTGGTCCAGTCAGAAAACAGTTTTGAAGCTGATGCAGGGGGTAGAGCAGGCGTAGCTGTATACACAAAATAGTCATGGTGATAATAGTTAGGAATGGCCTTAATATTAACATCAAGTACATTACCCAGAATATCTACAGCTCGTAACTTTCTAGATTTATTTCCTTGGATTACCCACTCTCGTGGCACTGGAAGTTCCCCTGATAAAGTGGGCTGTGCTACTTCTGGCTTAGTTGGGACCATTTGTACCCATGAATCATCTGGACCGTATAAAAGGGGCATAGCTACCTTTCTTAACGGTGCTTTATCTAAAGGGGGAGGATTCACATCCGCTACTACCCTTACACTAGAAGTAGTCAGTGCTGCCGAAGCAGGCCTAGTGACCATAGTAGGTGATACAGAAGGAGGGTGCGGAATCTTAGTTAAAGCAATGGAAGTACAGTAGTCAGAGGCCGAACACTTGAAATTGTCATGGGAGCTCCCAGATCCACTGTAGGAGTCTCCGGCTGTTGGCCAATTTTTTTTGTTAGAGCAGTAACTAATAACCCATCCATTTCCTCTGCCGTGACAAATTTAGCAGATGAAGAACTAAGAGGTGAATCATTCCTATCCTGTGAGTCGTCTAAAACTGAACCCGACTCCTGCACCTCCATGTCAGAGATTATAGACACCTCATCCTTGTCATCTGGCTCATCATGAGAGGATTCCGCCGAAGCCGGAATCCCGTCGTGTTGCCATGTTAAGTCTGGTATGGATGAAGGGATCGCAGGGTCCCGGTGGACGTCCGCCATTACCTGTGTTCCCTGAACCAGACGTGGGCCTTCATTCCCTGGTTGGGAATATCGCCACACACCCAGGCCTTGGCCCGAACTCCCTTGGGAGTCAGTTACCCCATCAACCACTGAGCCCCCACTAGACCCTTCTAGAGGGCGATCACTGCCCACAGAACTCTCTAATTCTAAGTTTATAATATCGATTGGTAACCCGTCCGCCGGTAACGCCCCCACCACAGTCTCTGACTCCACTCCCGCCCCATCAGATTGGACACTAGATGCACCGGGAGTAGAGGCAGAAAGTGAGGCACGAGGCTCCGGCGAACGCCGGGAGGCTTTTCGTTCATGAGAATCTTTCCTGGAAGATTTGTGGCTCCGGTGTGACTTAGATCTTTCACTAGAACCGCTCTTGGACTTCTCCGATTTATCACTAGAACTGCTCTTGGACTTCTCCTCTTTGCTCTTCTTACTCGCCGGTGAAGAAGAGTGACTAAGCGGCTGTTGTCTGAGGGGCGACCTGGACCTGGACCGCGCCCGTGACGTGGAGGCTGACACCGGGGGCGTAGGTTCACGAGGTCTCTTAGATGTGCCGGGGGCTGGAGTAAGTGCTAAACCCTGCCCAGTCTCTGCCGACTTTCGTACAATTACTCTAGAGGTACGTTTAATAGGGGGGTGCTCAATAAGTAATTTATCCCAAAGAATTACGTTATCACATTGAAGGGCCTTATGATCCACTGTGGTAGCATAAGTGGACAACAGCTGCCTGACCTCCCGTAAAGCGACCGCCGCGGGTCTATCATTATCTCGCAATACTTTATGACTCAATTGAGTACAGAAGGTACAGTTCTGCGTAACCCACAAACCCCTTGAGCGATCTAAACATTTAACACATCTAATGCAAAGAGAGGGATACCTGAACAGGAGGGTGTAACACACAAAGCAAAAACAGGGTCTAGGGCAGCCATGACAGAGACTGGTGGAAAACTAACCCACCCCCGGGTTTACTCCAGGTTCTCTAAAGACCCGCCGGAACTCCGCCCTGGAAAAAAGAAAATTTCCAGGAATTAATGCTCATAAGGTTACCCCAACATGTTCGAACACAAGTGTTAAATAACCCGCCGGGTAACGAGACGTAATACACAACCATCACAGCTCGCTACGCGGGAGGTTCAAAAGTAAAGATTTCAGAATATCTTAACCTGTCCAAAAGATTTACGAATATCCTCTGACATGATATAAAGACCAGCATTGCTTTCATAAATGACGCAGTCTTCCCAGTGGTGTTTGTTAAGTTTTACTGGAAAACCCATACAAAGACGCCGGCCCCCGTATTATCTCGCAGATCAAAAACTGGGGAGCCTGTCTTAAATGCTAGATCTGACTTCTCCCGAAGCGTCCTAGATCGCCGTATGTTGAAGGCGGCGATACATTAACGTATCCCTCAATTGTCTGGTCAACTATACTGAATTGCAAATCCGTTAATCCCACCCTCCCAAGGTGCAACCGCCGGGTGTGAATTTAAGTTTATAACGTTAACCCCAATTGTTCCTATCCCCACTTCTTTGCAAAAGATCGCCGGGGAGGAAAGACCAATCAACAAACAGCCTAGTTTTACTGGCTTTGCAAAACCGGGAAAAACTAAACTCAACAAGTGTCCGCATGAACACTTAGTTAAATGGGTAAAGCCATCCCGCCGGGAATCACAGTAAGCCTGAACACAGGCTCCACCACAGAGACGCAGTCCTGGAGAGCCTCAACCCACCACTCGCCGGGGAAAACAAGCCTTTTTTAACCACGCGTGATTAAAACTCGGCAACCAGCCGGATTTTCACGGTGTAACCAAGAAAACCCGCCGGAAAAGGCAACCCACCCCGCCCAGATTCAATCTGAATGCACCAAATAGACCGTGGAATTAGCCAAAGCACAACTAACCCAGGACACACAAATAGTCCGTGGAAATAGCCAATACACAACTAATCCAGGACACACAAATAGTCCGTGGAATTGGCCAATACACAACTAACCCAGGACACACATGACATAGTAGTACATATTTATAACATAAATCAATGACACTTGTACATGTGGCAAAGCTACGAGAGGCTGGCTAGGCCTAAGCAGACGGAAATATGTAATCATGTCGTAATAAAAACAAAAAGCACTGAATCATATCACAACAGGAACCACCGTCAACACACCACTGTAGCATAAAATTCCCGGAAAAGGGAAGAACTGACTCAGGACCCAGAAAAAACTTCACTAAGTGAAGAAAAAAACCGCTGGGAACGTCAGAGAAAAGAACAACTACTTCATCAGAAAGATAAGAAGAAGCCTAATAACGCGTAATGAAAGCCGCCTAAATCACGAAGCTAGCTAACCGCGCAAACGTTTCACGCGTCCACCACGGGACCACGAGGGTACACCCGAAATAGATGTCCCAAACACACGACCCAAAATACACTGCACTGCGGGCAACCCACCCAGGACACTCCTGCTACGCATATCCTAACCTTACTCGATACATCCCGGAGTAAACAAATGAGAAAAAACTCACTAGGGACGCAGCAAATGCGGAACCAGCGGAGCGTGGGGAGGCACGTCCGGGTAGGTTGAGCGCAGAGCAGAGAAGGAAGAATGACGCCTGAGTCAGCGTCTGGTCAAAGATCCACACAAGTACATCCACGATTATATGGAAAGCTTATGAATAGTTATTCTTATTTTCTTTTGTTTTTTATTTGTTACGAAGTTTTTTCGTAGTGAGAACCCAATTTCATAATGACTGAACCATGAGTGAGGTTGCGTGCGCTCATGATGAAGGCTCCTAAATTTTTTATGCTCTGCGCGGTAGATTCAAACTACGGCGGATGAGTGTTTGAAGAGGGTGCCTTATGTAATAGGCATAATCGTCAATGATGGAGGGGCCACTAATAAATTAGGCTACTATAAAAAGGTTGATAATGCATTTGAACATCACAATATTATGTCATCAGCCATAAATATTTGGTGGTTAATATTGAAAATAATGCATATAACTGTCTTGAAGGCAAATAATGTATGAAAAGGCACTCTTGATTGAATAATGTAAGGCCTTAAGAATTCTACCATCACATAGAAAGTTTTGATGGTAGGTACTGAAGGTTTTGCAGTTGATATGGTAAGAACCATTTATTTTCTACAATGTGTGATACATTAATGAGTAACTTAGCAGTGATTGGTTATGAAAATAACCCCTGGCTGGGTACAACTATGGGGAGAACAAGCAACGAACTAAAATTCTATGGATTTGACACTAATATAGTACAGTACTCAACACTTAAGGAAATAAATATAAGTTACATTGTTAATACAGAAAAAAGGGGACACTGCAGCTAGAGAGCCAAGGCTCGTATGATAATAACATTTAGTTGGAGTGGCGTCCTGAATACACGAACGTCGACCAGCCTGGAAAACTAAGTCCTTGCTTATTCAGGTTTACAAGTGAATACGATAATGAAAAATACATTCCTAAACGCATATAATACTCAATATGCAATTAGACTCGCTATGGACTAAAATCTGATGCATTTAGGAGGGGCTATGAAAACTTAAATAGGAAGCACGGAATAGTTGTTGTTTCCAGCTGGTCGGCGGTCGAGAGAGAGGTCGCTCCTGGGCAGGAGGAGGTATGAGTCAGGCTCATGGGAAGCAGAGGAAGATCGGAATGCACTGAGGCGCGGTGTTCAAACTGTGTTAATTCTTTTCTTTTTTATTTCCTACTTTTCAGTGGCTCCGTCTCAATGACGTACCTTAGGAATGATTAAGGGGTACCCCCTAAGATGATCTTGGTTCTCGACCGCCGTAATCGAGGTTAACCCGGGCTCTGAAGAGCCCGGAACGAGGCCATATTATCATAGGCTCTTACGTCATTGACATAAGGAGCCACCAATAAATTGAGAGCTTCCGCCAGAGACCACTGAGGGGGAATCTGACGCGGGGGTGGCCTAAGCCTAAAGCAGGCTTTCATGAAAAAAATCCAACTCTCGCTGAGGTACGGCCAACCCCGTTAAGCGCTCAAAAGGCTCCCGCATGACCGACAGGTGGATCCTAAGGGTGTTGTACATGTTGTGACGGGATTCAAAAAAAAAGTTAAGGTAGTGAAACACCAATGCATCTGATGGAACTGTTTGGTCAGTGTCATTAATCCATTTAGTGAAACTTTTCCAGTGAGACTCCTAAGTCTTCCATGTAGCCTTTGTCCAGTGCAGATTAAACTTGTCTGTCAAGATTCTTCCTCTGGGAGCCACCCTGCCTCACAAAGATCCACGATGCAAATGCCAACGAGGTCCCTAGGTCTCCAATCGATCCCAAGTGGAAGTCTGAGACCGAGAGGGGAACGGGACTCGGGCACCATCGCTTCAGCTGAGCATACCAGGCTTGCGCCGGCCAGAGGGGCGCGACCAACCAAACCCTGCCTCGGTACTCTCAGCCTGTGGAGGACTTTGCACATTAAAAGTGCGTCTGGTGGTGGAAACACGTATATTGACTGCCACCTGTTCCAGAGGGCAGCAGCTCAAGACGGAGGAGTGGACAGGGCCATCAGGGGCACAGGGCCATCAGGGGCACAGGCGACGAAGGGTGATGGGCCTCCCCGGCCTTCAGGACCTCAATTTCCTTAATGAGGTCATGGGTCGTACGGCGAGACGGCGAGAATGGTGGCGCCACAACAGGAGGCGAGGTGGTAACAGCGGGGCACGCTTCTTAGCCCTGAAGGTCGTACTGCCCCTGTCCAGACCTGAAGAGACAGCATGCCGAGGAGGAGAGTGGGACCCATGGCGATGAGGCGTTGGTGAGCGGGATCTGCGACGCTTCTCCCAGTGTCTGCAGAGGCCGGCGAGATAGTCGACGAAGGCACTTGAGTCCGGGCGGCCAGGAGCCCAGCCGGCAAGGACAGAGGGAGGTCCAGCAGCAACCGCACACTGTCGTCGATAAAGCGAGGGACCCGATGCAAGAAGTCCCTGACATGGTGGGAAAGTGTCCTCCAAGTGGCACATGGGCGGGACTTGGCCACACCAGCCTCCGGTGACGTAGGGCGAGATTCCAGAGTCATGAGGTCCACCAGACAGGGGCCACATCGACGAGGGTTGAATCCGTCCCTGTGGTAGCACGCTACATGGATGCAGCACTCCGGATGGCCATCTCCCAAGGCCCGTTTGTTGCACCCCGAGCGTGCGCAAGCCGGAAGAGACATCAACACTACACACAGAAAGAAAAACCCCGTTAGCGCATAACCAGACCAAAACCCCACATTAGGCAGGGTTAGGCAGTATTCCAGGTATGTACACCATGAATGACACACAGATATGAGGAAGTAATCATAGCAAGCAAGTGTAGCATGCACAAAAAATCCTAGGTATCCCCCTGAAAAACTACAGGCACAAGGACAGAAAGACGCCACACAGCGCAATCTAGACCTTGAGACTGGAGCACCTTCCCAGTGAAGGAGACATCCCCCCCTTCTCCCTAATGGAAGGTAAGCAAAAAGGCCCCACCAATATGGAAGGGCCTAGCAGTACACAGGTGAACCTACAAAAAGTTCCTGTGAAACCCTACACACCAGGTCAGAGTAGACCAAGAGTCAGTTTCACTTCCCATGAAAGTATTGCATTTCCCCCCAAAAAAGGAGGGAATAATACCTGAAGGCCTTTAGGCACCGATGAGGAAGTGTAGAAATACAGCTGCAGTTACGTCACAAGTCCGCTCCCAGAGCTGGAAAGTTCCGCTCCCAGAGCTGGAAAGTTCCGCTCCCAGAGCGGGAGATTGCCACTCTCCGGGCGGGAATGTCCGCACACCGGGCGGAAACGTCCACGAGCGGAGCGGGCCACAGCCTGTGTGGAAAAACAGAAGAGCGTGAACACCCAGCCAACTAGCCTCTGGTATGTATGCAGTAAATGCATCCCGCGCCGCTCTGAGAGCGGGGAATCCCTCTCCCAGAGCGGAGCGGGGGTTGTGAGGCTGCTCCCAGTGCGGAGCGGTCCATAGTCTAGGCCTCAGGCACGCCGGTGAAAGGCGTCGGACAAGCACAGCAGACGTGGGAGCGTCTGTGTAACAGGGTTTTGCAGGTATTGTTAGCACGACCAGTATGTCGGACGGCAGTGACCAGCAGGGAGCGGCCAAACAATCAGAGGATCACGAAAGACCACAATATATGCGGGGACCCTGGGGATGCGTCAGACGAACCAGATGAGGAACGCTGACACTGTTGCCAACTCAAAAAGTACCAAGATGATGGTTTCACAGTCCCTAGATTTTCAGGAGCCGTGCATGAGATGCCGGACTGCTCTGGTAACAGTGTGAATAGCAAGAGCCCCCCTTCGACTAAGGCAAGGCCACACACACTAGGCCACGCCAACAGTCGGAATAGCGACCCACTAACGGAGGTAACCAGGGCTCCCATCACCAGGCCTCTGTGGGCCAGGAAATGACCTCAATAGAGAAGGAAACCCTATGAGGAGGCTAAATGAAAGAGAAATAAGAGGCCTGTGCCCCCCTCTCAGACATCAAGGTAGCCTAGCCTAGGAAACTAAGATAGTGTGACACCACTTCGCGAAATGAGTAGCAAAAGCTAATGCAGTGACATGAAGGCCTAATTGAATAGAAAACCTAGCTATACAAAAACGAAAGCCACCGGTAAACTAATTAGTGAACGAAATAGGCGAAGGCCTAGTTACACCGGTCACCGCCAGAGGGGGAGTGCGACCGCCCGCTTCAAACTAGTGACCACCATCCTCACACAACACTCCAATCAAACACATTAGAGCCCATTTTTTAGCGTGCCTGCATCACGGATCATCTGTCTAGAACCATAGGTGCCTTAAAAAAGAGGCCCACAACTCACCAAAAGGGAAGGAGACAGGAATGGAAGGCACGAAAATGGGACACAGAAAACTTCGTGTTGACATGGAGGGTAGCGCGAGAAAGATAATCTTGTAAACCCGGTCGGGTTACACGGGAGGCACACGAAGACGTCGTAAGGAGCCTAGATGGTGGATGGGCAAAATTCTTCAACTTTCTCTTCTCACCCATATTATCGTTTTTTCTGTAACTAGTGTCCTCAAAGTGTGTACAACATCCCTAGTAGAGAAAGTAGGTGCTACTCTAGATGTTATCGCTTAATCGCGCTAAGGGGTTACGATAATACCCGCTCCCAGAACGGAGCGGAATTATACAATAGTATACAGTATAGCTCTACGTTGGAGACGTAGAGGCTACTACTAAATTCTTTTTTTCTTCCACCATAAGATGTAGGCCCCCTTACCCCCAGGGGAGTATTGACTTGTCCGGGCAAGGCAACTACCCTCAAAAACTACCCGCATAAGTCGGAACGTCTCCTGACACCTTCCCAAACATGTAAAATACACACCACATGAAAGTGAAGGTCACATCTTAGGGCTAAAACATATTAATCCTTAAGCAGTTAATAATACACCCCTAGCCTACTAAGAATACCCATAATGAGGCTGGCCACGAGGCTCAAGGCAGATATTTCGACGAATAATACACCCTTACCTCCCAAGAAGACACAGCAGCAGCAGGACGCGAGGCACCCCAAGCCAAAAGGGGAAAACAGCAGACTCGGCTTCTGGAAAGTTCCCCAATCACGTGGGACAACTCCTATACCAGCCCGACTGCTCTCAAAGCACAAAATGCTACTCCATCATAAGGATAGCTAGGAACATATTTCCGCGGATATATAGCCTCCTAAATAACTAGGTTATAGCAAAAGCTAAGGCGCTGAAACAAAAACAAAAACACATGGCGCGCGTGTCCGATGCGGACTGACTGGGTGCCTACACACAAGTACCCTATTTATTAGTGGCCCCTCCATCATTGACGAACATGCCTATTACATAAGGCATCCTCTTCAAACACTAATCCGCCGTAGTTTGAATCTACCGCGCAGAGCATTTAAAATCTGAGGAGCCTTCATCATGAGCGCACGCGACCTCACTCATGGCTTCAGTCATTATGAATTGGGTTCTCACTACGAAAAAACTTCGTAAAAAATAAAAACAAAAAGAAAATAAGAATAACTATCCAATAAGCTTTCCATCATATCGTGGATGTACTTGTGTGGATCTTTGACCAGACGCTGATTCAGGCGTCTTTCTTCCTTCTCTGCTCTGCGCTCAGCCTGCCCGGACGTGTCTCCCCACGCTCCGCTGGTTCCGCATTTGCTGCGTCCCTAGTGAGTTTTTTCTCATTTGTTTACTCCGGGATGTATCGAGTAAGGTTAGGATATGCGTAGCAGGAGTGTCCTGGGCTGGTTGCCAGCAGTGCAGTGTATTTTGGGTCGTGTGTTTGGGGCATCTATTTCGGATGTACCCTCGTGGTCCTGTTGTGGACATGTGAACTTTTCACAGTTGAGTTAGCTTGTGATGCAGGCGGCTTTCATTACGCATTATTTATGCTGCCTTTTATCTTTCTGATGAGGTAGCGTTGCTTCTGACGTCCCCAGCGTATTTTTCTTCACTTAGTGAAGTTTTTTCTGGGTCCCGAGTCAGTCTTCCCTTTGTCGGAAGTATTTGCTACAGTGGTGTGTTGGCGGTGGTTCCTGTTGTTATATTTCCAGTGTTTTTTGTTTATATTTCAACATTTCTTATGCCGTCTGCTTAGGCCTAGCCAGCCGCTCGTAGCTTTGCCACATGTACAAGTGTTATTGTTTATTTTATAAATATGTCCTACTGTGTCATGTGTATCCTGGTTTAGTTGTGTATTTGCTAATTCCACGGACTATGTATGTTTCCTGGATTAGTTGTGTATTGGCTAATTCCACGGATTATTGTGTGGGCCCTAGGCTAGTCGTGCTTGGCTTGCTCTCGGGTCCTATGTGCGTTCAGATGGTTTCTGAACGGGGTGGGTTACTTTCCGGCGGGTTTTTCTCGGTTACACCATGAAAAACCCGGCCGAGAACCGTGTTGGGCCACGCGTGGTTTCAACACAGGCTTGTGTCCCCGGCGATGAGGTGTCTGTGGCTCTCCAGGACTGCGTCTCTGTGTTGGTGCCTGTTTCAGGCTCCCTATGATTCCCGGCGGACTGGCTGTACCCATCTAACTTTGTTCATGCGGACATATGTTATGAAGTTTTTCTAACCGGTTTTACAAACCAAAGGAAAAACCTAGCTGTTGTTGAGGGCTTTCCTCCCCGGCGATCTTTTACAAAGAAGTGGGGACAGGAACTTATGGGGTTAACGTTTTTACATCTCACCCGGCGGGTGCACCTTGGTAGGGTGGGATGAACGTCTTGGTCATTCAGTTTAGTTAACCGATCCATTTTAGTGATACTAATTGTATCGCCGCCTTCAGACTTACGGCGATCGAAGGCTCAATTAGGGTTAACATCTTTTTCACAAATTTTTCACACCCGGCGGGTGCTCCTGGGAGGAGGAAATAAGGAATTTACAATTCAATTTAGTTAACCAGTTAATTGAGAGATACTTTTATGTATCGCCGCCTTCAAACTTACGGCGATCTTTTGTGACAATTCGTTAGAAATCAGATCTCGTATCAGCCTGCCCTGTGTTATTCTGCTAGATAATTCAGGTGCCGGTGTCTTTGTGGGGGGTTGTTTTCCAAAATTGAATCTTGAAACAGTCACCACCGGAAAGACTATGTTTATAAACGCCATACTGGTCCTTTATATTATGTCAGAGGGTATTCTTAACTTTCTTAAGACAGGTTTAGATATTCGGAAATCTTTATAGAATCCCGCCGCGTAGCGAGCTGTGATCGTTGTGACATTACGTCTCGTTACCCGGCGGGTTATTAACACTTGTGTGCGAACATGTTGGGTTAACCTTATGAGCATTAATTCCTGGAAATTTTCTTTTTTCCAGAGCTGGGCTCCGGCGGACCAATACAGACCCTGCAGTAGTTTTCCCACCAGTCTCTGTCATGGCTACCTTTGCCCCAGTTTTTGCTTTATGCATTACCCCTACCTGTGCCGGTATCCCTATTTTTGCGCACACTCTTTGCATCAAGTGTGTTAAATGTCTAGACCGTTCAAGGGGTCTGTGGGTGATGCGCAACTGTTCCTTTTGCTCCCAATTAAGTGTCAAAGTCCTCCGAGATAATGATAAGACCGCTGCGGCCGCCTTACAGAGGTTCGGCAACAGATGTCAGCGTATACTACGATTGTGGCTCATAAGTCACTTCAATGTGACAACGTCCCTCTTTGGGATAGGCTTCTTTTTGAGCACCCTCCCCCTAAACGTTCCTCTCGAGTAACTAGTCGTAAGCCGGCGGAGACTGGTCAGGGTTCTGTGTCTTCTCCTGCTGCTACTGCGAAACGTCAACGAGAGCCTACACCCCCGGCGGCAACCTCCTCGTCTCGGGAGAGATCTCGGTCTAGGTCACCTCTCAGACACCAGCCACCTAGTCTTGCCTCTTCACCATCGAGTAAGAAGAGTAAGACAGAAAGTTCCACCAGTGGTCACGGCGATAAATGCTCCAAATCGAAGAGTAGTTCACGGTCACACCGCAGCCATAAATCTTCAAAAAAGGATTCCCATGATAGAAAGGCCTCCCGACATTCGCCAGTTTCTAGTACTTCTCATCGTACCTCTACCCCAGACAGAGTTTGTGTTCGGTCTCAAGGGTCCAGTATAGTGCCTGTACCTAAAGATGATTTACCCATTAACATTTTAACCCTGGAAATGGAGAGTTCAGGGGGCTCAGTGGTTGAGATTGTTTCGGACTCCCAAGGGAGTGTAGGCCAAGGCCTAGGTGTTTGGCGATATTCTCGGCCAGGGCTTGACCACCCACTTCCGGCTCAAACTATTCACACAGTGGCTGACGTCCACCGGGACGCGGCGATCCCATCCTCTATTCCTGACTTATCTTGGCAACAAGGTGGTACCCCAGCTTCGGCGGGATCTTCTCAGGAGGAACAGGATGATAAAGACGAGGTTTCAATTATATCGGATATGGAAGGGCAAGAGTCAGGTTCAGGCTTAGACGCCGCGCAAGGTCTTAATGATTCACCAGTGAGTACATCATCAAGTCAATTTGTCACTGTACAGGAAATTGATGGGCTACTTAGTAATGCTTTATCTAAATTTTTTGGCCAACAGCAGGAAACTCCCACAGTGGACTTGGGAGCTCCCACGACAAGATCTACGGTACGGCCTCTGATGACTTCTATTGCTTTGACTCAGATCCCTCACCCTCCCCCTCTGTCACCATCAGTGGTTACTAGGCCTGCTACGGCGGCATTGACCACTTCGAATGTAAGGGTTATAATGTATGTCAATCCGCCCCCTCTAGACAGAGCGCCTCTCAGAAAGGTAGCCATGCCCTTGCTTTACGGACCAGACGAGTCATGGGTCCTTTTGACCCCCACTAAACCAGAGCTCGCCCAACCTACCTTGTCAGGGGAACTCCCAGTACCGCGTGAGTGGGTCATCCAGGGCAATAAATCTAAGAAATTAAGGGCCTTGGATACTTTGGGAAATGTACTAGATGTCAACATAAAGGCTATACCTAGTTATTATCACCAGGACTATTTTGTTTATGCTGCTAAGCCGGCTTTACCCTCTGCCTCAGCTTCAAAATTGTTTTCAGACTGGTCTAAGCTTGATGGGTTTAATGACATTAAGACTCTGTCAGCTCTCACTCCAGAACTTGATTTGCAAACCGTCACAGACGCAGCAGCTAATCCAGTCTTGAAGGTGGGGCAGTTGGGTCCAGGACCTTGGGTGGAATGGGAGACAGAGGCTCAAAACTTTGCGACCACATTTACTTCCAAAACTTCCCACCAGATCCCTCAAGATACTCATTCTTGGTTCTCCATGCCAGTGTGTTCTGCCGGCGAAGTCCCTTCAGCTTTGTTTGCTTTCTTAGCTGCCCCTAAAATTAATCTTTGTGAGCTAAAAGACCCTTTCATTACCCCTACCCCAACTCACCTAGACCGAGAATTTAGGCTAAGGGGGAAAGCTTTTCGCCTGTTCTCTCAATACATAGTGTCTCAACAGGTAGCAAAGTCTTTGCTCCGGTCCACTCAGGCAATCGCAGACGCGGATGCCAGACGATCGGTTGAATTGTCCCGGCGACTGCTTCTTCAGTCGTCAATCCAATCTTTGGGTGACATCCGCACCGCCTTGCTTGAGGCGGTACGAGCGAGACAAGACCAAGGGGGAAAGCTTTTCGCCTGTTCTCTCAATACATAGCGTCTCAACAGGTAGCAAAGTCTTTGCTCCGGTCCACTCAGGCAATCGCAGACGCGGATGCCAGACGATCGGTTGAATTGTCCCGGCGACTGCTTCTTCAGTCGTCAATCCAATCTTTGGGTGACATACGAGCGAGACAAGACCTCAGAATGTCCTTAGTCCGAAAACTGCCTGATCGCATTGCGAATCAGGTGGTCATGTCACCAGTGCTCACTCCCTCTTTAATGTCCCCTGACGTGTGGCGAACGGTGTTTAATATGGCTCGGGCCTTTAAACACAGTCCCACCCCTTCTAAGAAACCTGCCTTTAACTTCCCCAAACCCAGGCCAGTCGCTAAGGCTCAGCCGGGGGGATCTAAGCCCTTTCTTCCACCTAAGTCCTCCTCCTCCCCTCAAGGTCAGTACAGGAATAGACAGAGTAGGTTTTCAGGTCAGAGAGGACGCGGCCATAATAAGCCAGGTCAGGGCCCGTCTTCGGCCAACGCCAGCCAGCCGGCGAAGCGTCCACCAACTCCACCACCATCAAAAAACTAAAGTCTCTCTCACTCCCGGTGCCAGTCTTAAGGCCGGCGGATCCGAGGGTAGTACAGCCGGCGAACCCTTGTCTGCTAACTGGGTCGTTCCGAACGTGTCACCAAGCATGGCCGTTAAACACTTGGGCACGGATGGTGGCACGCAAAGGCATCACTTGGCAGTGGCTCCGGCGACCTCGCTTACGTCAGCCGACAATGGCGAATTTAGTTTCTTTAGAGGTGGAGTCACTGGTCCAGGAAATGATTGCCAAGAATGTCATCATCCCGGTCCCCCCAAATTACCCTGTATTCACGTCCAAGCTATTTTTGGTTCCCAAAAGGGACAGTGTTCAGATGAGACCGGTCGTAGACCTGTCTTATCTGAACCTTCACATTCACAACGAGTCATTCCGAATGTTAACAGTACACTAAATCAGGCTAACACTTCCGCCGGGAGGTTGGATGTGTTCCCTAGACCTGACAGACGCTTATTGGCACGTATCGGTAAACAAAAGATTTCAAAGGTTTCTGGCCTTACGGATCAGGCACCAAAATTTTGTTTTTCAAAGGATGCCAATCGGTTTGAACCTGGCACCTCGATTATTCACGAAATTAGTCCGGCAAGCCCTGATGCCGTTGTTAAAGCAAGGAATCAGAGTTTTGTGGTACCTAGACGACTGGCTGGTGGTGGCAGAGACAGAGCAATTATGCATCAAACATGTCAACATAATTTTAAATCATGTCAAAACTCTAGGGTTCAAGGTAAATCTGGTAAAGTCAAACCTTGTTCCCTCACGAGTAATTCAGTGGATAGGGCTGGTCTGGGACACAGCTGCTCTCACTCTGAGTCAGAGTGTGGACAATCGCAACAGGTTTCGCAGGAAACTGTTCATGTTTCTTCACAGTCTGACTACGACACGGAGGGTCTGGGAGTCTCTGGTCGGCTCTCTCAACTGGATTCAACTAACTGTAATGTTGGGCCGGTTGAAAGTAAAACATTTAATATTGGAAGGCAACAAATATTTCCCACTCTTACCGGCGGGAAAGTTATGGCCCATCCCAAAATTAATCCACACCTTACTAGCGGTCTGGGCGAAGAGGGAAATGTTGCACTCAATAATGTCATGGACCTCTCCTCCGCCAACGGTATGGGTAGACACGGATGCGTCAGGCACAATAGGTTGGGGATTTCAGTCAAATCAGGGGCACCAGGGTCAGGGGCTTTGGTCCCACTTAGAAATCTCCCACATCAATGTCAAAGAATTACTAGTCCCCTTGTATTTCCTTCAGGCTCACGGCCCTGCTTTACGGGGCAAGTCGGTGGCCTTCAGAATGGACAATCTGAATGCAGTTCACTGTATTCAGAAACAGGGGTCAACGAGGTCAAGGAAGTTGCTAAACGTGTCGGAAGAGATTTTTACTCTAGCCAACAGACTAGACATTTATCTTCACGCATCTTATCTCCCAGGCGTAGCAAACGTCTGAGCAGACGCTCTGTCCCGGAGACAGAGCACGACAGTAGAATGGGAGCTCAAGCAACCCATTTTCAACCAAATGATTGCAGAGCTTTACCATCCACAAGTGGATCTGTTTGCGTCCGAGGAGACTCACAAACTCCCTCTATACCTCACCCGCCGGACGAAAACGCCGGCAGGGGGGCCAGACGCCCTAGTGACAGACTGGAACAGATGGAGCTCCATCTATCTGTTTCCGCCGCCAGACGCGTCACTAATGTGCCACGTAGTGAACAAACTACGAGATTATCGAGGCTTAGTCTCGCTAGTCGCGCCCCTGTGGCCGGCGCAGTTGTGGTACCAGCAATTAAAGACGTGGTGCCCGCACCCGGTGTCGCTCCCGGTCGGGTATTTCCACTTAGACACGATTGGCAACCTAGCGACCTCGCTGACTTTTGCATTATGGACATTCAGGAGGCCAAGTGGCTAGCACCATACGGTAGAGATGTGACCAATAAATTAATCAATCAATATACTCAGTCTACGAAACGACAGTATCAATCACATTGGCAAGCCTTTACTTCTTGGATCATTAGAACAGAACAGACTGTGCCCTCAGTAGCATTAGTTTTC
Organism: Paralithodes platypus; assembly: GCA_032716605.1. Classification (NCBI taxonomy): domain Eukaryota; kingdom Metazoa; phylum Arthropoda; class Malacostraca; order Decapoda; family Lithodidae; genus Paralithodes; species Paralithodes platypus. The sequence goes on along the minus strand of CM064489.1, from coordinate 24,854,805 downwards.
AATTATTTAAATTATCTGTTTGAGCAGAAACGTTTATCTGTGGTAACGTTAAAAAATCACTTAACTGTGATTAGAGTGCCTTTTTTAGACCTTACAGGTCTCGGCGGAGGAAACAGGTTTTATGAGAGCATGTTTTAAACTCCGCCCACCTCCCCATCAGCTCATGCCTACTTGGTCTCTGGACAAGGCATTGTCTTTACTTCACTCTCGTCTGTACCAAAATACTGCAGATTTTGCATTACTCTTAAAAAAGGCTGTATTCCTTTTGGCTTTGGCCACCGGGAACAGAGTGTCTGAGCTGGCGGCGATGAGCAACACACCTAATTGCCTTAGGTTTGGTAGACTTAATGAATGTATTCACATTGCACCTTCCCCGGGATTTGTAGCCAAGAATGAGCACAGTGCACACATGTTTTCTGAGTTCACGGTGCCGGCGTTAAAAAGGGGAAAGGTGCACCATAATCTATGTCCAGTGCAAGCTCTAACCAAATATTTGAGAGTGGCTCCTCTAAACCCCCAAGGTGCTTTATGGGTAGCGAGTACGGGTAAACGCTTACTGAAACGGAGATTAGCTTCTCTACTGGTCGAAGTCATTAAAGAGAGTAATCCCGGCGTTGTGGGTAGGGCCCACGATTTACGCAAATGGGCAGCCTCTTTACGTTTCCTGAAGAACTTTTCAGTAGAAGATATTTCGTCCACACAGTTGTGGGCGTCTAATCATACGTTTTTGACTAGATACTTGTCAGTTGCTCTAGACAAACCTTCCTTACCATGTATAGCTTTAAGGCAGAGGGTCTAGGTGGCCCTTCAGTCACTTTTGTTTACTTTCAAGGAAAAAAGGGGGGGGGGGTGCAGTCAGTGTAACATAGGACACCCTAGACCCCGCCGGAATGTAAGAGCTGTGATACAATTTATGGTTAATGTGATATGAAAATTTCTCTGCGAGAAATTGTGCTAGTACAATGTTAGTACAAAACAACGGGGTTGTTATAGTAGTTTTAGCTGTGAAAGCAATTTAGTATTAAACAGTGGAGATCTTTTGCAAATTATTTCCACGAATATTATGGGGTTTATTATGTGCACATGTAAACTTATAACTTGTTATTTTTGTCACCACTCGTTGAGTGGGGTGCCTTTGTAACTACAGATCTGTTCACAGAATCTCCAGAGTTACCCTTTTTTGTCAAGCAGGCTTCTTTGAAGCACGCACCTGCTTGAACCCCTTTTTTGTATATATATGGGCTGCGCCGTATTTAAATATATTTTCAAAGTAAGAATACTATGTGGTTGTTTGATTATCTGCTTTTCTAGAGTTATGATATGATTACGAATGTCCCCCTCCAGTCTTAGAAATCAGGCATGTTCGTCAATGATGGAGGGGCCACTAATAAATTATAGGTTTGACTCCTGTAAGGAGATAAAGAAAACCTAATATTTAGTAGTGGCACCGTAATCATTGACGACTGGGGCCCTCCCGACCATCCCCTTCCCATTCGTTGATGTATTAAGGATTTTGGTTTACTTGATATGTCAGTGAAGGAAGAATGACGCCTGAATCAGCGTCTGGTCAAAGATCCACACAAGTACATCCACGATATGATGGAAAGCTTATTGGATAGTTATTCTTATTTTCTTTTTGTTTTTATTTTTTACGAAGTTTTTTCGTAGTGAGAACCCAATTCATAATGACTGAAGCCATGAGTGAGGTCGCGTGCGCTCATGATGAAGGCTCCTCAGATTTTAAATGCTCTGCACGGTAGATTCAAACTATGGCGGATTAGTGTTTGAAGAGGATGCCTTATGTAATAGGCATGTTCGTCAATGATTACGGGGCCACTACTAAATATTAGGTTTTCTTTATCTCCTTACAGGAGTCAAACCTATAATTTTAACACTTCCTGTGGACGTACCAATGGGGCCGACCGTCCTGGCTAATCTAAACCTATTTTATAACATCTCAGCTAAATACAAATTAGCAAAAGACTCACTAGAGGTGAACGAATGTCGAATGAAGCGGGGGACAGGTTAGGCACACCTTGTCGGGACGGCCACAGGGGAAGGAAGGAGGAATGGCGTTGCCTAGTTCAGCATCTTGGATAGAATCCACAAAAGACATCCACGAGTTGGAAAGCTTTATTATAACAATTCTTAAGTTAATTTTTTGTTTTTCTTTTTTACAAAGTTTTTTCGTAGTGAGTACCCAATCATAAAGACGATTCCATAAGAGAATGAGCGTTGCACTTATGATGTTGGCACTCTTTCCCCTGTGGCGGGTGTTTCAAACAGGCTGGCCGCGGGTGTTCGAAAGAGAGCTATTACTCAATAGGAATATCGTCAATGATGGAGGAGCCACTAATAAATAGAATCGTGGTTATAAGTAATGTCAAGGTATAGTGGCTGCGACCATGGCGCCCCGGGAGACATTGCCTTCTATAAGTAGATTCCATTTTTATCCCACCAAATTATTGTTATTTATAGTTATTTTCTGCATTAGTATTATTATAAGTAGTGGTAGCTTAGGCTCGCTAACGATATATCGAAATACAGTCGTGATTTAACTGATTTTGGTTCAAATGATAGGCATATCGCCGACCTCCGAGCTGTCAACACCTCGCAGCTGCTCTCCGATAATGAGTTACCTTGTGTGAAGTTGATAGGAGTGTCTAAGTGTTGTCCCGGAAATTTATATGTGCATTTCATAAGTAATTAGGTGTTTTATGAGCAATTCAGATGTAATTGGATATTCCAAGTAATTGAAAATATGGATTAAGTAAAACAGTTCCTGGAGTGAGATGGGATAGTGGGGCGATTGTTGTTTTTAGGCTAAAAACGACCACCTCGCGATGGCGGAAAGGCGTGAAAGCCTAGCTGGGGATGAGGAGGAATACGAATTTGAAGGCTTTATCACCGAGGACAAGGATGATCAGTTGGCAAGTATGAAAAAACAATTGATGGGTCTTGTGAGATGGAGGGGAGTGATGGAAAATTGGAGAAAGGAGTTAGGGGCTAAAGTAGAAGTTTTGTCCGATATGTGTGGCGTTACTAGCGGGGTGGATAGGCCTAGGCCAGTAAGTGACAGCCTAGAGGCAGTGATGGCCAGAGTAGACGAGTTAGCGGCGGAAAATGTGGCACTCAAGGCTCAGCTTAAGGAATATGAGGGCCACCTGAGTGAGGAAGTAAAAGGAATTAGTGAGGTAAAAAATGAGTGGACAAGGGTAGAGAGTGCCACGATGGTAGCCCTTGAAGAAATTGTGAAGGAGCAGAAGGAAGAGAGCGAAAAGGAAAAGAAAGAGTTTGAAAAAAATGTAGTGAAAGTTTTAAAGAAGAAAGAGAAGGTAGTGAGAGAGACAATAGATAGAGGTAAGTGTGTAGTAATCTTTGGAGATGTGGAAGAGCACCTGGCAGATATGAAGGTAAGAAAGGAAAGGGATGTTGTGAAAGTCAAGGTGATACTGGATTACTTAGACGAGGGTTATGGATGGGTAAAAGAACTGGAGGAGGTGAGAAGGTTAGGAAAATATAAGAAGGGCGAGATGAGACCACTAAGAGTGGAACTAAAGTTTAGATCAACAGCAGAAGCAGTAGCCAATGTGAGCTGGAAATTAAATTCGACAGAGCTGAATCATATAGGGGTAAAAAAGGACCTAAGTGTAGAAGAACGAGAACAGTTAAGGGAACTCCAAGCTAAGGCTGATGAAGAGAATGGAAAGTTGTCTGAAGAGCAAAAGAAGATTTTTTTTTTGAGAATAAGGGAAGGGCAAGTAAGGAAGTGGTACATCAGGAGCCACCAAGAACTGAAAGTAAGAGGAGTGATAGGGAAAGAGACAGAGAGACAAGTACGAAGTCAAAGCAAGGAGACGGAGCGAGAGATAATGCAGGGAGCAGGGGACCGGAGAGAGAACCAGGATGTGGTGGAGAAGGTGGAACAGAGGGAGAGAGAGGGGTATGGGAGGTTGTGGAGGGGGGGGGGGGAGAATAGAATTAGCAGGGGAGGTGGAACTGGGTCAGGGAAGGGATGGAGGAGGAGGTGAACCTGGTAGGAGGCAGAGAGGGAAGAGAAACAAGGAGGTGGATTCAAATATACTGTGCTACTACACTAATATAGATGGAATAAACAGTAAAAAGGTAGAGTTAGATGATATATTAAGAAAAGATCAACCACAGATAGTCTGTTTGACGGAGACAAAGCTGAACCAGGACTTTGACAGCAACATAGTGTTTAGTGAAGGATATAATATATGGAGATATGATAGAAAGGGTAAAAGGGGAGGTGGAGTGGCAGTATTAGTTAAGAACCCTATGACACCAAAGCACGTGGAGTTAAATAATGACAAGGCAGAAATAATGGCAGTTGAACTCAATGATATAGAAGGAAAAAATCTAGACATAGCAGTAGCTTACATGCCACCAAAGACCAGAGCATGGAGGGAGTTGGAGTTTGAGGAGATGGTAGAGGATATGATTCAGTCGTTGAGAAGATTGCTTTTAAGGAAGAATCGATTGATCTTGGTAGGAGATTTCAACTGAATCGGGAGATGCAGGGCCAAATCAGAGATCTTGGGGAAGTCGGCTAGTGGAGTTGGTTACGGAAAATGTACTTGCACAACATGTGAAGGAAAATACAAGAATGAGGGGTAATAACGAACCTTCTAAACTCGATCTGATTTTTACAAAAGATCCTCACGAAATTAGTGATATAAACTATCTATGTCCTGTAGGTAAAAGTGATCACCTATTACTAAAATGGAAGTTGACCTCGAGTAATGCCAATAGATTAGACAATAGCTACATAAATGACAGATTAAATTATAGTAAAGCTGATTATGTATCCTTGAAAAGATATTTAGAGGGAGTAGATTGGGATCTTATTTTGAAGGAACAGGACGTACAAGGTAAATATAGTAGATTCCTCGAAATTTATAGAGTAGGAACCAATCTGTTTGTCCCAAGATACAAAACTGGAAATTTTACTAAGCAGAAAGATTGGTTTAATTTGAAATGCAAAAGAGCTTTGGGTAGGTGTGATGCAGCTTGGGCTAGATTAAGAAGAAGGAACACTGAGAGTAATCGGAATAAATATAAACAGGAGAGGAATAGATATGTTAACATAATTAGGCAAGTTAAAATGAACTATGAGAAGAACATAGTAATAAATGTGAAAGTGACCCTAGATTATTTTATAAATATATAAACAGTAAGTTGAAGGTAAAGAAACAAATTACTAAATTAAGAGTTGATGCTAGGACGTATGAAAATGTATCAGACATGTGTGAGGTAATGAATAACAAATTGGGGTCAGTTTTTACTAGAGAGGAAGGTTTTGATGAACCACAGGCGGGAGTACTGGAGAGTGGTCTTTGTAAGATTGAAATAACTAGAGATGAGCTGTTATCTGCGATGAGAGGACTTGAAGTAAGGAAAGCTATGGGACCGGATGAAGTGTCTGCCTGGGTTTTAAAGGAGTGTGCAGAGCAATTAGTGGAGCCAGTGAGGGACATAATTCAAGCTTCCTTAGATAAAGGACAGGTTCCTGTTGAATGGAAAAGAGCTAATATCATTCCGATATACAAGAATGGAAACCCTGAGGACCCTCTAAACTATAGACCAGTTTCACTTACTAGTATTGTATGCAAGATTTGTGAAAAGCTAATTAGGAAGAGATGGATGAAAATGTTGGAGAGAAAGAAGATAATAACCCCAAAGCAATTTGGATTCAGAGAAGGGACATCTTGTGTTACCAGTTTGCTATGTTATTACAGTAGGGTGATAGATGTACTCCAAGAAAGAGGCGGATGGGTGGACTGCGTCTACTTAGACCTTTCAAAAGCATTTGATAAGGTACCACATAAGAGATTGTTATCTAAGCTTGAGACGCTAGGATGTGTCAGGGGGAGTTTGCTGAAATGGATGGAGAGCTATTTAACAGATAGGGAAATGAGGACCAACATTAGAGGAACTTACTCATCGTGGCGGAAAGTTGAGAGTGGTGTGCCGCAGGGATCTGTTTTGGCACCTCTCATGTTCCTTATGTACGTGAATGACCTGCCGATAGGCATAAACTCCTACATGTCAATGTTTGCAGATGACGTAAAAATTATGAGACAAATAACAAATAAAAGTAGTTGTGAGGAGCTGCAAGGGGATTTAGATAAAATATACGAATGGAGCACCAAGTGGAAAATGAAATTTAATATAAGTAAATGCCATGTGTTAAATATGGGAAGAAGTGTGAATAGACCAAATTGGGAGTACAGGATGGGAGATAATATAATTAGCAAGGCCGAAAAAGAAAAGGATTTAGGGTTGATTATACAAGATAATTTGTCGCCAGAGAAACATATTAACAAGCTCTTTAGCGGAATGTATGCAATGGCTGGGAATATGAAAGTTGCTCTGAACTACTTGGATGAGACCATGGTAGCGAAAATTATGAAGAGTATGATTAGACCAAGATTGGAGTATGCAGCAGTGGTGTGGTCCCCGCATCTAAAGAAGCATATTCACAAGTTAGAAAGAATCCAGAGAGCAGTTACTAGATTGGTTCGAAGTCTCAGAGAACTGCCATATGAAGGGAGGCTAGACAAATTTAATCTACCGAGTCTAAAAGAGAGGAGAGAGAGGGGAGACATGATAATGATGTACAAATGCACCCGGGGGCTGGCTGGATAGGGAGGATATATTAATTATGGATACAGGAATAACTAGAGGCCACAGCTACAAAGTAAAAAGACCTACCTGCAAGAACGATATCAGGAAGTTTAGCTTCCCCTATAGATGTATTGACAAATGGAATGGGCTGGAGGAGGAGGTGGTAGGGGCAAGGAACATCCATATTTTCAAGAACAAATTGGATAAAAAGTAGACTGAGAGACGGGACAACACGAGCTTAGCTCAACTCCTGTAAACTACAATTAGGTAAATACAATTAGGTAAATATGGGCTGTTTTAACCTGTCACAATTGCACGGGGAAGAATAGTACGTCACACCGGGACGGGGCGGGGAGGGAATACAGCGGCGGGGATATCTACCGAACATCAACACATATATCCACACAAATAGGTCAGTAACAGGTCCAAAACAGTTCTTATTGATGCTTAATGTATTCTATGTTATGTCATATATGATGTTGGTGGTAGAATGTAATATACAGTGGAGCCCCCATCCTAGCTGCTAATCGGTTCCGCAGAAATAGAGCTAGGATTGAAACAGCCAAGATCGGGGCACTGTTCTTATGGGGAAAATTCAATCGGTTCCGTGCTCATGCCAAAATTTGCGTCTTTTTCTATTTTTTGCCTATGAAAACATGTTTTATTGTACACAAATTAAATTTTATTCATTATACTGTATCATATAATACACCATAGAATAAGTTTTTAATAACTAGAAAAAATAGGCCCAATATCTAAACAATTACCGCACTTTTTCCCAGTGTTAGGCTATGAAAACATGTTTTTTGCCTAGGCTACATCAAGTAGCCTAGGCCTAAATCTTATGCATTGTAAATAATAATGTAGACATGGCTAAATGACAGTCCTAACCATAAATACTGTAGATTGGGGCATTGTTTCTATCATGCAAATTTTTTTAGGCCTAGCCTAGGCCTAGGTTCTAAATTCGTCCAGCCACCCCTCAAGTACCCATTTCGCCCCAAATACATCCAATAAATACATATTATGAGGAAAAGACGTATAAATACGTATTATGAGAAGATTACTTACCACACAGATTTTATTATAAATCATTGTCATATTTAGCCTAGCCTAGGCTAACATCGTCTAGGCTAGGCAATTCAATCGCTTTCGTCCGACATGGACTGGTCTTTGCTGTGTTTTGAGCATGAAATTCCTTCATTGCTACCACCAGGCTAACCATCCCTATCACTAGATGTACTAGAGGTTATAATAAACGCAAGAGATAAGGGGTTCAGGCACAAAAAGGCTTGCAAACGGTTGTTTTGTCAACACAGATACTAGCTAAACTGCAAGCGTCTGCTTAGTGATGACGTCATACAAAGATGGCGGCATCTTGCGCATTTGACGATCGGATCTCGGATTCACTCGGATTTCGTCTCTAAACGGCAAGCTACTGGCAGATTCTTTCGTTATGTTAAAACAAAATTATTGTTTTTGTTTGTTTTCTAGTTTTATGTTGAGTTTTTCGTTATTTTTGCTATTTTTTCGGGTTTCGGCTGGGATTTTGATGCGAGGAATGAGGCTTTTGGCGCGAGAATTGAAATGGGGAATATTTGGTGTGTGGTGCGAGAATTGAATCAACGAAGACCGGTGTAGCGAGGATGGGGGCTCCACTGTACTGTAAGTCGGCTGAAGGTAGGCAAAAACGGCCAAACCGGGGACTTTGGGAAAGTGGCCGGAACAAATTATTAATTCCCATAAGGCCTGTTATTTCTAAAACGTATTTTATATAAGCGGTACGTACACAGTACGAATTAACCGTGTACAGTATATCGAGACCTGACTGTATAACATGAGCTAGAATGTATATATACCCCTATAAGTAGAGGAATTAATATTTCCTATGACACCTGAATTATGTCTGTACAACTACTGGTTGCCGTGGAATAATATTGCAAAGGAGGTGCTAAATCGGTAAAAATTGCAATTTTCAGCGGTTTTTGCTATTTCCAAGTTTATAGGGGAGCTTGAGATGTCTCCCTGGTATGTTAGTCTTCGCCCAGACACGTCTGGTGATGGATGGGGTGGACCCGCGCTGCTTTGACTCACTCGCTTGCCTCCCAGGCCTTGTACTAGGCCGATATTCGGCAATTGTCATATGACGAGTGCCGCAGTGATGTGCGTATTTTTGTACATAACCGCCCGCAGTCATTGAGTTACGACTACCTCATCAACCCTAATTAAATATTTCTGAAATGTTACAATACTATACATTGTTAATTTTATAATTGCTATAAGTCCAATTACTTTTAAGTGAAGTTCACCAATTTAGGGTTCTGTCACATGTATCTATCATCTATCTAGATAGATGCATCTAGTTCCTAGATCTGTATTTTTCTTTATATCTTTTCTTTTTGTTAATCTACTCTACATTACTCTTTTACTTCCTTAACCCTCCAGCCCCGGCTATGTATTCCATATATATTCCCCAAAACCCGGGGATTTTGGCCGAAAAACGTCTACGCCTAGGCTACCGTATCTTTGTTATTTTGACTGCTTCCGCATTCCCGCGCATCTCCAAGCGTAGATGTGTTTCGTACCTGTAGAATGGCATTAAGTAGAGCTCTCTAAGTCAACTGGTTCAGTTGTGATGACGATTTCATTGGAGATAACTTTGTGGCAAAAACAGCCACTTTACACTACTTTTCACTACTTAACAATAACATACAGGCACACACGAACAAGCGACGCACTCCTTCTTGTGGTCGGAGATGCGCGGCGTCGGTCCAGCCGGTTTTTGTTTACATGCGTCGGACTGACGCCTCGCACACCAAGCTTACAGGCTTTCAAGCTGCCGGAGCCTCAGAGCCCTACCGGGTAGTGCGGGGGGTATTTGTTATGGGTGCCTTAGAGCCCTACCGGGTCTGAGGGGTTAAGGCTTACTCAGATACCCTGTCTTATTACTTTATTATTTTTCCGAATTCAGCACATATTGTTAAGTAGTGAGTTATTTAGTCTTTGACGTTAAGCATATGATGTCCCGGCCACCAGTCGTGGTATTCTAGGCTCTCACGTCATTGACGGAGATAACCACTACTAAATTACGGGTTTGACAACCCGAAGGGAAGGAAGGAAAACCATATACAGTAGAACCCCTCCCATCCGGTGCTCTCAGATCCGGAAACCCAAGAGATGCAGACAGGCATTTTGATCCAGACTCATGTTTCAGCCAACCAGACTTGTCTGGATGGCTTGGGAAAAATAAAAGTCAATCCAGAAACGAATGAGACGAATACAGGTTACCGCACATATTGTTTACATCCAGCGTTATTTATCCAGACTTGTATGTCAGCCATCCGGATTTGTCTGGATGTCTGAAACCTAAGTCTGGTTGTTTAAGTTTAACCCTCCAGCCCCGGCTATGTATTATATATATATTCCCCGAAACCCGGGGGTTTTGGCCGAAAAACGTCTACGCCTAGGCTACTGTATCTTTGTTATTCTGACTGCTTCCGCATTCCCGCGCATCCCCAAGCGTAGATGTGTTTCTTATCTGTAGAATGGCGTTAAGTAGAGCTCTCTAAGTCAACTGGTTCAGTTGTAATGATGATTTCATTCGAGATAACTTTATGGCAAAAACAGCCACTTTACACTACTTTTCGATACTTAACAACAACATACAGGCACACACGAACAAGCGACGCACTCCTTCTTGTGACCGGAGATGCGGGGCGTCGGTCCAGCCGGCTGTTGTTTACATGCGTCGGACTGACGCCTCGCACACCAAGCTCACAGGCTTTCAACCACTGGGCGTTCAAGAGCCCTTCCGGGCAGCTCGGGTATGCTTTTTTATGGGCGTTCAAGAGCCCTTCCGGGAACGAAGGGTTAATATCTGGACTCAGTTCAGCCATCCGGATTTGTCTGGATGGCTGAATATATATCCGGACGTTCACCAGATCCGGACTTTTGGCAGATCCAGACAGGGTTTTCCCCCAATTAGTCTGGATGGGCGAGGTTTTACTGTATTTAGTAGTGGTTCCGTTGTCAATTACGTAAACGGCCCTCCCTCCTCCCACTTCCCATGCACAACTTGCTATTCAGTATGAGAAAGAATCAAGCTCAAGTAGGAGCTAGAAGCCACGCGCATGGTAAGCCTGCGTGTATATCGGTGCGCTATGAATTTGTAAATCCTTATGCTATTGTTATGTTACCTCCACCAACCGACTTTACTCCTAAACTCAATTAATGAAATCAACAAATACATGTGGCAGTCCAGGGATTTAATCTTTAATCTTTAATTTTTTCTATTCTACGAGGTATCCGTTTCGATGACGTTCCCTAGGAACTATGTAAGGGGTATCCCCCTAGGATGTTCTTTTTATATATTCAAGTTGCGTTAAGCATTCTCCAGGTGCCTCATGGGGCCCCGGTGAGCCCTAATATGTAATTAAGCTCTCACGTCATTGACTACGGAACCACTACTAAATATATGGTTTTCCTTCCTTCCCTTCGGGTTGTCAAACCCGTAATTTACTAGAGTAAATTCTGGAAACTGTGATGGTCACTTTATGTAGAGATGCACTGGTTTACAGGGCAGCACTGTTTATAATTGAAAGGATGAAGAGCACTCAGACCTCAATCTGTCGCTTGAAAGAAATTTGTCTGTGTTCCAAGGGTATACCGGTTCCTTAGTCACCTGAATAGCCACTGTCCAGGTTGATTTCATTCTATCTTCATCCATTCTCTAGCCAATTGCATTTCTCTTACCAATAATATCTTTATTTTTCAGGTACTGTCAATCATTGCAGCGTTGTCAAGCGAGTCAATATTTGTGAACCCAAGCCACAGAAAGGAACAAGCAATTAACGCCCGACGAAAATTCTCGTCAGTAGAAGGCGACCATATCACCATACTCAAAATTGTCCGTGGCTTTAAAACGGCAAATTCAAGCAAGGTAAACATTATTAGTGTCTTCAATCATTGGATATGCCTGAAATAATTACTGGTACCGGTAATAGATGCATGCATTCTTCACTTCAAACAGTTGAAAACAAAACTATAATTAAACTTTCTCACTGGTATTTTTCATGCTACAGTAAACTCCCTTTTGTCCAAAAATTATGAGTCCTTTGAAATTTTGGATATGCGATTTTTTTGGATAAATGACAGTCCCTCTATAATATCAGTGGTTCTTAACCTGGGGGGGCACACCCCCCTAGGGGGGGTTTTACAATGCTAGGGGGGGGTGTGGGGTATCAGTGGTTCTTAACCTGGGGGGGCACACCCCCCTAGGGGGGGGTTTTACAATGCTAGGGGGGGGTGTGGGGTAATCAAAGTTCAAAATAGGGCTAGGCCATTCAAATGCACACAGGGTAATCGCAAAGATATATATAAGAAACTTTGATAGGAAAAAATTCACAACCGTCATTCCGAGCAACCACATGTAGTGTTGACATAAAACCATTAGTCAGTTTTAACCCTTGCATGCAGATTGGTTATTTGTTCGCCCTTTTTACAGTATCTTGCGTCTTAAGCATCCATATGGAGTGGATAAGAAAAAAATCGTTTTCTAGGCACCAGAGGCAGGGGGGGGGGGGATCATGAATACAGACCTGACCAAAGGGGGGCGTGGTGCTTAAAAGGTTAAGAACAACTGCTCTATATAGAGCTTAATATGTGTACAAATGGCCAAATTATAGGTTTGACTCCTGTAAGGAGATAAAGAAAACCTAATATTTAGTAGTGGCCCCGTAATCATTGACGAACATGCCTATTACATAAGGCATCCTCTTCAAACACTAATCCGCCGTAGTTTGAATCTACCGCGCAGAGCATTTAAAAACTGAGGAGCCTTCATCATGAGCGCACGCGACCTCACTCATGGCTTCAGTCATTATGAATTGGGTTCTCACTACGAAAAAACTTCGTAAAAAATAAAAACAAAAAGAAAATAAGAATAACTATCCAATAAGCTTTCCATCATATCGTGGATGTACTTGTGTGGATTTCTGACCAGACGCTGAATCAGGCGTCATTCCTCCTTCACTGACATATCAAGTAAACCAAAATCCTTAATACATCAACGAATGGGAAGGGGACGGTCGGGAGGGCCCCAGTCGTCAATGATTACGGGGCCACTACTAAATATTAGGTTTTCTTTATCTCCTTACAGGAGTCAAACCTATAATTTATTAGTGGCCCCTCCATCATTGACGAACATGCCTGATATCTAAGACTGGAGGGGGACATTCGTAATCATATCATAACTCTAGAAAAGCAGATAATAAAAACAACCACATAGTATTCTTACTTTTGAAAAATGTATTTAATACGGCGTAGGCCGGAAATATACAAGAAAAAGGGGGTTCAGGCAGGTGCGTGCTTCAAAGAAGCCTGCCTGACAAAAATAGGTAACCCTGAAGATTCTGAACACAGATCTGTAGTTACAAAAGGCACCCCACTCAACGAGTGGTGACAAATAATAAGTTATAAGTTTATATGTGCACATCATAAACCCCAAAATACATGTGGAGATCAATTGCTAATGAACTCCATTGAACTAATGTTACATTGCTTTCGCAGCTAAAACTACTATAACAACACCGTTGTTTTGTACTAAACTTTGTACTAGCACAAATTCTCTCAGAGAAATTTTCATATCACATTTCAACCTTAAATTGTATCACAGTTCTCATACTCCGGCGGGGTCTAGGGTGTCCTATGTCAACTGACTGCACCCCCCCCCCCCTTTCCTTAAAAATAAACATAAGTGACTGCAGGGCCACCTAGACCCTCTGCCTTAAAGCTATACATGGTAAGGAAGGTTTGTCTAGAGCAACTGACAAGTATCTAGAGAGAAACGTATGATTAGACGCCCACAACTGTGTGGACGCAATATCTTCAACTGAAAAGTTTTTCAGGAAACGTAAAGAGGCCGCCCACTTGCGTAAATCGTGGGCCCTACCCACAACGCCGGGATTACTCTCTTTAATGACTTCTACTAGAAGAGAGGCTAATCGCCGTTTAAGTAAGCGTTTACCCGTACTCGCTACCCATAAAGCACCTTGGGGGTTATGAGGAGCTATTCTTAAATATTTGGTTAGAGCTTGCACTGGACATAAATTATGATGCACCTTTCCCCTTTTTAACGCCGGCACCGTGAATTCAGAAAACACGTGTGCACTATGCTCATTCTTGGCTACAAACGCCGGGGAGGGTGCAATGGAAATTGAATCATTAAGTCTACCAAACCTAAGACAATTAGGTGTGTTGCTCATCGCCGCCAGCTCAGACACTCTGTTTCCGGTGGCCAAAGCCAAAAGGAAAACTGCCTTCTTTAAGATTAAAGCAAAGTCTGCAGTATTTTGATACAGACGAGAATGAAGTAAAGACAAAGCTTTGTCCAGAGACCAAGTAGGCATGAGCTGACGGGGAGGTGGGCGGAGTTTAAAACACGCTCTCATAAATCCTGTTTCCTCCGCCACCGGTATGGATAGACCTGTAAGGTCGAAAAAGGGCACTCTAATCGCAGTTAAGTGATTCTTCAAAGTAACCACAGATAAACGTTTCTGCTCAAACAGATAGTTCAAGTAATTAAAAACCAATGCCACTGAGGGTACAGTTTGTTCCGTTCTAACAATCCAAGAAGTAAAAGCTTTCCAATGAGATTGATATTGTCGCTTAGTAGACTGAGTATATTGATTGAGCAATTTATTGGTCACATCCCTACCGTATGGTGCTAGCCACTTGGCCTCCTGAATGTCCATAATGCAAAAGTCAGCGAGGTCTCTAGGTTGCCAATCGTGTCTAAGTGGAAGTACCCGACCGGGAGCGATACCGGGTCCGGGCACCACATTATTAACTGCTGGCACCACACCTGCGCTGGCCACAGGGGCGCGATTAGCGAGACTAAGCCTCGATAAACTCGTAGTTTGTTCACTACGTGGCACATTAGTGACGCATCTGGCGGCGGAAACAGATAGATGGAGCTCCATCTGTTCCAGTCTGTCACTAGGGCGTCTGGCCCCCCTGCCGGCGTTATCGTCCGGCGGGTGAGGTATAGAGGGAGCTTGTGAGTCTCCTCGGACGCAAAAAGATCCACTTGTGGATGGGAGAGCTCCGCAATCATTAGGTCGAAAATGGGTTGCTTGAGCTCCCATTCTACTGTCGTGCTCTGTCTCCGGGACAGAGCGTCTGCCCAGACGTTCGCTACGCCTGGGAGATAAGATGCGTGAAGATAAATATCTAGACTGGTGGCTAGAACAAAAATCTCTTCCGCCACGAGTAGCAACTTCCTTGACCTCGTTGACCCTTGTTTCTGAATACAGTGAACTGCATTCAGATTGTCCATTCTGAAGGCCACTGACTTGCCCCGTAACGCCGGGCCGTGAGCCTGAAGGAAATACAATGGGACTAGTAACTCTTTGACATTTATGTGAGAGATTTCTAAGTGGGACCAAAGTCCCTGACCCTGGTGCCCCTGATTTGACTGAAATCCCCACCCTATGGTGCCTGACGCATCCGTGTCTACCCATACCGTTGGAGGAGGAGAGGTCCATGACATGATTGAGTGCAATGTTTCCCTCTTCGCCCAGACCGCTAGTAAGGTGTGGATTAATTTTGGTATGGGCCATAATTTTCCCGCCGGTAAGAGTGGGAAATATTTGTTGCCCTCCAATATTAATCGTTTTACTTTCAACCGGCCCAACTTGACAGTTAGCTGAATCCAGTTGAGAGAGCCGACCAGAGACTCCCAGACTCTTCGTGTCGTAGTCAGACTGTGAAGAAACCTGAACAGTTTCCTGCGAAACCTGTTGCGATTGTCCACACTCTGACTCAGAGTGAGAGCGGCGGTGTCCCAGACCAGCCCTATCCACTGAATTACTCTTGAGGGAACAAGGTTTGACTTTACCAGATTTACCTTGAAGCCTAGAGTTTTGACATGATTTAAAATGATATTGACATGTTTTATGCATAATTGTTGTGTCTCTGCCACCACCAGCCAGTCGTCTAGATACCACAACACTCTGATTCCCTGTTTTAACAATGGCATCAGGGCTTGCCGGACTAGTTTCGTGAATAATCGAGGTGCTAGGTTCAAACCGAACGGCATCCTCTGAAAAACAAAATTTTGGTGCCTGATCCTCAAGGCCAGAAACCTTTGAAATCTTTTGTTGACCGACACGTGCCAATAGGCGTCTGTCAGGTCTAGGGAACACATCCAGCCACCCGGCGGAAGTGTTAGCCTGATTTGATGAACTGTTAACATTCTGAAAGACTCGTTGTAAATGTGAAGATTCAGATACGACAGGTCTACGACCGGCCTCATCTGAACACTGTCCCGTTTGGGAACCAAAAACAGTTTTGACGTGAATACAGGGTAATCTGGGGGTACCGGGATGATGACATTCTTGGCAATCATCTCCTGGACCAGCAACTCCACCTCTAATGAAACACAATTTGCCGTTGTCGGCTGACGTAAGCGAGGTCGCCGGAGCCACTGCCAAGTGATGCCTTTGCGTGCCACCATCCGTGCCCAGGTTTTTAACGGCCATGCTTGGTGACACGTTCGGAACGACCCAGTTAGCAGACAAGGGTTCGCCGGCTGTACTTCCCTCGGTTCCTCCGGCTCTAAGGTAGGCACTGGGAGTGAGAAAGACTTTAGTTTTTTGATGGTGGGTTTGGTGGTGTTGGACGCTTCGCCGGCTGGCTGGTGTGGGCCGAAGACTGGCCCTGCCCCGGCTTATACTGGCCGCGTCCCCTCTGTCCTGAAAACCCTCTCTGTCTATGCCTGAACTGACCCAGGGGGGATTGGGAGGACTTAGGCGGAAGAAACGGCTTAGAACCCCCTGGCTGAGCTTTAGTAGGAGGCTTAGGTTTGGGGAAGTTAAATGCGGGTTTCTTAGCCTGTGCGGGACTGTGCTTCACGGCCTGTGCCATGTTAAACACTGTTCGCCATACATCAGGGGACATTAAAGAAGGTGTAAGTACTGGGGACATTACCACCTGGTTAGCAATGCGATCAGGCAGCTTGCGAACTAATGACATTCTAAGATCCTGTCGTGCTCGCACCGCCTCAAGTAAGGCTGTGCGTATGTCACCTAAGGATTGAATTGACGACTGAAGAATCAGACGCCGGGATAATTCAACTGATCTTCGAGCATCCGCGTCTGCGATTGCCTGAGTAGACCTGAGTAAAGACTTAGCCACCTGTTGAGAAACTATGTACTGTGAAAACAGGCGGAAAGCTTTTCCCCTTAGCCTAAATTCTCTGTCTAGGTGAGAAGGGGTAGGGGTAATGAATGGTTCCTTTAGTTCACAAAGATTAATCTTAGGGGCAGCTAAAAAGGAAAATAAAGCTGACGGAACTCCGCCGGCAGAACCTACCGGCATTGAGAACCATGAATGTGTATCCTGAGGGATCTGGTGGGAAGATTTAGAAGTGAAAGTGGTTGCAAAGTTTTGAGCCTCTACCTCCCAATCCACCCAAGGTCCTGGTCCTAACTGTCCCACCTTCAACACTGGATTAGCTGTCTCGTCTGTGACGGTCTGTAAATCTAGTTCAGGAGTAATAGCCAACAGAGCCTTAATATCATTAAACCCATCCAGCTTAGACCAGTCTGAAAAAAGTTTTGAAGCTGAGGCAGGGGGTAAAGCAGGCTTAGATGCATAAACAAAATAATCCTGATGATAATAACTAGGTATAGCCTTGATATTTACGTCCAAAACATTACCCAAGGCATCCAATGCCCTTAATTTCTTAGACTTATTTCCCTGGATAAACCACTCACGTGGTACCGGGAGTTCCCCTGACAAGGTAGGCTGGGCAAGCTCTGGCTTAGAGGGGTTCAAAGGGACCCATGACTCGTCTGGCCCATAAAGCAGGGGCATAGCTACCTTTCTAAGAGGCGCTTTGTCTAGAGGGGGTGGATTAACATCCGTAATGACCCTGACATTTGACGTAGTGAATGCCGCCGTAGCTGGCTTAGAGCTCCCTGCCGGTGACAGAGTAGGAGGGTTAGGAATCTTAGATAAATCGATTGACGTTATCAGAGGCCGTACCGCAGAACCTGTCAAGGGAGCCCCCAAGTCCATTGTGGGGTTTTCTCGTTGTTGATTAAAGAATTTTGATAGAGCATGAGTAAGTAACCCATCAATTTCTTGTGCTGTAACAAACTGGTTAGGTGCAGAACTTTCAGGTGAATTAGTATTATCATGGGCGGCGTCCAGGCCTGAGCCTGACCCTTGTCCTTCCCTATCTGAAATTAATGACACTTCATCTTGTTCCTCCCGATCCTCCTGAGAAGACCCCGCCGAGGCAGGGGCACCTTGTTTCCAAGATAAATCAGGGATAGAGGATGGGGTCGCCGCGTCCCTGTGGACATCGGCTACTGTGTGACTCGTATGAGTCGGACGTGGATGGTCAGACCCTGGCTGAGCAAATCGCCAAACACCGAGGCTCTGGCCTACGCTCTCTTGAGAGTCTGAAACATTCTCAATTATTGAATATCCTGAACTCTCCATTTCTAGGGTTAAAATATCAATAGGTAAATCTTGTTTAGGGACAGGCGCTTCACTATACTCTGAGGCTGTAACAGAAACATTGTCAGGTGTAGAGGTACGATGAGATGCACTAGACTTAGTAGAATGTCGAGAGGACTTCTTATGGGAATCCTTTTTGGAGGATTTGTGGCTACGGTGTGACCGCGAACTGGACCTAGGTTTGGAAGAATCACCACCATGGCCCCTGGGGGAAGCTTCAGTCTTGCACTTCTTACTAGCCGGGGAAGAGGCCCGACTTGAAGACCGTTGTCTGAGGGGTGACCTTGACCTCGATCTCGCCTGCGACGAGGAGGTGGCTGCCGGGGGAGTAGGCTCTCTCGGGCGTTTAAACGTCTCCACAGACGATACAGAATCCTGGCTAGTCTCTGTCGGCTTAAAACCCCTTACTCTAGAGGTACGTTTAGGGGGAGGGTGCTCTGACAGCAACTTATCCCAAAGTGGGACGTTGTCACATTGAAGTGACTTATGTGCGACAATGGTAGTGTAGGCCGACATTTGTTGTCTGACCTCTCTCAACGCTACCGCCGCGGTCTTGTCATTGTCACACAGGACTTTATTGGTTAATTGGGAGCAAAAAGAACAATTACGTGTAACCCAGAGACCCCTTGAACGGTCTAGACATCTAACACACCTTATGCAAAGGGTATGTGCAAAAATTGGGATACCCGCGCAAGTAGGGGTAATGCACAGGGCAAAAACTGGGGTGACATTAGCCATGACAGAGACTGGTGTGAGGAACTACCGCCGGGTCTGTATTGGTCCGCCGGAGCTCAGCTCTGGAAAAATAAAGAAACATTTCCAGGAATTAATGCTCATAAGGTTAACCCAAGTGTTCGCATACAAGTGTTAATAACCCGCCGGGTAACGGGATGCAAAGACACAGCTAACACATCTCGCCACGCGGCTGGGTATAAAGAGGCTAAACAAGTCTTCTTAGCTAAGAACATGAAGAATACCCTCTGATATAATGGTCCAGTATGGCACTAATAGTCTGTAGGAGGTGGTGACTGTCTCAAGATTCAATTTTGTAACAAAGCCCCCCCTCATAAAGACGCCGGCCCTTGAAATATTTTAGTAGAATAGCCCAGGGCAGGAATATACGAGATCTGATTTTTTAACGAATTGTCCCAAACGATCGTCGTAAAAATAGAAGGCGGCGATACTGAAAGTATCACCCAATTAAGGTTAATCGAAATTGAATTTGTTTATAAATTCCTTAGTTCCTTTACTTAGGGGCACCCGCCGGGTGTGGAAATCGATTTGGTTAAACCTCACTGATCCTTCAAATGCCGTAAGAGTAAAGGCAGCGATACACAGAGTATCACTCACATGGATTGGTTAACTATAAGAGACCTAAGTCGTTTTATCCCACCCTGCTAAGGTGCACCCGCCGGGTGAGAAGTCTAAAAGTTAACCCCACAAGTTCCTGACCCCACTACTTTGTAAAAGATCGCCGGGGAGGAACGCCTAAACAACAGCTAGGTTTTCCCCGTGGTTTGTCGTAAACCAGGTAGAAAAACCTATAAAAAACGAGTGTTCTCACGAACGTCGTTTCTTTATATATAACTAAATATATATGTAAGGATGGGTACAGCCATCCCGCCGGGAATTAAAAAGGAGGCCTGAAACCAGGCACCCACAGATACGCAGTCCTGGAGAGCCACAGACACCTCCCCTCGCCGGGGAACCAGCCAGTGTTAAAAACCACGTGTGGCCTAACACTGCTCATCGGTCAGGATTTTTCACGGTGAAACCGAGAAAAACCCGCCGGAAGGCAAACCCCACCCTGAACAGACACCATCTGAACAATACGACACGAGGAGAGACACGCACGACTAACCAAGGTCACAACATAATCCGTGGAATTAGCCAATACACAACTAAACCAGGAAACAAATATAGTCCGAGGAATTAGCCAATACACAACTAAAACCCGGATACACATGACACAGTAGGGCATATTTATAAAATAAATAATAACACTAGACATGTGGCAAAGCTACGAGCGGCTGGCTAGGCCTAGGTAGACGGCATGAAAATAGTTGAAATATAAACACACACTGGAATATCACAACAGGAACCACCGCCAACACACCACCGAAGCGATAACTTCCCAACCCCGGGAAGCCTGACACGGACCCAGAAAAAACTTCACTAAGTGAAGAAAAATACGCTGGGAACGTCAGCAAACACACAGCTTACCTCATCAGAAGGATAAAAGGCAGCAATTATTAACGCGTAATGAAAGCCGCCTGCATCACCAACTAAACCAAACTGTGAAAAGTTCACGTGTCCACAACAGGACCACGAGGGTACATCCGAAATAGATGCCCCATACAAACGACCCAAAATACATTGCACTGCGGGCAACCAGCCCAGGACACTCCTGCTACGCCTATCCTAACCTTACTCGATACATCCCAGAGTAAACAAATGAGAAAAAACTCACTAGGGACGCCACGAATGCGGAACCAGCGGAGCCTGAAAGGTACGTCCGGGCAGGCTGAGCGCAGAGCAAAGAAGGAGGAATGACGCCTGATTCAGCGTCTGGTCAGAAATCCACACAAGTACATCCACGATATGATGGAAAGCTTATTGGATAGTTATTCTTATTTTCTTTTTGTTTTTATTTTTTACGAAGTTTTTTCGTAGTGAGAACCCAATTCATAATGACTGAAGCCATGAGTGAGGTCGCGTGCGCTCATGATGAAGGCTCCTCAGTTTTTAAATGCTCTGCGCGGTAGATTCAAACTACGGCGGATTAGTGTTTGAAGAGGATGCCTTATGTAATAGGCATGTTCGTCAATGATGGAGGGGCCACTAATAAATATACTGTTTTAAATGCATTTAAAACCATTTCTAGGCTGTCTTAACTTCAAATTATCATCTAATTCAAGCTATGTCTACTTCAGAGGGGTTCAATTGATGCAATTAACCACCCAGAGAGTCTTAAATAAGTGAAAACTAGTGAAAAATACGGATAACAAAAACTTTGGTTAACTGAAATTTTTGGATATTTGAATTTTGGATAAAAGAGAGTTTACTGTATATAATTTATGGGTTTATGTAATATATCTTGAGGATCTGTTTACTTTTGTTCCCTTTGTTTTTCCGAACAGAAAATATTGTTCACCCCAGTTTCGTTACAAAATATGATACAGTATTTAGCTGTGGCTCCTACGTCAATGACGTAAGAGCCTATTGTAAATATGGCCTCGTTCCGATCTCCTAAGAGACCGGGTTAACCTTAAATTGTCGGTCGAGATACAAGAACATCCTAGGGGGTACCCTTTAACCCTCCCGCCTTGGCGATCTTCTTACGCTCCGTACCCACGGAATCGGTATGTGTTGGGCGTTATGGTCTTATTTTCTTAATAGCTAAGCAATGGTAATAGGTAGAAAGACATACATAATTGGAAAATGAAGTACATATTGTTATCTTGATCCTGGTGTTGACCGGACATTGCTACGTCGTCGAGTTATTGTGTTACGCGATCGTGAATACAGTATTACGCTCACGGGAGTATAGGAGGTCCGCGGTGAAGGTTCGGTGTGGAGTATAAGAGTATAGAATTCTAATTTAAAGTGTTTTGCTTTTACTTGCAGTGTCAGCATCTTTTATGAGGCCTTTTATCAAAGTATTTTGGTTGTCTTAGTAGGCCTATGTTCCGTTTCCTTCGTGTTGCCTCCTTGGTTAGATCTTAGCTTGGCCTCCGTCCCGTTTCTAAGATAAGTTTGTGTTGGTTTAACACTGTTATAGTATG
The DNA here is from genome assembly GCA_032716605.1 of Paralithodes platypus. Lineage (NCBI taxonomy): Eukaryota > Metazoa > Arthropoda > Malacostraca > Decapoda > Lithodidae > Paralithodes > Paralithodes platypus. The sequence goes on along the minus strand of CM064489.1, from coordinate 24,832,846 downwards.
CTTGTTTTATCCATCTTTTGTACATAAGTCTATCTATCTATCTATTGCCGGACGCCTTACTCCAGGCCTGCCGAAGTGTGGGGGTTAATTGTTCCTAAGATACGTCATTATTTCGGAGCCACTGAGAAGTGAAAAAAGAAAAAGAAAATTATACTACAGTTTGAACACCGCAGTTGTTTCGCTTCCCGTCCTTCGTATTGCTTAGGACGCTTTCCTACAGTTTCCATCATTAGCAATCTAGCGAGATTCCGTCTCTCGTCCGACACCCAGCTACGATAAGACGTGTTTTTGCCTCTCCTCCTAGTTATCGTAGTCCCTTCTGGTTACCCTTGCGTGTTTCTCTTAGTGATTTAGGTTACAATTTTGTGGTGCTTGTGTGGCTGGGAACATATCTATCTATCTATCTATTGCCTGACGCCGTGATCCTCGAAGGGGTGGCCACGAACGAAACGCCCCTGTGCACCTCTGTCCCCAGTCAGTCGACGCCCCTCCTCCCAACCGGCACCGCCTTCATTCATATACTTCGTCACTCTAGGAACGTATATTGCTACTTATTTTATGCCCGTGGTGTTCGAGGAGTTATGGGCTTTAGCTGGGTGTCATATGTGTTATCTAGGAAGCCGCTAACTTTATGCTATGTCGAGTGTGTGTTCTTGTGTGGCTATGTCGGCCGTATTGATCGGTCTAGGTAGGGAGTTATTTCTGTATGCAATAAAAGGTTATTATAAGGTATATTCCTGCATAACGGTATGCATTATATCTCAAGAACTGGGCAGTGTTATAGCATATTTGTTGTTTGTACAGTACATATATATGTATTATGTATGTTACTTCGTAGTATAGTATAAATGGAAAATATACTTGGTAAATGAATAATTAGAGGGCATCTGTGGACTCACTTTTACAATTTTACAGCTCAGCTGGTGGACGACGAGTGGAGGTGAGTCGAGTTGTATACGGATATTCTATTGGTCAATAAACTGGGTGTGACGTCACGAGCGATGATGGCATAATTATGGTTGTTGTGGGAGTACGTCACTGTCTAGACGGTGACGTCACAAATTCTCGCGACATTTTAACGGGTGTAGAAATACACGTCAGTCCATATAATGAGCCTCTTTTGTTTCTCAATCCCTCTACGACGTCACATTGATTCATTTATTATCCTGGGTGTTTATAATCTCTCGGATTCGGGCCAGTCGGCCATATTTGAAATGGTGGAACTGTTGTTCAATGAATAGTGAAGTGTTTTTGCTTTATGAAAACACCTACAACATCTTCTATTTAACGGGATTACCAACGGAGCTTCCAGCGGCATTGTGTTAATTTGGCTGCAGACCATTATTGTCCAGTACACCAAGGGTAAGGGTTTTATACCGTCGTTATTTGGGTCCAAGCCTAGGCTACGTTTACCACGGAATCTTTAATGAATATCCTCAATACAGTACAGACTTATTTCTTTCACTTACCTCGTCAATAATAACCCATATAGGTGCAGAGGCCCTGAATTATATCAAAGAAAAAGTGATGTTGAAACATTATCTGCAATTTAGCCATGTTGATTAACTCTTAGCCCACTTAACCCCTTCAGACTCATATGACGCAGAGGTTGGCAGATTAGCAATAAGAAATAGAGTTCTCTCACTCTTATAATTACCTCTTTTGGCGACCGTCAATCTTTTATGAATTAAATACCAAACCAGCGGGGGTGTGGGGGCGGCAGCCCCCACCTAATATACTAGGTTAGGTTGTTGTTGTTGTTGTTGTTGTTGTTGTTGTTGTTGTTGTTGTTCCCTAAGCTGCCTGGCCGAACAGCCCCGAGTCCCTGAGGAAGGCCATGGCCACGATCGGGCTTTCCCACAGAGCTCTCATTGAGTGTAGATTGTGTTGTTGGCGTAAGTGGTTTTGTGAAATGCAGTCTTCTATGATGTGTTTAATGGTATGGGGTGCTGTGTTACATCCCGGGCAGGCGTCGACAACGGAGTCATCCAGTCTCTTCTGATAGCTCAGGAGAGCTGGATGGTGTCCGCATCTCAGCCTGGCCAGGTGGACTCTGTCCTCGCGAGGAAGGGAGGATTCGGAAGGATGGATTTCGGGAGGTTGTGCATGCAGCTGCGTGTTGTCTGTGAGTGAGTGGATGGATCGGTGAGAGATATGAGTATGGATGTGCTTCTGGAAGTTGGTTCGGGGTGGGCAGGGAGGGAGAGAGGACAATAATTGTGTGTGATACCGTGTGCTGGGTGTTGTTTTGATATTTCTTGGTGTCTGTGGGTGTGTTGCCATGTAGTTTAGTGGGTGGTCTTGGTTCGTGGAGGCTGCTGCCAGGAATTGAGTGCCTCTCATGTCCAGATGGTCTTTGAGGATTTTGGTTTCTTGATGTAGGTGATCTGTGGGTGCAGTAGCTGTGCAGCCTGTAATGATCTTCAGGGCTTTGTTTTGAATAGTCTGTAAGGTCTTATGATGTGTTTCAGCTAGGTTAGAAGCCCAGGCTGGGCTTGCGTATTCCATCACTGATCTTATGTATTGTTTATATACTGTGGTGGTAGTTTCTTTGTTGTGTCCAAATTTTGTGTGAGCAAGTGACCTGAGGGCATTAAGTCTGGGTGTCAGTTTCTTTTTAATGTTTGTGGTGTGCTGTTTGAATGTCATATGAGTATCATATGTTACTCCTAGGATTTTGGGTGTGTGTGTATGTGTTAGGGGTGTGTTGTTTATGGTGAGTTGAGGGATGTATTCGTGTTCTCCTGTCCAACTTGTGAGCAGGGTTGCGGTGGATTTGGCTGGGGCTAGATTAAGTCTGTTTGTAGTGCACCAGCCATGTAGTGTGTTGAGATAGGATTGAAGGAGATCGGTTGCTCTAGGTTAGGTTAGGTAAGGTTGTTAGGTTACGCTAATATTACCCCTTATTTTCGTCTTTTACCCCTCAATTTCCCTGTACTTCATAGCCCTCCCCACTATCGGGGGCCGTATCTTAAGATTGTTGGATAATGGGGAAAACGTTTTTTCCGTAATCTTTAATGTAGGCCTATATCCTCAATACAGACTTATTTCCTTCACTTACCTCGTCAATAATAACCCATATAGGTGCAGAGGCCCTGAATTATATCAAAGAAAAAGTGATGTTGAAACATTATCTGCAATTTAGCCATGTTCATTAACTCTTAGCCCACTTAACCCCTTCAGACTCAAATGACGCAGAGGTTGGCAGATTAGCAATAAGAAATAGAGTTCTCTCACTCTTATAATTACCTCTTTTGGCGACCGTCAATCTTTTATGAATTAAGTACCAAACCAGCGGGGGTGTGGTGGCAGCAGCCCCCACCTAATATACTAGGTTAGGTTAGGTAAGGTTGTTAGGTTACGCTAATATTACCCCTTATTTTTGTCTTTTACCCCTCAATTTCCCTGTACTTCATAGGCTCATAGCCCTCCCCACTATCGGGGGCCGTATCTTAAGATTGTTGGATAATGGGGACAACTTTTTTCCGGAGATTCTAATTAACCCTCTCCGACATATGACGCAATTTTGAGCCTAATAGGTATACTTTAAAGCCTTTATTACCATCAGGGGTATTTACAAACCTTTAGTTTAGTTACTTCAACCTCCGTAGTTATCTTTGAGTTAGCTGTGGGCAGAAAACTAATTTTGGTAATTATTTGAGGTAATTATAAGAGTGAGAGAACTCTATTTCTTATTGCTAATCTGGCAACCTCTGCGTCATATGAGTCTGAAGGGGTTAATGACAACCACTGTATAATGATGAAAACTAGCTAAAACCCCCAAACAAACCTCACAAAATAAAAGTTGGCCAGGTTCCTGGATATTTTCCCTAATTTGCATGAACACATTGTAATATAGAAACCTTATAAATCATATAAATAACAAATCCACAAAAATACAATCATTGAAAATAGCTGTGGTCCGTCTCCTTAATATTAATCGAAAAAACGCCCATTCTAATAAATCTCAGAGCTCTTTCGGACATAGTCACTGTTTACAAACGCCTTCTTTATGCAGTATAATCAATAGTTACCCCCTGCTGGCAACATAGATGACAATTTCAATAATTCATGGGGGGGTGAGGGGGGGCAAAGCCCCCCCTCAACCCATCGTGTATCCAACATTGACATTATAACTAAGACCATGAATAGGGCCTACACTCATTTCTCAAAATCTGGAGGAAAAAACATAAAAAATAATGGTGCGAGCCTATTCCCTATAATTACCAATATATCACTTCATCTTGGGACGATACCGCTCTCGCAGATTAACCTTACCGTTCACGAGGCAAATACGGGGGTGGGGGATACTAATTAGTATTGTAAATACACTCGACCCTCCATTTAACGGACAAATGCGTGCAAGCACCTGTCCGTTCCTGCTAAATGTCCGTTGCTGCTAAATACTGTCCAGTCCGGATGTAATCCGGAAATTCCTTGAGAAAAATCCGGTGTTGAGTACAGGTGTCCGGATCGTGACATTTAACTGTTATGCATCCTTTTTTTTACTGTACCTGAAATAAATCCTGGTAATCCCTTGTGCTACACCCTATTGATAATGCAAAACTATTGAACACACTTAAAAGTGTATATTATTTGGTCTCTATATAATCTGTGAATCATTTCCGATATGATAGAATTAAAGATTTTATTTTCCACCAACTCATAATCAGCAAAAACGACACAAATGTCAATTAAAAACATGTTATAATATTTCCCCATCATTTTGTGTATACCGTGGGAACAAAAAATAAACAAAAATCTATCAAACGTAAATATCCCGTCTGGGAAGCTCGGCGCCTAGACGGAGGGGAGGGTTGAAATATTTTGTTGACTATCTCATTTATTATTTATCTATGTGCTGGAAGGATATTATATTTTTCAATTCCATCACATTAGAAATGATTCAAAGATTACAAAAAGTCCAAATAAGACATAGTTATGTTAATGTATAAGGGATTTAGGTAGATGAATTAGAGAGATACATAAATAGAAAGAGTGTGTATATCGAGGGAAAAAAACAAAACAAAAAATCTATCAAACGTAAATCTTCCGTCTCTGCTGGCACGGAGGGGAGAGTTGAAATATTTTGTTGACTATCTTATTTATTATTTATCTATGTGCTGGAAGGATATTATATTTTTCAATTCCATCAGATTAGAAATGATTCAAAGATTACAAAAAGTCCAAATAAGACAGTTATGTTAATGTATAAGGGATTTAGGTAGGTGCATTATTGAGATAAATAGATAGAGCAACGGACTTTGCTCCAACTTTTTTTCGAGCAACGGACTTTGTCCGTTGCTGGGTCCATTGTCCGGCCTACATTTTTTGACCGTTATTGCCGATATCCGTTATATCGGAGTCCGTTAAATGGAGGTTAGAGTGTAGAAACGGTTTGAATATCAAGACGCAAATTACACAGTGCACTAATGACATTATAATACACGTTGTGTGAAACATATACACCGCTGATGTTAAATTAACCGGGTGTAAGATTAACCCTTCTTTGGCGGCGCACAACTTATGTCGTGTGAAATAAATATGGACTAAGTGGCGGTTCACAACTTATGTCGTGTGCCATTTTCACCATGTAATGTTGCTGAGAGAGAGAGATATGTGGTGGGAGGAGAGTAGCAAGCGTATGACTGCTGCAGACCACCGCGGCGAACCTACTGACATGAATCCCACCCTCCCCCACCCTCACGCACTCGCTACACAGGGAATTATGTAGGGAAACTACCTAATTACATGATTTTTGCACTCGTGTTGCGCGATCATTGCAAGAAAACCAGCAGTCGTACAAGGATGGTTGGGGTGTCATTGGAAAGCTCTGTTTATGCCCTTTCAGGGATAGATACTTGTTTTATGCTCTGGGTCTTATTTAGGCATGAAAATGATCACGTAAACAACCCTATTTAGGGTAAAAACACCCCGCTGGGCGGTACATATAAATTACCGCCTAGGCTGCTCGTAAGGTGTTAAGCGGGTGTTAAAATAAGCGGGTGTAATGACATGTTGGCCGAGGGCTGGAATGACGTCATCGCTGAGGCCCGCCTTGGCTGATGACGTCACGATAATCAACAACCAATCACAAGCAAGGATACACAACATCTTGGCTTGGTTAATCAAGATGGCTATATTCTAGTTAATCGCCGTGTTTCAACCCCTCTCTTTCCCTGATATATTTCATACCCTCCCCAGCTATCGGGGTTAGTATTGTTGAGGTAAGTGAAGAAAATAACTAAGAGATATGAGGATATAAATAAGGATCCTTAGTTAATGGGCAAACAAAATACGGTGACTACCGCTACATAGGATCTTACCTATTATAATTATACTTTATGGAATTTAATTTCATTTTACCAAATAGGATTTAAAATAGTAAAAGCCAAAGAAAAATTTATTAAACTGTAACTTTATTGAAGGCGGTATATTGTTGGCCAGCCTAGTAACAACAACAACAATTTGTAGCCACACTTGCAGACGACACGTGTTGTTATTGTTCAACTAAAGAAGAGCGGCATTGTTTTTGTGTCAAATAAATGGCATTTCATAGTACCAATGGACTTAATTGGATATATTATTGACCCCTGGTATGAAGACCAGTAATTATTTCACCCTAGGAAATAGGTTCTAGTGATATATTCGCCGTATAAGCCCAGGCCTACTTTATAAGTCATTTATCTATTTATTTGTCAGTATTATTACAGTGGCAACATACCTTCATACCAGGAGTCAATAATATATCCAAATAAGTCCATTGGTACTATGAAATACCATTTATTTGACACAAAAACAATGCCGCACATCTTTAGTTGAACACACACACATACAAGCATGGACGTTGGTTGAGAGACTCAGACCAAGAGTGAGAGCAGTGGAAATGAATTACTTAAGGAGTGCGTGCAGAGTTACATGGAGGGATAGACAGACTAATGAGGAAGTAAGAAGGAGGTGTGGTGTGGAGGTAGATGTGCTGGAAAGTGTGAAAAGGAACAACTTGAGATGGTTCGGCCATATGGAACGTATGGAAAGCGAGAGAATGACTAAGAGGGTGTACGAGAGCGAGGTGGAGGGACAGAGAGGGAGAGGTAGACCGAATGAGAGGTGGAAGGATGGAGTGAGGAAGTACATGAACGAAGGCGGTGCTGGTTCGGGGGAGGGGCGTCGACTGACTGGGGACAGAGGTGCATGGGGGCGGTTCGTTCGTGGCCACCCCTTCGGGGATCACAGCGTCAGGCAATAGATAGATAGATAGACACACATACAAGAACACACACCGAAGAACACACACACACACACCAATGGACTGAAAGAGAGCCAACATTGTACCGATTTATAAAGGTGGGAACAGGGAACATCCATTAAATTATCGACCTGTGTCACTTACTAGTATAGTGTGCAAAATCTGTGAGAAAATAATTAAGAAAAGATGGATGATTTACTTGGAAAAGAATAATCTACTATCTAACAGGCAATTTGGATTCAGGGAGGGTACCTCATGTGTTACAAATCTACTCAGTTTTTATGACAGAGTGGTTGACATATTACAAGAGAGAGATGGATTGGTGGACTGCGTATATGTTGACATGAAGAAAGCTTTTGACAGAGTATCGCATAGCAGGCTGAAGTGGAAATTAAAAGAGTATGGAGGGATTCAGGGTAGTTTGTTAAATTGGATGGAGGACTATCTTTCAGGGAGACAGATGAGGACTACTATCAGAGATAAATTTTCTACGTGGAAAGATGTCACAAGTGGAGTTCCGCAGGGAGCGGTGCTGGCTCCAATAATGTTTCTAATATACATTAACGACATGCCAAAGGATATAAATGCATATATGAATATGTTTGCAGATGATGCCAAGATCATGAAGCGTATAGAAGATGAAAACAGTGGTAGGGAATTACAGAGGGATTTGGATAGGATAGATCAATGGAGCAAGAAGTGGAAAATGGAATTCAACACAAATAAATGTCATGTAGTGGAAATGGGAGTAAGTAAAAGAAGGCCTCATATGGAATATAAGTTGGGAGAAAACACTATTAACCCATCAGAGAAAGAAAAGGACTTAGGGATAACTGTTAGGGGTGATCTTTCACATGAGAATCATATTAATAAGATAGTGGGAGAAACATATGGACTGCTAAACAGAATAAAAATAGCCTTTAACTATATAAACGAGGAGATGCTGGAGAAAATAATAAAAACATTGGTGAGACCAAGACTGGAGTATGCGGCAGTGGTGTGGGCACCACATCTAAAAAAGCATATAAAGAAGCTGGAGAAGGTTCAGAGAGCTGCAACTAGGATGATACCAGAACTGAGAGAATTACCATATGAGGAGAGATTAAAGAAATTAGATTTACCATCTCTAATGGATAGGAGGGAGAGAGGCGATATGATTATGGTGTACAAATGTGTGAGAGGACTCGAAAAGGTGGACAAGAAGGGTTATATTGTGAAAGATAATGGTAGAACTAGGGGGCATAGATATAAGCTAATGAAAGGAAGATGTAAAGGAGATGTGAGAAAGTATAGTTTCCCTTACAGAAGTATAAGTAAATGGAATCAGTTGGAAGAGGAAGTGGTGTGTGCCAAAAACATTCATATTTTTAAGGCAAAGTTAGATAATTGTAACTCAGGAAGCGGGACAATACGAGCCTAAAAAGCTCAACTCCTGTATACTACAAATAGGTAAATACAAATAGGTAAATACACACACTCACTCAACATAGCCAAACACCAATAACACACACACGTGTTTCGGTAATGGTACCGCCTGTACACTGATTTTTCATTTGAACTTATAACTTGTTTTATATAAGTTTATTATGAAATATAAATAATTAAGGTAAGTATATAAAATATATACTGTACTGTATAGTACTTATGATTACATTATCGTATTTCGACGATTTCGGTCACTCGGAAATTCAGCTGATGAATCTCGGCGCTCCAAATGCACTTGCCAATATTGAAAGTATAGGCCTATTCGTCGTATAAGACCACCCATGATTTTGGTGGGATTAGTAAAGGCTTAGAAATGTGTTTTATACACCGATATACGGTAGGTGAATGTGTATTCGGACTTATAAACTTCGGACATTATTTCAGCCTTTCGGATTTGTTTGAAAGGCTGAGAAAAATTAAATCGCATTCGAACCGAAGGGCCGAGTTTCGGACTTATAAACTTCGGACATTATTTCAGCCATTCAGACAAATCCGAATGGCTGAAGTGTGAAGTTCGGACTCGGCCCTTTCGGACTTTTTACATTTTCGGACAGGAGTCTCCCCCAATTAGTCCGAAAGGGCGGGAGTCTACTGTATTTGATTTTCATTGCCAATTAATCAAGCCGGAGGGGTTCCGCCTTCAATATTTGAGTTCCTTTCCGCCCCTAAGTTGTCACTGTGGGACCTGCAGGAGCCCTTTTCCACCCCTCCTCCGGCACATCTGGATAGAGACTTTAAGTTGAGAAATATAGCATACAGACTCTTTTCCCAATTTTTACTAAGTCGCCAAATAGCCCAGTCCTTCACGAGAACTATTGCTGCTATTACTGATAATGATGTTAAGAAGGCCACGGACTTATCCCGCCGGCTTCTTTTGCAAAATGCTATCCAATCTTTGGGGGACATAAGGATAGCCTTGTTGGAGGATGTCCGTGCACGTCAGGACCTGAGAGTCTATATGGTGAAAAAGTTACCGGACGACATTGGACGCCGGGTAACTCTTTCCCCTGTGTTAACGTCATCTTTACTTAGCCCTGATACTGGAAGGCTGTATACAATATGGTAGACAGCATGAAGCCGAGTACTTCCCAGGCTAGGAAGGAGCATTTCAAGTTTCCAAAACCGTATTCCAAGCCTAAGAGCAGTGGTAAATCCCAGCCCAGTGGGTCTAAGCCCTTTCAGGGCCCTATATTTATTAGTGGCCCCTCCATCATTGACGAACATGCCTATTACATAAGGCATCCTCTTCAAACACTAATCTGCCGTAGTTTTGAATCTACCGCGCAGAGCATTTAAAAACTGAGGAGCCTTCATCATGAGCGCACGCGACCTCACTCATGGCTTCAGTCATTATGAATTGGGTTCTCACTACGAAAAAACTTCGTAAAAAATAAAAACAAAAAGAAAATAAGAATAACTATTCAATAAGCTTTCCATCATATCGTGGATGTACTTGTGTGGATCTTTGACCAGACGCTGATTCAGGCGTCATTCTTCCTTCTCTGCTCTGCGCTCAGCCTGCCCGGACGTGTCTCCCCACGCTCCGCTGGTTCCGCATTTGCTGCGTCCCTAGTGAGTTTTTTCTCATTTGTTTACTCCGGGATGTATCGAGTAATGTTAGGATATGCGTAGCAGGAGTGTCCTGGGCTGGTTGCCCGCAGTGCAGTGTATTTTGGGTCGTGTGTTTGGGGCATCTATTTCGGATGTACCCTCGTGGTCCTGTTATGGACTTGTGATCTTTTCACAGTTGAGTTAGCTTGTGTTGCAGGCGGCTTTCATTACGCGTTAATTATGCTGCCTTTTATCTTTCTGATGAGGTAAGCGTTGCTTACTGACGTTCCCAGCGTATTTTTCTTCACTTAGTGAAGTTTTTTCTGGGTCCCGAGTCAGTCTTCCCTTTGCCGGAAGTATTTGCTACAGTGGTGCGTTGGCGGTGGTTCCTGTTGTTATATTTCCAGTGTTTTGTTTATATTTCAACTTTTCTTATGCCGTCTACTTAGGCCTAGCCAGCCGCTCGTAGCTTTGCCACATGTACAAGTGTTATTGTTTATTTTATAAATATGCCCTACTGTGTCATGTGTATCCGGGTTTAGTTGTGTATTGGCTAATTCCACGGACTATATTTGTTTCCTGGTTTAGTTGTGTATTGGCTAATTCCACGGATTATTGTGTGGACTTAGGTTAGTCGTGCTTGGCTTTCCTTCGAGTCCGTTGTACCGTTCAGATGGTTTCTGAACGGGGTGGGTTACCTTCCGGCGGGTTTTTTCTCGGTTTCACCATGAAAAAAACCCGGCCGAGAGCCGTGTTGGGCCACACGTGGTTTCAACACAGGCTTCTGTCCCCGGCGATGAGGTGTCTGTGGCTCTCCAGGACTGCGTCTCTGTGTTGGTGCCTGTTTTCAGGCTCCCTTTGATTCCCGGCGGAGTGGCTGTACCCATCTAACATTGTTCATGTGAACATATGTTATGAAGTTTTTCTACCCGGTTTTACAAACCACAGAAAAAACCTAGCTGTTGTTAAGGGCTTTCCTCCCCGGCGATCTTTTACAAAGAAGTGGGGACAGGAACATATGGGGTTAACGTTTTGACATCTCACCCGGCGGGTGTACCTTGGTAGGGTGGGATGAACAACTAAGTCATTTCAGTTAGTTAACCGATCCATTTTAGTGATACTAGATGTATCGCCGCCTTTACACTTACGGCGATTGAAGGTTCAATTAGGGTTAACATCGTTTTTTACACCGTGCTCCTGGGTGGAGGAAATAAGGAATTTACAATTCAATTTCGATTAACCACTTAATTTAGTGATACGTTTATGTATCGCCGCCTTCAAACTTACGGCGATCTTTTTGTGACAATTAGTTAAGAAATCAGATCTCGTATCAGCCTGCCCTGTGTTATTCTACTAAAATAATTCAAGGGCCGGCATCTTTGTGGGGGGTTGTTTTTTCCATAAGTGAATCTTGAAACAGTCACCACCAGAAAGACTATAAACGCCATGCTGGTCCGTTATATTATGTCAGAGGGTATTCTTCACTTTCTTAAAAAGATATGTTTAGATATTCTGAACCCCGCCGCGTAGCGAGCTGTGATCGTTGTGCCATTACATCTCGTTACCCGGTGGGTTATTAACACTTGTGTGCGAACATGTTGGGTTAACCTTATGAGCATTAATTCCTGGAAATTTTCTTTTTTTCCAGAGCTGGGCTCCGGCGGACCAATACAGACCCGGCAGTAGTTTTCCCCACCAGTCTCTGTCATGGCTATCTTGGCCCCAGTCTTTGCTTTATGCACTACCCCTACCTGTGCAGGTATCCCTATTTTTGCGCACACTCTTTGCATCAAGTGTGTTAAATGTCTAGACCGTTCAAGGGGTCTGTGGGTGATGCGCAACTGTTCCTTTTGCTCCCAATTAAGTGTCAAGGTCCTCCGCGACAATGATAAGACCGCAGCGGTCGCATTAAGAGAGGTTAGGCAACAGATGTCAGCATATACTACGATTGTAGCTCATAAGTCACTTCAATGTGACAACGTCCCTCTTTGGGATAGACTGCTTTTCGAACACCCTCCCCCTAAACGTTCCTCTCGAGTAACTAGTCATAAGCCGGCGGAGACTGGTCAGCGTTCTGTGTCTTCTGCTGCTACTCCGAAACGTCCAAGAGAGCCTACACCCCCGGCGACCGCCTCCTCGTCTCGGGAGAGATCTCGGTCTAGGTCACCTCTCAGACACCAGCCATCTAGTCTTGCCTCTTCACCATCGAGTAAGAAGAGTAGGACGGAAAGTTCCACCAGTGGTCACGGCGATGAATCCTCCAAATCAAAGAGTAGTTCACGGTCACACCGTAGCCATAAATCTTCCAAAAAGGATTCCCATAAAAGAAAGACCTCCCTACATTCACCAGCTTCTAGTGCTTCTCATCGTACCTCTACCCCAGACAGAGTTTGTGTTAGGTCTCAAGGGTCCAGTACGGTGCCTGTACCTAAAGAGGATTTACCCATTAACATTTTAACCCTGGAAATGGAGAGTTCAGGGGGATCAGTGATTGAGAATGTTTCAGACTCCCAAGAGAGTGTAGGCCAGGGCCTCGGTGTTTGGCGATTTTCTCGGCCGGGGTCTGACCACCCACTTCCGACTCAAACTAGTCACACAGTAGCTGACGTCCACAGGGACGCGGCGATCCCATCCTCTATTCCTGACTTATCTTGGCAGCAAGGTACCCCAGCTTCGGCGGGATCTTCTCAGGAGGAACAGGAAGAGAAAGACGAGGTTTCAATAATTTCGGATATGGAAGGGCAAGAGTCAGGTTCAGGCTTAGACGCCGTGCAGGATATTAATGATTCACCAGTAAGTACATCATCAAGTCAATTTGTCACTGCGCAGGAAATTGATGGGCTACTTAGTCATGCTTTATCTAAATTTTTTGGCCAACAACAGGAAACTCCCACAGTGGACTTGGGGGCTCCCACGACAAGTTCTACGGTACGGCCTCTGATGACTTCTATTGCTTTATCTAAGATCCCTCACCCTCCCACTCTGTCACCATCAGTGGTTACTAGGCCTGCTACGGCGGCATTGACCACTTCGAATGTAAGGGTTATAACGGATGTCAATCCACCCCCTCCAGACAAGGCGCCTCTCAGAAAGGTAGCTATGCCCTTGCTTTACGGACCAGACGAGTCATGGGTCCTTTTGACCCCCACTAAACCAGAGCTCGCCCAACCTACCTTGTCAGGGGAACTCCCAGTACCGCGTGAGTGGGTCATCCAGGGCAATAAATCAAAGAAATTAAGGGCCTTGGATACTTTGGGAAATGTACTAGACGTCAATATAAAGGCTATACCTAGTTATTATTACCAAGACTATTTTGTGTATGCTACTAAGCCAGCTTTACCCCCTGCCTCAGCTTCAAAATTGTTTTCAGACTGGTCTAAGCTGGATGGGTTTAATGACATTAAGACTCTGTCAGCTCTCACTCCTGAACTTGATTTACAAACCGTCACAGACGAAGCAGCTAATCCAGTCTTGAAGGTGGGGCAGTTGGGTCCAGGACCTTGGGTGGATTGGGAGACAGAGGCTCAAAACTTTGCGACCACATTTACTTCCAAAACTTCCCACCAGATCCCTCAAGATACTCATTCGTGGTTCTCCATGCCAGTGTGTTCTGCCGGCGGAGTCCCTTCAGCTTTGTTTTCTTTCTTAGCTGCCCCTAAAATTAATCTTTGTGAGCTAAAAGACCCTTTCACTACCCCTACCCCAACTCACCTAGACCGAGAATTTAGGCTAAGGGGGAAAGCTTTTCGCCTGTTCTCTCAATATATAGTGTCTCAACAGGTAGCAAAGTCTTTGCTTCGGTCCACTCAGGCAATCGCAGACGCGGATGCCAGACGATCGGTTGAATTGTCCCGGCGACTGCTTCTTCAGTCGTCAATCCAATCTCTGGGTGACATCCGCACCTCCTTGCTTGAGGCGGTACGAGCGAGACAAGACCTCAGAATGTCTTTAGTACGCAAACTGCCTGATCGCATTGCGAATCAGGTGGTCATGTCACCAGTGCTTACTCCCTCTTTAATGTCCCCTGAAGTGTGGCGAACGGTGTTCAATATGGCGCAGGCCTTTAAACACAGTCCCACCCCTTCTAAGAAACCTGCCTTTAACTTCTCCAAACCCAGGCCAACCGCTAAAGCTCAGCCGGGGGGATCTAAGCCCTTTCTTCCACCTAAGTCCTCCCCCTCCCCTCAAGGTCAGTACAGGCATAGACAGAGTAGGTTTTCAGGTCAGAGAGGACGCGGCCATAATAAGCCAGGTCAGGGCCCGTCTTCGGCCAACACCAGCCAGCCGGCGAAGCGTCCAGCACCACCAACCCCACCATCAAAAAACTAAAGTCTCTCTCACTCCCGGTGCCAACCTTAAGGCCGGCGGACCCGAGGGTAGTACAGCCGGCGAACCCTTGTCTGCTAACTTGGTCGTTCCGAACGTGTCACCAAGCATGGCCGTTAAACACTTGGGCACGGATGGTGGCACGCAAAGGCATCACTTGGCAGTGGCTCCGGCGACTTCGCTTACGTCAGCCGACAACGGCGAATTTTGTTTCTTTAGAGGTGGAGTCACTGGTCCAGGAAATGATTGCCAAGAATGTCATCATCCCGGTACCCCCAAATTACCCTGTATTCACGTCCAAGCTATTTTTGGTTCCCAAGAGGGACAGTGTTCAGATGAGACCTGTCTTATCTGAACCTTCACATTCACAACGAGTCTTTCCGAATGTTAGCAGTACACCAAATCAGGCTAACACTTCCGCCGGGAGGTTGGATGTGTTCCCTAGACCTGACAGACGCCTATTGGCACGTATCGGTCAACAAAAGATTTCAAAGGTTTTTGGCCTTACGGATCAGGCACCAAAATTTTGTTTTTCAACGGATGCCATTCGGTTTGAACCTGGCACCTCGATTATTCACGAAATTAGTCCGGCAAGCCCTGATGCCGTTGTTAAAACAAGGAATCAGAGTGTTGTGGTACCTAGACGACACAACAATTATGCATCAAACATGTCAACATCATTTTAAATCATGTCAAAACTCTAGGGTTCAAGGTAAATCTGGTAAAGTCAAACCTTGTTCCCTCACGAGTAATTCAGTGGATAGGGCTGGTCTGGGACACGGCCGCTCTCACTCTGAGTCAGAGTGTAGACAATCGCAACAGGTTTCACAGGAAACTGTTCATGTTTCTTCACAGTCTGACTACGACGCGGAGGGTCTGGGAGTCTCTGGTCGGCTCTCTCAACTGGATTCAACTATCTGTTATGTTGGGCCGGTTGAAAGTAAAACGTTTAATATTGGAAGGCAACAAATATTTCCCACTCTTACCGGCGGGAAAATTATGGCCCATCCCGAAGTTAATCCACACCTTACTAGCGGTCTGGGCGAAGAAGGAAACGTTGCACTCAATAATGTCATGGACCTCTCCTCCACCAACGGTATGGGTAGACACGGATGCGTCAGGCACAATAGGTTGGGGATTTCAGTCAAATCAGGGGCACCAGGGTCAGGGGCTTTGGTCCCACTTAGAAATCTCTCACATCAATGTCAAAGAATTACTAGTCCCCTTGTATTTCCTTCAGGCTCACGGCCCTGCGTTACGGGGCAAGTCGGTGGCCTTCAGAATGGACAATCTAAACGCAGTTCACTGTATTCAGAAACAGGGGTCAACGAGGTCAAGGAGGTTGCTAAACGTGTCGGAAGAGATTTTTACTCTAGCCAACAGACTAGACATTTATCTTCACGCATATTATCTCCCAGGCGTAGCGAACGTCTGGGCAGACGCTCTGTCCCGGAGACAGAGCACGACAGTAGAATGGGAGCTCAAGCAACCCATTTTCAACCTAATGATTGCAGAGCTCTCCCATCCACAAGTGGATCTGTTTGCGTCCGAGGAGACTCACAAACTCCCTCTATACCTCACCCGCCGGACGAAAACGCCGGCAGGGGGGCCAGACGCCCTAGTGACAGACTGGAACAGATGGAGCTCCATCTATCTGTTTCCGCCGCCAGATGCGTCACTAATGTGCCACGTAGTGAACAAACTACGAGATTATCGAGGCTTAGTCTCACTAATCGCGCCCCTGTGGCCGGCGCAGTTGTGGTACCAGCAATTGAAGACGTGGTGCCCGCACCCGGTGTCGCTCCCGGTCGGGTATTTCCACTTAGACACGATTGGCAACCTAGCGACCTCGCTGACTTTTGCATTATGGACATTCAGGAGGCCAAGTGGCTAGCACCATATGGTAGAGATGTGACCAATAAATTATTAAATCAATATACTCAGTCTACGAAACGACAGTATCACTCACATTGGCAAGCCTTTACTTCTTGGATCATTAGAACAGAACAGACTGTGCCATCAGTGGCTTTAGTTTTTAATTATTTAAATTATCTGTTTGAGCAGAAACATTTATCTGTGGTAACGTTAAAAAATCACTTAACTGCAATTAGAGTGCCCTTTTTAGACCTTACAGGTCTCTCCATACCGGTGGCGGAGGAAACAGGTTTTATGAGAGCTTGTTTTAAACTCCGCCCACCTCCCCGTCAGCTCATGCCTACTTGGTCTCTGGACAAAGCTTTGTCTTTACTTCACTCTCGTCTGTACCAAAATACTGCAGATTTTGCATTACTCTTAAAAAAGGCTGTATTCCTTTTGGCTTTGGCCACCGGGAACAGAGTGTCTGATCTGGCGGCGATGAGCAACACACCTAATTGCCTTAGGTTTGGTAGACTTAATGAATGTATTTACATTGCACCTTCCCCGGGATTTGTAGCCAAGAATGAGCACAGTGCACACGTGTTTTCTGAGTTCACGGTGCCGGCGTTGAAAAGGGGAAAGGTGTATCATAATCTATGTCCAGTGCAAGCTCTAACCAAATATTTGAGAGTAGATCCTCTAAACCCCCAAGGTGCTTTATGGGTAGCGAGTACGGGTAAACGCTTACTGAAACGGCGATTAGCTTCTCTTCTGGTCGAAGTCATTAAAGAAAGTAATCCCGGCGTTGTGGGTCGGGCCCACGATTTACGCAAATGGGCAGCCTCTTTACGTTTCCTGAAATTTTTTTCAGTAGAAGATATTGCGTCCACTCAGTTGTGGGCGTCTAATCATACGTTTTTGACTAGATACTTGTCAGTTGCTCTAGATAAACCTTCCTTACCATGTATAGCTTTAAGGCAGAGGGTCTAGGTGGCCCTGCAGTCACTTTTGTTTACTTTCAAGAAAAGGGGGGGGGGGGGTGCAGTCAGTTGACATAGGACACCCTAGACCCCGCCGGAGTGTGAGAGCTGTGATACAATTTATGGTTAATGTGATATGAAAATTTCTCAGCGAGAAATTGTGCTAGTACAATGTTAGTACAAAACAACGGGGTTGTTATTGTAGTTTTAGCTGCGAAAGCAATTTATTATTAAAACAGTGAAGATCTTTTGCAATTTATCTCCACGATTATTTTGGGGTTTATTATGTGCACATGTAAACTGATAACTTGTTATTTTTGTCACCACTCGTTGAGTGGGGTGCCTTTGTAACTACAGATCTGTTCACAGAATCTTCAGAGTTACCCTTTTTTGTCAAGCAGGCTTCTTTGAAGCACGCACCTGCCTGAACCCCTTTCTTGTATATATACGGGCTACGCCTTATTAAATATATTTTCAAAGTAAGAATACTATGTGGTTGTTTTTATGATCTGCTTTTCTAGAGTTATGATATGATTACGAATGTCCCCCTCCAGTCTTAGAAATCAGGCATGTTCGTCAATGATGGAGGGGCCACTAATAAATTATAGGTTTGACTCCTGTAAGGAGATAAAGAAAACCTAATATTTAGTAGTGGCCCCGTAATCATTGACGACTGGGGCCCTCCCGACCATCCTCTTCCCATTCGTTGATGTATTGAGGATTTTGGTTTACTTGATATGTCAGTGAAGGAAGAATGACGCCTGAATCAGCGTCTGGTCAAAGATCCACACAAGTACATCCACGATATGATGGAAAGCTTATTGAATAGTTATTCTTATTTTCTTTTTCTTTTTATTTTTTACGAAGTTTTTTCGTAGTGAGAACCCAATTCATAATGACTGAAGCCATGAGTGAGGTCGCGTGCGCTCATGATGAAGGCTCCTCAGTTTTTAAATGCTCTGCGCGATAGATTCAAAACTACGGCGGATTAGTGTTTGAAGAGGATGCCTTATGTAATAGGCATGTTCGTCAATGATTACGGGGCCACTACTAAATATTAGGTTTTCTTTATCTCCTTACAGGAGTCAAACCTATAGTCTCCCCTGTCACAGGGAAGTACTCAGCTCAAGCCTAAACAGGGAAAACAGTCAGGGAAATGGTATAAGAACAAGTCGCAACACAGATCAGGTCAGGGACCGACGTCTACCAAAACTAGTCAGCCGTCTAATCCTACCCCACCACCATAAACAAATTAGTCACAGTACAAACTCTCTCACTCCCAGGGCCTATCGAGGGCGAGTTGGATCCGAGGTTAGTTCCACTGGACAAGCCCAGTCAAGTACTGTAACTGGGTCATTTCGGGCGTGTCACCGGGCCTGGCCTCGGCGAACTTGGGCAAGGCCAGTGGTACGCAAGGGCATCACCTGGCGGTGGCTCCGGCGACCTCGTTTACGTCAAACTCTGGAAGTCAATCATGTTTCTTTAGAGGTGGAGTCACTAGTCCAGGAAATGATCACCAAGCGAGTTTGACAAGTGTTGTGTGTAAACTAATGGAAACGGTAATTAGAGAAGGAAAAATGAAGCATATGAAATCAAACCAACTTTTCAGTGGGAGACAGTTCGGATTCTTGCCGGGGAGGTCGACGGTACTACAGCTAATTAAGGTGGTAGATGATTGGATGCAAATTCTAGAGGATGGTGATGTAATAGACGTGGTATATTGTGATTTTATGAAGGCCTTCGATAAGGTCCCACATAAAAGGTTATTAGAGAAAGTTAGAAGCTATAATATAGGGGAGAAATGTGTGAAATGGATAGAAGCCTTCCTGAAAGATCGGAGACAGAGGGTGCTGGTGAATGGAATAGGCTCGGGGTGGAGGGAAATTACAAGTGGGGTTCCTCAGGGATCTGTGTTGGGACCACTACTGTTCGTTATATTTATCAACGACTTACCTGAAGTTATAACTAATGGAAGTGAGGTATACCTGTATGCGGATGACACTAAGCTGTATAGAAGAGTGAGGAGTAAGGAAGATGTGGGTTTGCTTCAAGGAGATGTGGAGGGCATGAAGGGATGGTCTGAGCATTGGTTAATGCCTTTTCATCCAAAAAAATGCAAGTACATGCAGATTGGGACAAGCAAGATAGACAAGGTAGGAATCAGTATGTATGAAGCGATGGAGGAAGTGAATGCAGAAAAGGATATAGGAGTAGTGATAGACAATAGGTTAAATTTCTCAGAACATTTAGCGGAAAAGATAAACAAAGCCAATAGAATTGTAGGGCTGATAAGGAGGACATTTGTGTCACTTGACGAAGAAATCTTCAGGAATCTCTATACAGCGCTGGTTAGGCCGCACCTGGAATATGCGAACCAGGTGTGGGCTCCATATATGGTAAAGGATATAGAAGCAGTGGAGAAAGTGCAGAGGAGAGCTAGCAAGCTAGTACCAACGTTGAAGAACGCGGGCTATGAGCAGAGGTTGAGGACACTGGGGCTTCCGACACTGGCATATAGGAGAAAGAGAGGGGATATGATAGAGACTTTTAAGATAGTGTCAGGAATGTATGATGAGGATGTGTGTGAAGGTATCTTCTTGATGCGGGAGGGAACAAGAACGAGAGGACACTCAAAGAAAATTTACAAAGAAAGAAATAGGCTTGAGAAGGCAAAGAACTAATTTTGTGATAGAGTGGTAAATGAGTGGAACGCACTGCCCCAGTATGTAGTCGATTCCGAATCAATAAGGGAGTTTGAAAGTAATCTTGATAAAGCATGGGGAAGACAAGATTTGAAGTTTGATTATAAAGCAAAAATACAGAATAGTAAAAATGTTGCGTCTGCTACCGCCGCCGCCAACACCGTGAACGACCGCAGCAGTGCAAGCACTGGTACTGAGCTGGATACACAGGCCTAGTTTGCCTTTTTCCAGAGGATATACTGTAAGAAACTGTAAGTATCATTGTCCCGGTCAATCCAACTTGCCCTGTTTTCACGTCCAGACTTTTTCTCGTACCAAAGAGGGACAGTATTCAGATGAGACCAGTCGTAGACCTGTCTTGTTTGAATCGACACATTCACAACACATCGTTCAGGATGCTCACTGTGAATCACATCAGGCTAACACTTCCGCCGCAAGGGTGGATGTGCTTGTTAGACCTGACAGACGCCTATTGGCATGTCCCGGTAAACAAAAGGTTCCAGAAATTCCTCGCATTGAGGATCAGGCATGAGACTTATGTCTTTCAAAGAATGCCATTCGGGTTGAACCTTGCACCGAGAATATTCACAAAATTAGTCCGGCAGGCCCTCATGCCGATGTTAAATCAGGGAATCAAGGTGTTGTGGTACCTAGACGACTGGCTGGTAGTGGCGGAGTCAGAGAGTCTATGCAACATCCATGTCAATCACATTATAAATCATGTACAATCCCTAGGGTTCAAGGTCAGCTTGGCAAAGTCGCATCTTGTTTCCACACGGGTAATTCAGTGGATAGGGCTGGTCTGGGACATAGCAAATCTTACTCTCAGTCAGAGTGTGGACAACTGCAACAGATTTTGAAAGAAATTGTTTTTGTTTCTCCACAGTCTGACTACCATGAGAAGGACATGGGAATCCCTGGTCGGCTCTCTCAATTGGATTCAACTAACTGTAAAGTTGGGCCGATTGAAAGTAATGAGGTTAACCCTCCGGAACCGGGGCCCTCATATGAGGCCGATCGCTGTGTCCGGCGCCATTTTCATACAGCCAAACTTAATAATTCAGTAGCTACTGATTGAGACCACCTAGAGCAGTCAATGTTTTTGCAAATTGTAGAACGTTTTGTTGTCTGTAGACTGCCATTGAGATGACATCGCTACGACGTGTGGTTGCCGAGTTATGATGATTTTAGCGGCGATTTTTAACCGCGCATTTTGCCTCATACGAAGCCTCCCGGATTCCTGCCAATTATTTTTTTTGCCTCATATGAGGCCTCCCGGATCCGTAGGGTTAATCTTGGAAGGAAACAAACATTTCCCGCTATTGCCGGCGGGAAAGTTGTGGAAAATTCCTCTATTAATTCACGACTTACTGTCGGTCTGGGCGAGGAGAGAAACGTTGCACTCAATAATGACGTGGGCTTTTCCCCCACCTACGGTATGGGTAGACAGATGCTTCAGGGACAATAGGCTGGGGTTATCAGTCGAGCCTAGGCCATCAGGGTCAAGGTCTTTGGTCCCAAACCAAGAATTTTCATATCAACGAGCAAGAGCTCTTAGTCCCTTTATTTTTCCTTCAAAACCACAGCTTCTCCTTGCGGGGGAAAACAATAGCGTTTCGAATGGACAATTTGAATGCGGTATCCTGCATTCAAAAGCAAGGGTCAACGAGGTCTCGTAAGTTGCTAGAGTTGTCAGAAGAGATTTTTGCTCTGGCCGAAGAGCTGAACATTCATCTCCATGCATCATACCTCCCAGGCGTAGCGAACGTCTGGGCAGACGCTCTGTCCCGGCGACAGAGCACCAAAGTAGAATGGGCAATCAAGCAAAACATCTTCAACCAGATGATTGCAGAGCCATACCGTCCACAAGTGGATCTTTTCGCGTCCTCTCTACCTAACCCTCCGGGAAATGACTTAGGCGGGGGGTCCAGACGCATTGTTGGAGGACTGGAACAGGTGGAATTCCATCTATCTATTTCCGCCTCCAGACGCTTCACTCATGTGTCAGGTAGTTCACAAACTACGGGGTTACCGGGGCTTAGTCTCGATGGTCGTGCCTCTATGGCCGGCTCAGGTGTGGTACCACCAATTGAAAATGTGGTGCGAGAACCCGGTGTCACTCCCAATCTTGTACTTCCACTTGGAGACAATTGGCAGCCTAAAGACCTCGCTGACTTTTGCCTTTTGACCATTCAGAATGCCAAATGGTTAACTCCGTATGGAGAGAGCGTCGCTAATAAATTTTTAAATCAGTATACTCTTTCTACCAAGCGACAATATCAATCTCATTGGAAGTCTTTCACAACCTGGATAGTAGAAACGGCGCAAAATGACGCATCAGTAGCTTTGGTTTTCAAGTATTTTGACTATTTGTTTGAACAAAAGCGCCTTTCTGTAGTTACACTGAAGAATCATTTGTCTGCTATCAGAACCCCCTTTTATGACTTAACAGGGCTATCTATACCGCAGGCGGAGGAGAAAGGGTTCATGAGGGCATGTTTCAAGCTTCGCCCACCACCCCGTCAGCTCATGCCTACCTGGTCACTTGACAAAGCTTTGTCTTTGCTTCATTTGCGCAAGTATAATCATGCGCCGGATTTTGACTCACTGTTAACCCTCCAGCCCCGGCTATGTATTATATATATATTCCTCGAAACCCGGGTGTTTTGGCCAAAAAACGTCTAGGCTAGGCTACCGTATATTTGTTAATCTGACTGCTTCCCGCATTCCCGCGCATCCCCAAGCGTAGCTGTGTTATTTACCTGTAGAATGGCATTAAGTAGAGCTCTCTAAGTCAACTGGTTGAGTTGTGATGATGATTTCATTGGAGATAACTTTATGGCCAAAACAGCCACTTTACACTACTTTTCGATACTTAACAACAACATACAGGCACACACGAACAAGCGACGCTCTCCTTCTTGTGGCCGGAGATGCGGGGCGTCGGTCCAGCCGGCTGTTGTTTACATACGTCGGACCGACGCCTCGCACACGAAGCTCACAGGCTTTCAACCACTGGGCGTTCAAGAGCCCTTCCGGGTACCTGTTATATGCTTTTTTATGGGCATTCAAGAGCCCTTCCGTGGTGAGAGGGTTTAAGAAGGCTGTGTTCCTTATGGCTTTGGCCACAGGTAACAGCGTGTCTGAGCTGGCGGCAATGAGCAACGAACCTAATTGCCTCAGGTTTGGGAGGCTCAATGTTAATGTACAAATTGCTCCATCTCCCACTTTTGTTGCGAAGAATGAACATAGTGAGCATGTTTTTTCTGAGTTTACAGTCCCGGTGCTCAAACGCGGGGGACACACACCATGTATTATGCCCGGTTCAGGCTTTAATAAAGTTTCTGAGAGTGTCACGGCCCCAACAGCAGGAAGCCTTATGGGTCAATGGTGCAGGTAATCGCGTCACAAGAAGAAAATTGGCTTCTTGGTGACCACGGGATTGGGCCCACTTAGGTTAGGTTAGGTTAGGTTCCAATCCCGTATGGGCCCAATTCCGTATGGGCCCAATTCCGTATGGGCCCAATCCCTATGGAACCGGCTTCTTTACTCGTAGATGTAATTCGTGAAAGTAATCCCGGTGTAGTGGGAAGGGCCCACGACATCAGGAAATGGGCAGTTTCGTTACGTTTCTTGCATAATTATTCAATTGATGACATAGCCAACACTAAGTTGTGGGCTTCCAATCATACTTTCATGACGCGATGGTTCCATACCTATCTGTGGCTTTGGATAAACCAAAATTTACCTGTGTGGCCTTGCGCCAGTGGGTCTAGTTGGTCTGTGTGCTACTAAATCTAAGAATAATCTTAATGGTGAAAAGGGGGGGGGGGGGGGAGACACTGCAGAGCCAAGACCCCTAGACCCTCCGCCGGACTATGATAAGTTCACGAGCTGTGATACTTGATGAGTCGAGCTGGTTATACAGCTCAAAATAAATTATTTTTGTAAGATATCTGTAATAGTTGCAACTATAGGATATTAACCCTCCAGCCCCGGCTATGTATTATATATATATTCCTCGAAACCCGGGTGTTTTGGCCGAAAAACGTCTAGGCTAGGCTACCGTATATTCGTTAATCAGATTGTTTCCCGCATTCCCGCGCATCCCCAAGCGTAGCTGTGTTATTTACCTGTAGAATGGCATTAAGTAGAGCTCTCTAAGTCAACTGGTTGAGCTGTGATGATGATTTCATTGGAGATAACTTTATGGCCAAAACAGCCACTTTACACCACTTTTCGATACTTAACAACAACATACAGGCACACACGAACAAGCGACGCTCTCCTTCTTGTGGCCGGAGATGCGGGGCGTCGGTCCAGCCGGCTGTTGTTTACATGCGTCGGACCGACGCCTCGCACACGAAGCTCACAGGCTTTCAACCACTGGGCGTTCAAGAGGCCTTCCGGGTACCTGTTATATGCTTTTTTATGGGCGTTCAAGAGCCCTTCCGTGGTGAGAGGGTTAAGTATAAGTTGTACAAAATATAAATATGTACAAATTAATTTTAAGGACAAAAGATATAATCAAATTATTTATTTGTGCCTTTAAATGTTGGACAAGAATAAAGACATTCTTGGAAAATATTTGTATTGAATCTCAATGTGATATTCTTTAAAATATGTACCTGTATGGTTACTTATAAGCAGACCTTCTTCGAAGCAATGCACTGCATTTCTTTCCAATTTTTCTAAAAATATTGTATGTACACAATAAACTTAAGATTATTATATGATTCTTTTTCTCTACCTATGGTAATTTGTTAGTGGTTTAGATATTGTCACGAATGTTCCCCTCCAGACTTGAAATATCAGGCATATCGTCAATGATGGCTAATAAATTATAGGTTTTAGTCCCGGAGGGATGAATGAAAACCTAATATTTAGTAGTGGCCCCGAAATCATTTACGATGTAGGGCCCTCCCTTCCATCCCCTTCCAATTCATTGATGTCTTGAGTTTAATCTTGATATATCATTGAAGGAGGAATGGCGTCGCTTGGTTCAGCGTCTCGGGTAGAATCCACAAAAGACATCCACGAGTTGGAAAGCCTTAACCCTTCCCGCCCGGGCAGCATTTTAAAAGGACACTGCGGCAGATGGGCAGGAGCCCGGGTGTCCTTTTAAAATCCGTAAGCTTGAAAGCCTATGAAGCCTGGTTTTGAAAGCCGTGCGTCCGACGTATGTAAACACAGCTTCGGAGGCGACGCGCGCACCTCCGGAAGCAAGCAGACGTCGGAGCTTTGTTGTTGTGTGGTCTGCTAAGACAGATTTGGTGTTGAAAATTGTGTCATATTGCTAACATTGCCTCGAAACTCTCTCCACGGAAATCGGCATCACAACTGAACCAGTTGACTTAGAGAGCTCTACTCAACGCCAGTTTACAGATTGGAAACCTCAGTACGTTTAGAGATGCGTGAGATTTTCTAGCAGTTAAAATAACAAAGATACGGTAGCCTAGGCGTATGCATTTTTCGGCCAAATCGCCCGGATCTCAACAACGTCCTTAGGAGGGCGAGCCCAGGCCAGAAGGGTTAATATAACAGTTATTAAGTTAATTTTTCTTTTTTCTTTTTTTACAAAGTTTTTTCGTAATGAGTACTCAATCATAAAGACGATTCCATAAGAGAATTAGCGTTGCACTTATGACGTTAGTACTCTTTCCCTGCGGCGGGTGTTTCAAACAGGCTGACCGCAGGTGTTTGAAAGAGAACTATTATTTAATAGGCATATCGTCAATGATTTCGGGGCCACTACTAAATATTAGGTTGTCACTCACCCCTCCGGGACTCAAACCTATATCATAGCATCGGAGAAAACTTGAAAAATCTACAACAGTACCGTACAAAAATCCATTTCTTCTGAAGCGCAGATATTTACAGCATACCAACATACATACATGGGAAAAGTAGGACAGATGGGACACATACTTTATACAGAATATATAAATATACCCAAGTTCGTGACCACAGTGTCCGTAACCCGTACCCCCTCCCTTTTCCCAAAGAAAACCAATCAAAATAAAGTATGACGAAGAGGGAGCCCAAGGACCCAGCCAGGGCACCAGGAGACGAGACTCCCGAGAGCGACCACCAGCCCGGCGGGTCAGACGACGGACACGGAGAGGTAGGAGGAAACGAAGGGTGTGACCGATGACCATAAACCCACAGAGGCAATGTTGGGCAATGATCGACAGTGCAGGAACCATAGGGAGGCTGCAAAGGATCGAAGAATAAGCGCAGAACCCCCACATGCAGGGTAACCGGCACAAAGTACCTGACAAAGTAGGCGGCCAATCGGCACCCTCGACAACCCCACATCAGTCCCTGGTGACACACACACAGCCGGCACCACAGACTCCACACATGTGTGCCAGGAGTACACCGGGCATCACACAAGGCGAGCACGGCCACTTCGGAAAGCCAGCGGCAGCCAGTTCCGCTACCCGACTACCAGAAACCAGCGCCACAATGGACAAAGGACTACCGAGCAACAGCACCGGCGTTGCGTCCTGTGTGGATATTCGCGACGCCATAAGGTCTAGAGTCCAGTCCATAACCCACAGAGGAGGGGGCTGGCGTGGCGGTGGTCGTACCCGGAAGGCAGTTTTCAGGAAGGAAACCAGCACAGTCGGTGGAACGACCAGCCCAGCCAGAGACACAAAGACCACCTGGATGGTAGACAGGCGGCAGCGCACAGAGCGAAACAGGAAGTGAAGGGCGCGGAAAAAGTGAAGCAAGCAGCAAGAACAAGTAGAGGGGAACGAACCGTCCGGTCAGTGTCCCGTATCCAGGGTGGAGGAGACGTCCAGCGGGACACGGAAGACCTCCATGGAGAGTCCAACCATGAACGGGATAGGAAGGCAGGGAGGACCCGTCTGTGGACAGGGAGCCACCAAGCCCGCGAATGCGCCACCAAGCCTGCGAACGCCAACGAGGGCTTGAGGTCGCCAACTCGGCCCAAGAGGAATAGCGAGACAGGCAGGGGCACCGGAAACAGGCACCCTCATCGCAGCTGGGCGCACAAGTCAGTGCCAGCCACGGGGGCGTCAACAACTAGACCCGGCTGCGGAACTGTCGGAGCGTCAGGGGGACTTCGCACAGCAAGAGAGCGACCGGAGGAGGAACACGAAGAGCGCCGCCACTTTGGCCCATATGTCCGCGAATGCAAACAGTACCATTGTCGGGGTGCGAGACTGGAGGGAGAGGGATAAAGGCAACATGTGCGACCCCCACGAGGCAAACAAGGAGAGCCTCGGAACGCCCCAAGAAGCAGTCAGGTCGACAAAGACAGTATGCGGCAGCATCCACATTACCAAAACAGCCTGTCCGTACAACAGGCAGTCACGGGCAGGTAGGAAGCGCGCAGGGACACGCAATGCCGGGCCGCCAGGAAGAACAATGGCTCTGGGATCCCCATCAGAGGATATGACCTGGAGGGCCCCCGCACGCGGAGACCTTGGACCTCCGACTGAATGTTCATCCTGAAAGTCACTGACACGGTGACACGGGCCAGAGCATTGACGGGTAGGGGCTTGTGCCAGACCACCAGCCCAGACGTGGATGCCCCATGGACGACAGGGAGCCCAAAGCCATCTCGCACGACGTATCTGTGACCACCCAGATCGCCGGCGGAGGGGCATGGCTACAGAGAGCGTGCCCCGAGTGACCCAGTGACCGAAGGGGGACGCGGAGGGTCCCAGACTGCAGAGACAATGGACCCCCGACAGAGTGTCCATCCCGAAAGTCACCGACTCGTCCGAAGGGCCAGCGCGTGAACCCTCAGGAGGAACGTCACCAACAGGTCGAGAGCAACGACGTGTAGGGGCATGTGCCGACCACCAGCACTGACGTTGAAGTCCCATGGACGAGTGGGAGCTCCAAGCCTGTGCTGTGCCTGGGTGTTGGAGACTATCCGACAAACGTCCAGGTAAAACAGGAGCTGGATATCGTCTCGCAGGAGAGGATCCAGAGCCAGTATCACCAGCATAGTGCCAAAATGCACCCGGGAGCTCCACCGACATTTCTTACAGTTTCTTACAGTAGATCCTCTGGAAAAAGGCAAACTAGGCCTGTGTATCCAGCTCAGTACCAGTACTTGCACTGCTGCGGTCGTTCACGGTGTTGGCGGCGGCGGCAGCAGACGCAACATTTTTACTATTCTGTATTTTTGCTTTATAATCAAACTTCAAATCTTATCTTCCCCATGCTTTATCAAGATTACTTTCAAACTCCCTTATTGATTCGGAATCGACTACATACTGGGGCAGTGCGTTCCACTCATTTACCACTCTATCACAAAATGAGTTCTTTGCCTTCTCAAGCCTATTTCTTTCTTTGTAAATTTTCTTTCTTTGAGAGTGTCCTCTCGTTCTTGTTCCCTCCCGCATCAAGAAGATACCTTCACACACATCCTCATCATACTTTCCTGACACTATCTTAAAAGTCTCTATCATATCCCCTCTCTTTCTCCTATATGCCAGTGTCGGAAGCCCCAGTGTCCTCAACCTCTGCTCATAGCCCGCGTTCTTCAACGTTGGTACTAGCTTGCTAGCTCTCCTCTGCACTTTCTCCACTGCTTCTATATCCTTTACCATATATGGAGCCCACACCTGGTTCGCATATTCCAGGTGCGGCCTAACCAGCGCTGTATAGAGATTCCTGAAGATTTCTTCGTCAAGTGACACAAATGTCCTCCTTATCTGCCCTACAATTCTATTGGCTTTGTTTATCTTTTCCGCTAAATGTTCTGAGAAATTTAACTTATTGTCTATCACTACTCCTATATCCTTTTCTGCATTCACTTCCTCAATCGCTTCATACATACTGTATCCTACCTTGTCTATCTTGCTTGTTCCAATCCGCATGTACAGTACTTGCATTTTTTTGGATGAAAAGGCATTAACCAATGCTCAGACCATCCCTTCATGCCCTCCACATCTCCTTGAAGCAAACCCACATCTTCCTTACTCCTCACTCTTCTATACAGCTTAGTGTCATCCGCATACAGGTATACCTCACTTCCATTAGTTATAACTTCAGGTAAGTCGTTGATAAATATAACGAACAGTAGTGGTCCCAACACAGATCCCTGAGGTACCCCACTTGTAATTTCCCTCCACCCCGAGCCTATTCCATTCACCAGTACCCTCTGTCTCCGATCTTTCAGGAAGGCTTTATCCATTTCACACATTTCTCCCCTATATTATAGCTTCTAACTTTCTCTATTAACCTTTTATGTGGGACCTTATCGAAGGCCTTCATAAAATCGCAATATACCACGTCTATTACATCACCATCCTCTAGAATTTGCATCCAATCATCTACCACCTTAATCAGCTGTAGTACCGTCGACCTCCCCGGCAAGAATCCGATCTGTCTTCCACTGAAAAGTTGGTTTGATTTCATATGCTCCATTATTCCTTCTCTAATTACCGTTTCCATTAGTTTACACACAACACTTGTCAAACTCTCCTCCTACAAACCTGATCTTCTCTTCCTCACCGAAACTCAGGTGTCTGTAGCAACATCCAGCAACCCCTTCTCTGTATCCTCCTACTTTCTCTATCCTAGTTTCAAAGCCAAAGGCGGATGTTGTGCATATGTGCACAACAAACTCACTTGCTCTCGTGTTCCCGATTTCGACTCCTCTGAATTCTCAACTTTATGGCTCAAACTTTCCTGTCATTCTCTTACTAAATATTTCTGTGCTGTCTATCTTTCCCCTAACTCTACCAAATTTCCCAAATTCTTTGACTATCTAAACTCTACAGTGGAACACATTCTATCCATTTCTCCTTTCTCAGAAATCTCCATCTTAGGAGATTTCAACGTTCACCACCGCCATTGGCTCTCCTCTCACACTACTGATCCACCTGGTGAACAAGCCTACGTCTTTTCTATCCTAAATGACCTAGAGCAGTTAGTTCAGCAACCCACCCGTATCCCGGATCGCATCGGAGATCGGCCCAACATTCTTGACCTGTTTCTAACTTCTAACCCTTCTTCTTATACTGTCGATCTTTTCTCTCCTTTGGGCTCCTCCGACCATAAACTTATCTCTGTCACCTGTCCTATCTCTCCAGTACAGCCACCCGATCCTCCTAGCCGGCGGCGCTTGTGGCACTTTGGCGCTGCCGACTGGGAGGCTCTTCGGCAGTACTTCTTTGATTTCCCATGGAATGATTTCTGCTTCCATGGCCGAGGACCCTCGGAGAGTGCTGAACGCATTACCGAGGTAATCCTATCGGGCATGGAAGCATACATTCCATTCTCTTTCTCTCAGACTAATGCTAAAAAATCTTGGTTTACTCACGCCTGTTCTACTGCTGTCCGCAATAAGGAGGAAGCATTCAAACGGTACCGACGCCTTAAAACTCAAGACTCTCATTCTTCATATGTTTCTGCCCGGAATCAAGCCAAATCTGTTCTTCGACTTGCCAAACACTCTTTCATCAATAATAAATGCACTGAACTATCCAACTCTAGCTCTTCCCAAGCTTTCTGGCATCTAGCCAAAAACCTCTCCAACAATTTCTCTTCCTCGTCTTTCCCTCCCCTTTCCCACTCTGATGGCACAACCATCACTTCTTCCTCTGACAAAGCTAAACTCTTCGCTCAAACTTTTGCTAGAAACTCCACCTTGGATGATTCCGGTGCTATTCCTCCCTCTCCGCCCTCCTCTCTCTTACTTATGCCTAATATCCTAATCTCTTCTAAAGATGTACTTTCTACCCTCTCTGGGCTTAACACTAATAAGGCGTACGGTCCGGACGGTGTTCCTCCTGTTGTTCTCAAAAACTGTGCTTCCGTGCTGACTCCCTGCCTAGGCAAACTCTTTCGTCTCTGTCTATCCTCTAACGTCTTCCCTTCATGCTGGAAGTTTGCTCACATTCAACCTGTCCCAAAGAAGGGTGACCGCTCTCAACCCTCCAACTATCGTCCAATTGCTCTTATCTCTTGTCTTTCTAAAGTTTTTGAAACTATTCTTGCTTCCAAATTTCTTAAGCATTTCTCTTCTCATAATCTGCTCTCAGATCGCCAGTATGGCTTCCTTAAGGGTCGCTCTACTGGTGATCTTCTTTCATATCTTACTAACTCTTTGTCATCCTCCTTTCGGGACTTCGGTGAGACTTTTTCTATTGCACTAGACATATCGAAAGCCTTCGATAGAGTCTGGCATAAATCTTTAATTTCTAAACTACCCTCCTTCGGTTTCTATCCCTCCATCTGTGCCTTTGTCTCTAATTTCCTTTCCGGCCGTTCCATAGCCGCGGTTGTGGACGGCCATTGTTCACTTCCTCACCCTATAAACTCCGGTGTTCCTCAGGGCTCTGTCCTATCTCCTATTCTCTTTCTAATTTTTATAAATGATCTCCTTAACTGTACCTTAATTCCCATCCATTCATACGCAGACGACTCAACCTTGCACTACTCCATTAGTTTTTCAGAACGCCCCAGCCAGCAATCCCTCAACGACAAACGTAATGAAGCCATAGAACTCTTAAATTCTGATCTAAATACTATTTCCAATTGAGGCAGAGAAAACCTAGTTAACTTTAATGCTTCGAAAACCCAATTTCTCCATCTATCTACCCGTCAGGATCTCCCAGCGGACTATCCCTTATTCTTCAACAATACAAAAATCAACCCTTCATCTTCTCTCAATATTCTTGGTGTCTCTTTTTCTGCTGCTCTCATTTGGAAGGACCATATTACCAGTCTTGCTAAGGCAGCCTCCCAGAAGCTGGGTGTGCTCAACCGCCTTAGGGGGTTCTTTTCCCCTGCACAGCTTCTTGCTCTGTACAGGGGCATAGTGCGCCCTTGTATTGAGTATTGTTCACATGTGTGGGGAGGTTCCTCTCACACCGCTCTCCTAGACAAAGTTGAAAGGAAGGCCTTTCGTATCATTAACTCCCGTCCACTCACCAACTCTCTGCAATCTCTCTCTCTCCGCCGCAATGTTGCATCTCTCTCGCTATTCTATCGCTACTATAATAATCAGTGTTCCTCAGAGCTATCCCAGTGCATACCACCTCCTTTACGTAGGGCACGTGGTACCCGTCTTGCAACTCAATCCCACCCCTACTCTGTGCAACTCTCCAACTCAAGAGTGAAACGTTACTCTCAAACTTTCTTCTACTCAACAGCTGTACTCTGGAACTCTCTCCCAGAATCAGTCTCTCCCTCTTCCTATGACTTAAATTGCTTCAAACTCCGTGTGTCCTCCAGGCATTTTGGCTCGAACGTCTCTTGATTTTGGCCCTGTCACTCTTTCAACTATGGGGGAGGCACTCGCTATAGGCAGTTATGCCTTTTGCCTCCCTCAATCACATAGAAAAAAAAAAAAAAAAAAAAAAACTGACTGGTCTATAATTTCCTGGGTCATTTCTCTTTCCCTTCTTAAATATAGCTGTTATGTTCGCCTCTCTCCAGTCCATCGGGATTTGTCCTGTATTAAACGATACCTCATATAACATTTTCAATGGCTCTACTAACATTTCACCTCCTTCCTTTATGATTTTTGGATGTATCCCATCCGGTCCCGGGGACTTACTTCTGTTCATTTTTTCTATAGCCCTTCTTATTCTAGCATGGGAAAACTCTATTAGTTCTAGTGCTGGTGCCTGTTTGATGGGAATAGTAGGCACTGCATCATCCGACTCCACTGTTAGTACCCCCCCAAAGTATTTCCCCAGCACCTCTGCTTTCTCCTTATCAGTCTCCGCTCTACTCCCATCATCCAACCCCCCTACCAGCTCTGGGATCTCTACTCTTCTTGTTAACTTTTCCTGAATGTACTTCCAGAATATTTTTGGATTATCCTTCACATTTCTAGCAATCTCTCTCCCTCTCCTTCACCCCCCTCCTTGTCTCCCACCTTATTTTATTGTTTATTTGTCTGCATTCCAGATCCACTTCTTTAGCTTCTATACTAGACCCCCTGTTCTTTTTTAACAATTTTAGTCTTTCCCACAATCGTTTCTTTTTTCTAATCAATGTCCAAAGCTTTCTTTTCATTGGCAATTCTGGGTTCGTTCTTTTCCTCAATTTTGTTTTATCCTTACTGGTACACTTTTGGATACAGCATTCTCACCAACATCACCAACGACCGAGGTCGCAGGCGCAGCGCCAGTCGGACCAGGAGTACCAATAGCACTGGAAACTGCGTGCTCCCGAGAGAACTGGCGAGGGCGAACAGAACCAGCACCGGCACCAACATGTCGAGAGGATCAACGTGTAGGGGCATGTGCCCGACCACCAGCCCAGGCGTTGAAGTTCCACTGACGAGTGGGAGCTCCAAGCCTGTGCTGTGCCAGGGTGTTGGAGACTATCCGCCATACGTCCAGGCAAAAGCAGGAGCTGGATACCGTCTCGCAGGAGAGGATCCAGAGCCTGTATCACCAGCATAGTGCCAAAATGCAAACGGTAGCTCCAGCGACATCACCAACGACAGAGGTCGCAGCGCCAGTCGGACCATAGTACCAACAGCACTGGAAACCGTGCGCTCACGAGAGAACTGGCGAGGGCCAACAGAACCAGCACCGGACTCAGCGTGTCACAGGCAGTCTACTGTACCAGGAACACACACGAGAGGAAAACCCTGTGGTCGGGTTGTACCACTGGAACTACCCTTTGTCGTGCATTGACATGACCATGGCGACCACGTCTCGAGGGTAGAGTCCACTCGGTAACCGTACGGCCCACGTCTGTCGCGGCCAGTGTGGGCGCAAGGGAGATAAATTTCAGTGGGGACTCCCGCGACAAGATAGGCAACCTTGTCTGAGAGGCGAGAAGGAGAACGACCTGGAGAGCCGACACGTGTTGAGACGTGGAAGCCCCTCCGAAACCGCTCTGAGTGCCATGAGCAACCACTAACCCCCCCCCCCCCTGTCTGACGGAAAGGGCGTGGCATGCCACCACCCGGCCGAGGGAGTCCACCCCGACGAAGCTAGACCAGAGGGAGAGGGCTGACCGGCCTCGCTCCAGCGGGGCCAACGTGAGGAGGCCTGGCCGAGCGGGCGGACTGCGTACAGTACTCCGACCGTGACACGGCACGACAGTGCGTGCCGGAAACAGGGGCAGCCGACAGGGAGGCGTGTGGCACCCAGGCGGTATGGAGCAAACAACCCTGTAGTAGACAGAGCGCAGAGTACAGCGGTCCCAGATGCACATCGAACAGGGAGCTACAGCAG
The DNA here is from genome assembly GCA_032716605.1 of Paralithodes platypus. Taxonomy (NCBI): domain Eukaryota; kingdom Metazoa; phylum Arthropoda; class Malacostraca; order Decapoda; family Lithodidae; genus Paralithodes; species Paralithodes platypus. The sequence continues at coordinate 24,798,504 of CM064489.1, read as the reverse complement.
ACTGTGGACCGAAACAGGCCGTAAGGGTGTGGGCATCTCCGATGAACTCTAAGCACGCGTGAGAGCCTACAAGCTGAGCAGTGTCTTCCAAGAGCAACACCCAACCCAAACTGTCAAGGGAGGGGGCAGCAAGGAAGACACACCAGGGGAGACAGGCCACAAGGTAGTGGGCAACCCCTATGAACTCCAAGTGTGTGCGAGGGCCAACAAGCTGTGTATGACCTCCAAGCTTGTGTGAGGGCCTACAAGCTGAGCAGTGTCTACCAAGAACACCACCCAACCCAAACTGTCAAGGGATGGGGGCAGCAACGAAGACACACCAGGGGAGACAGGCCACAAGGTAGTGGGCAACCCCTATGAAGTCCAAGCTTGTGTGAGGGCCTACAAGCCGAGCAGCGTCTTCCCAGAACACCACCCAACCCAACCGGTCAAGGGAGGGGGCAGCAAGGAAGACACGCCAGGGGAAACAGGCCACAAGGTTGTGGGCAACCCCTATGAACTCTAAGTGTGTGTGAGGGCCAACTAGCGGAGTATGATCGACAAGCTTGTGTGAGGGCCTACAAACTGAGCATGATCCCCTAGCTTGTGTGAGGGCCTACAAGCCAAGCAGTGCCGTCCGTGAACAGTACCCATCGCAACCGGGCAAGGGCAGTCGGAGGAGAGACAGCCAGGGAATGCATCCGCAACAGGGATCTCCCCCCTGGAGAGAGTGGATGAGGGAAGCAGAGGAACAATGAGGGGGGAGCAGAAGAACCCCCCCTCGCCGTCGAAAGTCGGTGTAATGGTTAGATGATGGTGTGTGTGCCTACACCATCATCTAGCCAGTTTCCTTTAAGTAAAGACATCTTATATAAAGCTATATAATGTTATTGCATTTATAAACATAACAATCCCAAGCGGCAGTATTTTTCGTTAATAGCCTATTCGTTTGGCTTGAAAGAACATGTGTTCAGCTATGCCAGAAATTTACTTTCGGCGGCAACATCCGCTGTGACAACAAGAAGAAAGAATGCCACTTGGACCAAAATCGGCAAAATGGCGACGTGTATATTTCTTACAGTTTCTTACAGTAGATCCTCTGGAAAAAGGCAAACTATGCCTGTGTATCCAGCTCAGTACCAGTACTGCACTGCTGCGGTCGTTCACGGTGTTGGCGGCGGCGGTAGCAGACGCAACATTTTTACTATTCTGTATTTTTGTTTTATAATCAAACTTCAAATCTTGTCTTCCCCATGCTTTATCAAGATTACTTTCAAACTCCCTTATTGATTCGGAATCGACTACATACTGGGGCAGTGCGTTCCACTCATTTACCACTCTATCACAAAATGAGTTCTTTGCCTTCTCAAGCCTATTTCTTTCTTTGTAAATTTTTTTAGAGTGTCCTCTCGTTCTTGTTCCCTCCCGCATCAAGAAGATACCTTCACACACATCCTCATCGTACTTTCCTGACACTATCTTAAAAGTCTCTATTTATTAGTGGCCCCTCCATCATTGACGAACATGCCTATTACATAAGGCATCCTCTTCAAACACTAATCCGCCGTAGTTTGAATCTACCGCGCAGAGCATTTAAAACTGAGGAGCCTTCATCATGAGCGCACGCGACCTCACTCATGGCTTCAGTCATTATGAATTGGGTTCTCACTACGAAAAAACTTCGTAAAAATAAAAACAAAAAGAAAATAAGAATAACTATCTAATAAGCTTTCCATCATATCGTGGATGTACTTGTGTGGATTTCTGACCAGACGCTGATTCAGGCGTCATTCCTCCTTCTCTGCTCTGCGTTCAGCCTGCCCGGACGTGTCTCCCCACGCTCCGCTGATTCCGCATTTGTTGCGTCCCTAGTGAGTTTTTTCTCATTTGTTTACTCCGGGATGTATCGAGTAAGGTTAGGATATGTGTAGCAGGAGTGTCCTGGGCTGGTTGCCCGCAGTGCAGTGTATTTTGGGTCGTGTGTTTGGGGCATCTATTTCGGATGTTCCCTCGTGGTCCTGTTGTGGACATGTGAACTTTTTCACAGTTAGTTAGCTTGTGTTGCAGGCGGCTTTCATTACGCGCTAGTTATTGCTGCCTTTTATCTTTCTGATGAGGTATGCTTTGCTTACTGACGTTCCCTTGGTATTTTTCTTCACTTAGTGAAGTTTTTTCTGGGTCCCGTGTCAGTCTTCCCTTTGCCAGAAGTATTTGCTACAGTGGTGTGTTGGCGGTGGTTCCTGTTGTGATATTTCCAGTGTTTGGTGTATATTTCAACTTTTATTATGCCGTCTACTTAGGCCTAGCCAGCCGCTCGTAGCTTTGCCACATGTACAAGTGTTATTGTTTATTATTTATAAATATGCCATACTGTGCCATGTGTATCCGGGTTTTAGTTGTGTATTGGCTAATTCCTCGGACTATGTTTGTTCCTGGTTTAGTTGTGTATTGGCTAATTCCACGGATTATTGTGTGGACTTAGGTTAGTCGTGCGTGGCTTCCTTCGTGTCCGTTGTACGTTCAGATGGTGTCTGATCGGGGTGGGTTTCCTTCCGGCGGGTTTTTTCTCGGTTTCACCATGAAAAAAACCCGGCCGAGAACCGTGTTGGGCCACACGTGGTTTTAACACAGGCTGGTGTCCCCGGCGATGAGGTGTCTGTGGCTCTCCAGGACTGCGTCTCTGTTGGTACCTGGTTTCAGGCACCCTTTGATTCCTGGCGGAAATGGCTGTACCCATCTATAAAACTTTGTTCATGCGAACATACGTTATGTAGTTTTTCTACCAGGTTTTACAAAACCACATGAAAAACCTAGCTGTTGTTAAGGGCTTTCCTCCCCGGTGATCTTTTACAAAGAAGTGGGGACAGGAACTTATGGGGTTAACTTTTTGACATCTCACCCGGCGGGTGTACCTTGGTAGGGTGGGATGAACAACTAAGTCATTTAGTTCTTTAACCAATCCATTTTAAGTGATGCTATATGTATCGCCGCCTTTATACTTACGGCGATTGAAGGTTCAATTAGGGTTAACATCGTTTTTTCACACCCGGGGGGTGCTCCTAGGTGGAGGAAATAAGGAATTTACAAATTCAATTTCGATTTAACCACTTAATTTAGTGATACAATTAGGTATCGCCGCCTTCAACCTTACGGCGATCTTTTTGTGACAATTCGTTAGAAATCAGATCTCGTGTCAGCCTGCCCTGTGTTATTCTACTAAAATATTTCAAGGGCCGGCGTCTTTATGGGGGGTTGTTTTTGTTCCAAAAATTGAATCTTAAGACAGTCACCACCAGAAAGACTATAATCGCCATGCTGGACAATTATATTATGTCAGAGGGTATTCTTCACTTTCGTCAAAAGATTTGTTTAGATATTCTGAACCCCGCCGCGTAGCGAGCTGTGATCGTTGTGTCATTTCATCTCGTTATCCGGTGGGTTATTAACACTTGTATGCGAACATGTTGGGTTAACCTTATGAGCATTAATTCCTGGAAATTTTCTTTTTTTCCAGAGCTGGGCTCCGGCGGACCAATACAGACCCGGCGGTAGTTTTCCCCACCAGTCTCTGTCATGGCTACCTCAGCCCCAGTCTTTGCTTTATGCACTACCCCTGCTTGTGCCGGTATCCCTATTTTTGCGCATACCCTTTGCATAAGGTGTGTTAAATGTCTAGACCGTTCAAGGGGTCTCTGGGTAATGCGCAATTGTTCTTTTTGCTCCCAATTAGCTGTCAAGGTCCTTTGCGACAATGATAAGACCGCGGCAGTAGCTTTAAGAGAAGTACGGCAACAGATGGCAGCCTACACTACGATTGTTGCGCATAAATCACTTCAATGTGACAACGTCCCTCTTTGGGATAGATTGCTATTTGAACACCCTCCCCCTAAACGTTCCTCTAGAGTCACGAGTTATAAGCCGGCGGAGACTGGTCAGGGTTCTGTATCTTCTGCTACTACACCAAAACGTCCAAGAGAGCCTACACCCCCGGCATCCGCCTCCTCGTCTCGGGCGAGATCTCGGTCTAGGTCACCTCTCAGACGCCAGTCTTCTAGTCTTGCCTCTTCACCAGCGAGTAAGAAGAGTAGGACGGATAGTTCCACCAGTGGTCACGGCGATGAATCCTCCAAATCTAGGAGTAGTTCTCGGTCACACCGTAGCCATAAATCCTCCAAAAAGGATTCCCAGAAACGAAAGTCCTCCCTACATTCACCAGCTTCTAGTGCCTCTCATCGTACCTCTACCCCAGACAAAGCTTGTGTTAGGTCTCAAGGGTCCAGTGCGGTGCCTGTCCCTAAAGAGGATTTACCTATTAATATTTTAACCCTGGAATTGGAAAGTTCAGGGGGTTCAATAATTGAGAATGTTTCAGACTCCCAAGAGAGTGTAGGCCAGGGCCTCGGTGTTTGGCGGTTTGCTCAGCCAGGGTCTGACCACCCACGTCCGACTCAAACGAGTCACACAGTAGCTGATGTCCACAGGGACGCAGCGATCCCATCCTCTATTCCTGACTTATCTTGGCAACAAGGTACCCCAGCTTCGGCGGGGTCTTCTCAGGAGGATCAGGAGGAGAAAGACGAGGTTTCAATTATTTCGGAGATGGAAGAGCAAGAGTCAGGCTCAGGCTTAGACGCCGCGCAGGATATTAATGATTCACCTGTAAGTTCATCATCTAACCAATTTGTTACTGCGCAAGAAATTAATGGGCTACTTACTGATGCTTTATCTAAATTTTTTGGCCAACAACAGGAAAACCCCACAATGGACTTGGGGGCTCCCATGACAAGCTCTACGGTACGGCCTCTGATGACTTTGTGACGCATGTCCAGTGTGAGCATGCTGTACAGAACGCCTAGTCATGCCCCACTCTCGCTAGGATCGTCAGGGCAGGAACTTTGGCTGTAGTCTATGTAGAGTTTCCTAACTTAGTTCATGTGAGCCGTTGTACTATAAGTAATATGAATATGTATTTTGTTTTCATCTGAGTCAACGAGTTCTATTTTATATCATTAGTTATAAGTATTGTGTGTAAAACTTATTTGTAATGATGGGAGAAGCGGCAGCCACAGTTGGGGGTCAGTGGGTGCGCCATGCGGGAGGTGGGCCTAACTCACTAGCACTCCCCCCCCCTCCCCCCTCCCCTCAGTGCTAGGAAAGCCTTTGTCTATCCCAGAGGAGAGAGAGAAATTACGTAATGATTGTCAGTGGGCGGTCCTTAGTAGTTCACGTTGGGCTCACTAGAGGGCCGAGTATAAAAAGGGAAGTCTAGCCATTTTTTGATCAGAACTCATTAGGCAGAGCGACTTCTCATTTCCCTTGCTAACTATATATATTCTTCTGACTGATGTGAACTTTCTCTACTACCTTACATTCTTATCTCCTCTTTTCCCTACCCTTTTTAACTTCCATGGTCCCGTTGGTGCAGAGCTAGTCAGCCAACGTATTATCGCTTGAGTTCTCGAGATACATGCCTATTAGATAGCCTATTTTGGAAGGGTTAACTTAGAATAGGATTGATTTATGTTTGTTGCACTTGTCTATGCATTTCCCTGTGTGTTATTATTATTATTCCTGGTTTCTGCTAGTCTAGGTAATGCTAGACTGGGGTAAGGCTTTTCTGTGTTACGAGTTGTTGTTTGATGCAGTGGTTAAGCGATAAACCTGCATACTCGTTTCGGTTCAGTGAAGCCTAGGTTGTCTTCGCGGCTGACTGTGTTGAGTTAATAATTTACAGTGCGTGAGGGCAAGAGCCTAACCACCCTGTATTTTATTAACAGCTTGTTTTTACTTTGTCAAGGAGCCGGGAGAAAACCAGATACAAGGGATCTGGATTTCTCAAAGTGCACTTGTTAGTGTTAACGTAATACTTTAAACAGTTGTGAGGACTTCGCTAGGCTACGAGCCGTTTTTGCTCAGTCACTGCTACCTTTTGCCCACAGTACCCCAGCTAGACTTTACTCGATTAGTAGATACAGAATAGTATTGAAGCTTTCCTTATGTATGATATTGTTTATGCACTATTGATTTCATGTGTTGCAAGCTTGGCTACTTTAGTGATTAGTGGCCCACGAGCACAATCCGAGTAGGCTATTGCCGTTGCATTTGCGGAGTACTTCTTTTTAATGTTTGCCATTTACTATTGCATATTCTTTTAATTATTCTTATGCCAATTTAAACCTGTAATAGTATTTAATTGCCAGTGTTTTTCTTATTGAATTACTGTTCAAAATCCGATACGTACTTCTTACGAGCATCCGAGAAGCATCTAACTTTTTTCAGAAGATTCCTTGCTCGATGCTTAAGGACTATTAATTAACGTAACGTAATAGTGCCGATCCGAAGTAGAGGGTGGAGGACTTCTTAAGTTCTTAGTCAAGGGTGGATTACTTCGGCTTCGGCCAACACTATTCTTTGGTGTTGTTGTTTCTTACTTTTTTGTTTGATCGTTGACCAGACTAGAGAATTCCTGTCTCTTTATTAGTCTGTTGTTGAACACTAGTACCGAGTTCTTGTATACCCCGTTATAGCAGATTGAACTCTGGAGGGTATTGGTGTTTTTTGTTCGGCTGGCAGTACTCAGGGGTTGGGATCGTGTGTTTCCGTTGTGGCAGCGAGCCGTATTAGAGTCCTGATTGAGAGCCCTTGTGTACCCGAGTGCCAGGTCGTAACAAATGGCGACCTTGCTTAGGATTTTGTGAACAGTATAAATTTTTGCAGAGTTGTACAACATTTGTTTGTTTGTATTTTAGCGTGCATATTGAAGAATATTTGTTTTTGTATGGCAATTAGTAAAGCATTTAAGAGACTCCAGTTAATTTAGTAATTAGTGCTTGCATAGGAAGTTAAACACTTTTGTCTCGAGAATTTTTTTGTGGACTTCAGTATGTCGTGCATTAGCACTGACGATGAGCGAGAGATGCCATTTGAAGGTGTGCCGTTAGTAACCAGTGAGGAGGATGCTAGAGTTTTTGTGAGTAAGCGGTACCACGTGACGGAGGAGAGGCTGACTGGGGTGGATGTTTGTGGCTTGCACCTGATAGCCAAGGTTTTGGGAATTTCCAATGTAGTAGGGATGTCCAAGGGGGAGCTGATTTCCTGGGTGTTGCGTGGGCGACATGGGGTTTCGGAGGAGAGGGCGTTTGGGGGGGTTCCTCCCCAGATCCCCTCTCACTCGACTCCCACAGTGCCGTCCACTCAGTTACCGGAGGTTAGCACTCTCCCACAGAGGGATGAGAATTGGCAGATTGGAGTGCCCTCGGGTGGTGCACATGGTGGTTCCCCAGTTTTTGCCCCCCCTCCTTCAGTAGTGGCAGCTCCCTCTTCCTGTCTGTCTCCAGATATGGTATTTAGACTTGAGCTTGCTAAGATTGAGGCTAGGAAGCAGGAGGATGAGACCAGGAGGCATGAAAATGAGACCAGGAGGCAGGAGGATGAGACGAGGAGGCATGAGATTGAGGTTAGGAGGCATGAGGCTGAGCTTAAGTACGACTCGGAGAAATATTGTGCTAAATTAGATTTAGATAAGTCTCGTGCAGAGTCGACAGGGACTTGGATGGGCCGTGAGGGCCAAGTAAGAGAACAGTCCTTGGCCCAATTAGTCAAATTGGTGCCGGTATTTAGTGAAACTGAAGTCACAGAATTTTTTAATCGTTTTGAGAAGAAATGTAGGGAGCATAATTGGCCTGAAGAGAAGTGGGCAGCTCTAGTCTCCTCAAGACTTACGGGTAAGGGTCTGAAGGCTTATGATGCACTGCCTTTAGAGTCTTGCATTGACTACCCAGAATTGAAGAGAGCTGTCCTACGGGCATACGAGTTGCAACCGGAAACATATCGATTGAAGTTTCGGGGTGTTACAAAGACTAGGGAGGTGACCTTTCTTGAACATGCCCGGGACTTAAAAGATGCACTTAAAAACTGGACACGTTCTGAGAAAGCTGAGACGGCCGAACAGTTGACTGAGCTGTTTCTGCTCGAGCAGTTTTATAAGTGTACTGGTGCAGAAATGACTTTAACTATTAAAGAAAAGAACCCAAAAACTCTACAGGAGGCAGCTGAGATGGCTGACCTCCGGCTATCACTAATTCGTGGGTGCGGGTCTGCCCAGCGTAGTGAGGCAGGTAACAAGGGGCGTGACGCCCCACCCCCCCGAGTTAGTGATATACCTTATGCAAACAAGTACAAGAGCCATGATACCAAGACTGACCACAAGACTAGCACCGTCCCATTTAAGAAGGGGCCGGGCCCTTCCCAGTACCAAGGGAAGCCCAAAGGGGAGGTGGAGTGTTATCATTGTCATAAAAAGGGGCACTTTGCAAGAGTCTGTCCTAGCAAACCACCTACAGCAGCTGTGTCTTTGGCCTGCAACATTGGTGTGTCTCCGAAGTCATCTGAGTTTGCCTGGGGCAGTTCGTCAGAGGCTGAGGCACAGCCAATGCAGAAGCACCTGGGAGGCTCGAACCCTGCTCAGGATGTTTTTTTGCGACCATAGAGGGCGGGGTTGCGTGATGTGGGCGGGGCGCAAGCATGGAGTAGAGGTCTTGCGTGATACAGGTGCTTCCCAGACTCTGATGAAAAACTTGACTGGCTACCCTATAAACGCGGCTCGGGTGGTAGTGGTGCAGGGTATTAATGCAACTCGGTCATACCCGCTGGTGCGGTTGGAGTTGGAGGTGGATGGTGTGGCACGTGAATTGGATGTCGGGATTGTGGAGAAACTGCCAGTGGAGGGCGTCGACCTTCTTCTCGGCAACGACTTTGCAATGCCCGCTTCCGAGGTTCTACCCTTAGTCGTTGCCGAGAGGCCGGCCGACGTGAGTAGGGAAGAGCAAGAGTGGGTCGAGCGGTGCCAGACACAACCCATGGCGTGTGTTGTCACCCGAGCTCGGGCAGCTAAAGTGTCACAGCCTAGTCCTCCGCCTTCAGACCAGCGGAGGAACGATCAACAGGAGGAGGCTAAAGCTGGAGTTGGTTTTAAGAGTTTTGACTCGGCGGCTCTCCTGGGTGATTCAGTATTAGCACCATTACTTAATTCTGGAGTAGCCCCTGGGCCTGTCATCGAGAGTGACGAGGCTGGGCATGACGAGTCTCCACGACAGCAACGTTATGTACATCGAGAGAGACAGAGGGAGCAGCCCAGTATCGGGGAAGGTCATGCATTGCTCCGGGAGCAGTTAGATCGCTTGGCACCCTCAGATATAAGTCGGTTGCAACTAGAGGACCCTGAGCTCCAAACGTGTGCTAATGGAGCTGTAGAGCTCGACGAGGACGGCGATGCACAGCCAGGAGATTTTTTTTATTTAGAAGGCATCCTTTATAGGCGTTTTCAAGACCCTAAACGTAGTTGGCAAAAGGGGTCCGGAGTAGTGGACCAGTTGGTGGTGCCACGGGAGTGCAGGGATAGCCTACTGAGGTTGGCGCATGACACACCACTGGCAGGACATCTAGGGGTGAGAAAAACGGTGGCGGCTTTGGGGAAATTGTTTTGGTGGCCGGGGATGAAGTCTCATGTGCAGTCATGGATAAACTCCTGTGATATTTGTCAACGTGTCGGGAAACCGAACCAAGTTATTCCTAAGGCTCCGTTACACCCTATTCCTGTGATTGGGCCACCCTTTAGTAAAATTATTGTTGACATGGTTGGTCCACTCCCTCCCACTAAGGCGGGAAATAAATTTTTGTTAACCATAATGGATGTTGCCACTAGATACCCCGATGCATACCCTATGAAAAATGGAATGGCTAAGACGGTAGTCAGTAACTTGTTGTGGTACTTCTCAAGGTACGGGTACCCGGAGGAGATTCAGTCTGATCAGGGATCTAATTTCACCTCCAACATGTTCAAGCAAACAATGCAACAGCATGGGATACGAGCAGTAGTATCGTCAGCGTATCACCCTGAGAGTCAAGGGGTGCTTGAGCGGTGGCATGCTACACTTAAAAGCATGCTCAGGTGTTATTGTGCTGACAACGGTATGGATTGGGATCTTGGATTGCCTTATGTGCTGTTTGCTGCTCGGGAGGTACCTGGTGAGAGCCTGGGATTTAGTCCAAACGAGCTGATTTTTGGACACCGTGTCAGGGGCCCCCTTAACATGCTGAAAGAAATTTGGGAGGGGACTGTGCAGCCTTGTCCATTATTAAAGTATGTGCTTGAAAGCCGTGAGCGCATGCTTAAGAGTCTGGAGATGGCAGGTAGAAATTTGACAGAATCACAAGCTTTGATGAAGGACAGGTATGATCGCAAAGTGAGGCTCCGGAAGTTCACTGTAGGACAAGAGGTATTAATTTTGTTGCCTTTGGTTGGTAACCCCCTCTCTGCGAAGTACACTGGACCTTATAAAATTGTAGAAAAAATTTCAGACTTAGATTACCTTGTTGCCACTCCAGACAGGAGGAAAAAGAACCAGTTATGTCACGTGAACCTTATTAAAGAGTATGTGAGGCGCCCCTCTGAGCCTCTCACTGTCCCTGTGTTGGCTTGTTGCGGCCGTGGTGGAGAAGGAGAGGGGGACAGTCAAGCTTCAGAGGAGGATAGCTGGGATCAACATGTTTCAGCGGATCAGTGGGCGGGGAACTCGAGCCTAAGGGCTGACGAGGCTATAGCTCATTTGCCTGAGCCGCAGTTTGATGCTATCCGTCAGTTGTTCGGTTCATACCCCACTGTATTTGCTGAACACCCAGGCCTCACTACTCAGGCTATGCATGATGTTGACGTGGGGGACCATCTACCCTTTAAGTCAATCCCGTACCGTGTGCCCCCCATAAAACTACCAGCTCTGAGGGATGAGTTGGAGTATATGCTCGGTAGAGGGTTGATAGAGAAAGGCACAGTTAAGTGGACTTCCCCTGTAACACTGCAGCCTAAGCCAGATGGCAAGGTACGCTTTTGTATTGATTTCCGTAGGTTAAACGGTTTGACTCCAACTAACCCATATCCTCTTCCTCGGGTTGATGATAGTGTTGACAAAATTGGTAATGCTCGTTTTTTGTCTAAAGTAGATTTAGTAAAAGGTTACTGGCAAGTACCTTTGTCCGAGCGTGCTAAAGAGGTATGTGGTTTTGTTGTGGACGGGAGTACCTACCGGTGCAATGTTATGCCTTACGGGCTTAAGAATGCACCAGCAACGTTTCAGAACCTGATGAATGAAATTGTAAAGGACATTCCAAATTGCACCGTATATTTGGACGATGTAATCATTTATGATGACGACTTTGAGAGCCATTGTGAGCACCTTGAGACCTTGTTCCGGAAACTTAGTGAAGCAGGTCTGGTAGTAAATTTGGCAAAGTGTGACTTCGTAAAAGCCACTGTGCAGTACCTTGGGTTTGTAGTGGGAAGGGGACAGGTGTGCCCTCCTCAGAACAAGGTACAGGCTATCAATAAATTTCCGCACCCAACAACCAAGAAGCAGATTATGAGATTCTTGGGTATGATAGGCTACTACAGACGCTTCATAAAAGGTTACTCAACGGTGTTGGCACCTCTCACAGATTTGTTATCTAAAGACAAAAAGTTTTTGTGGGCACCTGAGTGTGAAAAGGCTTTCACTTTGGTGAAACATTTGCTATGTACTCACCCGATACTCAGGGCCCCAGACTTTAACAGGCCTTTTCAGCTGGCAACAGATGCTAGTGGTGTAGGGGCTGGTGCCGTCTTGCTACAGACAGACAATGAAGGTGTGGAACACCCAGTAAGTTTCTTTTCTAAGAAGTTCAATGCTGCACAAAAGAACTATTCTACAATAGAAAAGGAATTACTGGCGATTGTGCTGTCGCTCAGGCACTTCGAGGTGTATGTTCCAGCCTATGGCCCAGTCGTGGTTATCTACACTGATCATCACCCTTTGAGATTCCTGAATCAATTTCACAATCACAATATGAGACTGACCAGGTGGTCTTTGATGTTGCAGGAGTATAACCTGGACATCCGTCATATTGCTGGATGTGACAATGTGATCGCGGATTGTTTATCAAGGGTGGATGATCAGTCGTAGGCTATCACAGGTGTGGGTTTGAGTGGAGGAAAATAGGCTGCCCTTATAGTGCAGCCGGGAAAAACATATTAAAATATAAAAATCATATAAAAAACTCTTTCTTTTGATATAGGTAATCGTATAAGTTTGTCATAGCCTATAGAGTTTGAGTAGTCCACAAACTATCAAACGGCTGAGCTGCTGTAAGCTCGCTCTGGGAGCATGATATTGTGTCTTTTTGCTATTGTTGGGAGGAGTTATAAAATGTGAATTTTTGGTTAATAATAAGATGCGTTTTGGTGATAAACTCAGCTTTGTTTTAGTGCCATGCGGTCGCTGGGTCGCTGGGTGTGAGGAGCTTGATGGGGTTCTGTGTTTGTCAGATTTTAGCTCAGGGTTGAGCAAGTAAAATCTTGGGGGAGGTGTGACGCATGTCCAGTGTGAGCATGCTGTACAGAACGCCTAGTCATGCCCCACTCTCGCTAGGATCGTCAGGGCAGGAACTTTGGCTGTAGTCTATGTAGAGTTTCCTAACTTAGTTCATGTGAGCCGTTGTACTATAAGTAATATGAATATGTATTTTGTTTTCATCTGAGTCAACGAGTTCTATTTTATATCATTAGTTATAAGTATTGTGTGTAAAACTTATTTGTAATGATGGGAGAAGCGGCAGCCACAGTTGGGGGTCAGTGGGTGCGCCATGCGGGAGGTGGGCCTAACTCACTAGCACTCCCCCCCCCTCCCCCCTCCCCTCAGTGCTAGGAAAGCCTTTGTCTATCCCAGAGGAGAGAGAGAAATTACGTAATGATTGTCAGTGGGCGGTCCTTAGTAGTTCACGTTGGGCTCACTAGAGGGCCGAGTATAAAAAGGGAAGTCTAGCCATTTTTTGATCAGAACTCATTAGGCAGAGCGACTTCTCATTTCCCTTGCTAACTATATATATTCTTCTGACTGATGTGAACTTTCTCTACTACCTTACATTCTTATCTCCTCTTTTCCCTACCCTTTTTAACTTCCATGGTCCCGTTGGTGCAGAGCTAGTCAGCCAACGTATTATCGCTTGAGTTCTCGAGATACATGCCTATTAGATAGCCTATTTTGGAAGGGTTAACTTAGAATAGGATTGATTTATGTTTGTTGCACTTGTCTATGCATTTCCCTGTGTGTTATTATTATTATTCCTGGTTTCTGCTAGTCTAGGTAATGCTAGACTGGGGTAAGGCTTTTCTGTGTTACGAGTTGTTGTTTGATGCAGTGGTTAAGCGATAAACCTGCATACTCGTTTCGGTTCAGTGAAGCCTAGGTTGTCTTCGCGGCTGACTGTGTTGAGTTAATAATTTACAGTGCGTGAGGGCAAGAGCCTAACCACCCTGTATTTTATTAACAGTTTGTTTTTTACTTTGTCAAGGAGCCGGGAGAAAACCAGATACAAGGGATCTGGATTTCTCAAAGTGCACTTGTTAGTGTTAACGTAATACTTTAAACAGTTGTGAGGACTTCGCTAGGCTACGAGCCGTTTTTTGCTCAGTCACTGCTACCTTTTGCCCACAGTACCCCAGCTAGACTTTACTCGATTAGTAGATACAGAATAGTATTGAAGCTTTCCTTATGTATGATATTGTTTATGCACTATTGATTTCATGTGTTGCAAGCTTGGCTACTTTAGTGATTAGTGGCCCACGAGCACAATCCGAGTAGGCTATTGCCGTTGCATTTGCGGAGTACTTCTTTTTAATGTTTGCCATTTACTATTGCATATTCTTTTAATTATTCTTATGCCAATTTAAACCTGTAATAGTATTTAATTGCCAGTGTTTTTCTTATTGAATTACTGTTCAAAATCCGATACGTACTTCTTACGAGCATCCGAGAAGCATCTAACTTTTTTCAGAAGATTCCTTGCTCGATGCTTAAGGACTATTAATTAACGTAACGTAATAGTGCCGATCCGAAGTAGAGGGTGGAGGACTTCTTAAGTTCTTAGTCAAGGGTGGATTACTTCGGCTTCGGCCAACACTATTCTTTGGTGTTGTTGTTTCTTACTTTTTTGTTTGATCGTTGACCAGACTAGAGAATTCCTGTCTCTTTATTAGTCTGTTGTTGAACACTAGTACCGAGTTCTTGTATACCCCGTTATAGCAGATTGAACTCTGGAGGGTATTGGTGTTTTTTGTTCGGCTGGCAGTACTCAGGGGTTGGGATCGTGTGTTTCCGTTGTGGCAGCGAGCCGTATTAGAGTCCTGATTGAGAGCCCTTGTGTACCCGAGTGCCAGGTCGTAACAACTTCGATTGCTTTATCTAAGATCCCTAACCCACCCACTCTGTCACCATCAGTGGTTACTAAGCCTGCTACGGCGGCATTGACAACTTCAAATGTCAGGGTCATCACGGATGTCAATCCACCCCCTCTAGACAAGGCGCCTCTCAGAAAGGTGGCTATGCCCTTGCTTTATGGACCAGACGAGTCATGGGTCCTTTTGACCCCCACTAACCCAGAGCTCGCCCAACCTACCTTGTCAGGGGAACTCCCGGTACCGCGTGAGTGGGTCATCCAGGGCAATAAATCAAAGAAATTAAGGGCCCTGGATAATTTGGGAAATGTACTGGACGTAAACATCAAGGCTATACCTAGTTATTATCACCAAGACTATTTTGTGTATGCTACTAAGCCAGCTTTACCCCCTGCCTCAGCTTCGAAACTATTTTCAGACTGGTCTAAGCTGGATGGGTTTAATGATATTAAGACTCTGTCAGCTCTCACTCCTGAACTTGATTTACAGACCGTCACAGACGAAGCAGCTAATCCAGTTTTGAAGGTGGGGCAGTTGGGTCCAGGACCTTGGGTAGATTGGGAGATAGAGGCTCAAAACTTTGCAACCACATTTACTTCTAAATCTTCCCACCAGATCCCTCAGGATACTCATTCATGGTTCTCCATGCCGGTAGGTTCTGCCGGCGGAGTCCCGTCAGCTTTGTTTTCTTTCCTAGCTGCCCCTACGATTAATCTTTGTGAGCTAAAAGACCCTTTCACTACCCCTACCCCTACTCACCTAGACAGAGAATTTAAGCTAAGGGGGAAAGCTTTTCGCCTGTTCTCTCAGTACATAGTGTCTCAACAGGTGGCTAAATCTTTACTGCGGTCCACTCAGGCAATCGCAGACGCGGATGCCAGAAGATCGGTTGAGTTATCCCGGCGACTGCTCCTCCAGTCGTCGATCCAATCCTTGGGTGACATACGCACCGCCTTGCTTGAGGCGGTACGAGCAAGACAAGATCTCAGAATGTCTTTAGTTTGCAAGCTACCTGATCGCATTGCGAATCAGGTGATCATGTCACCAGTGCTTACTCCCTCTTTAATGTCCCCTGAAGTGTGGCGAACGGTGTTCAATATGGCACAGGCCGTTAAGCACAGTCCCACCCCTTCTAAGAAACCTGCATTTAACTTCCCCAAACCCAGGCCAACCGCTAAAGCTCAGCCAGGGGGATCTAAACCCTTTCTTCTGCCTAAGTCCTCCCACTCCCCCCAAGGTCAGTACAGGCATAGACAGGGTAGGTTTTCAGGTCAGAGAGGACGCGGCCAGCATAAGCCAGGTCAGGGCCAGTCTTCGGCCAACACCAGCCAGCCGGCAAAGCGTCCAGCACCACCAACCCCATCATCAAAAAACTAAAGTCTCTCTCACTCCCGGTGCCAACCTTAAGGCCGGAGGACCCGAGGGTAGTACAGCCGGCGAACCCTTGTCTGCTAACTGGGTCGTTCCGAACGTGTCACCAAGCATGGCCATTAAACACTTGGGCACGGATGGTGGCACGCAAAGGAATCACTTTGGCCAGTGGCTCCGGCGACCTCGCTTACGTCAGCCGACAACGGCGAATTTTGTTCTTTAGAGGTGGAGTCACTGGGCCAGGAAATGATTGCCAAGAAGGTCATCATCCCGGTCCCACCAAATTACCCTGTATTCACGTCCAAACTATTTTTTGGGTTCCCAAAAGGGACAGTGTTCAGATGAGGCCAGTCGTAGACCTGTCTTATCTGAACCTTCACATTCATCACGAATCTTTCAGAATGTTAAACAGTACACCAAATCAGGCTAACACTTCCGCCGGGAGGTTGGATGTGTTCACTAGACCTGACAGACGCCTATTGGCACGTCTCGGTCGACAAAAGATTTCAAAGGTTTTTGGCCTTACGGATCAGGCACCAAAATTTTGTTTTTCAAAGGATGCCGTTCGGCTTGAACCTAGCACCTCGATTATTCACGAAATTAGTCAGGCAAGCCCTGATGCCATTGTTAAAACAGGGGATCAGAGTGTTGTGGTACCTAGACGACTGGCTGGTGGTGGCAGAGACACAACAATTATGCGTCAAACATGTCAATATTATTTTAAATCATGTCAAAACTCTAGGCTTCAAGGTAAATCTGGTAAAGTCAAACCTTGTTCCCTCACGAGTAATTCAGTGGATAGGGCTGGTCTGGGACACGGCCGCTCTCACTCTGAGTCAGAGTGTGGACAATCGCAACAGGTTTCGCAGGAAACTGTTCATGTTTCTTCACAGTCTGACTACGACGCGGAGGGTCTGGGAGTCTCTGATAGGCTCTCTCAACTGGATTCAACTAACTGTCAAGTTGGGCCGGTTGAAAGTAAAACGATTAATATTGGAAGGCAACAAATATTTCCCGCTCTTACCGGCGGGAAAAATTATGGCCCATCCCGAAATTAATCCACACCTTGCTAGCGGTCTGGGCAAGGAGGGAAACGTTGCACTCAATAATGTCATGGACCTCTCCTCCACCAACGGTATGGGTAGACACGGATGCGTCAGGCACAATAGGGTGGGGATTTCAGTCAAATCAGGGGCACCAGGGTCAGGGGCTTTGGTCCCACTTAGAAATCTCTCACATCAATGTCAAAGAATTACTAGTCCCCTTGTATTTCCTTCAGGCTCACGGCCCGGCGCTACGGGGCAAGTCGGTGGCCTTCAGAATGGACAATCTGAATGCAGTTCACTGTATTCAGAAACAAGGATCAACGAGGTCGCTAAACGTGTCGGAAGAGATTTTTACTCTCGCCAACAGACTAGACATTTACCTTCACGCATCTTATCTCCCAGGCGTAGCGAACGTCTGGGCAGACGCTCTGTCCCGGAGACAGAGCACGACAGTAGAATGGGAGCTCAAGCAACCCATTTTCAACCTAATGATTGCAGAGCTCTCCCATCCACAAGTGGATCTATTTGCGTCCGAGGAGACTCACAAACTCCCTCTATACCTCACCCGCCGGGCGAAAACGCCGGCAGGGGGGCCAGACGCCCTAGTGACAGACTGGAACAGATGGAGCTCCATCTATCTGTTTCCGCCGCCAGATGCGTCACTAATGTGCCACGTAGTGAACAAACTATGAGATTATCGAGGCTTAGTCTCGCTAATCGCGCCCCTGTGGCCGGCGCAGTTGTGGTACCAGCAATTGAAAACGTGGTGCCCGGACCCGGTATTGCTCCCGGTCGGGTATTTCCACTTAGACACGATTGGCAACCTAGCGACCTCGCTGACTTTTGCATTATGGACATTCAGGAGGCCAAGTGGCTAGCACCATACGGTAGAGATGTGACCAATAAATTAATCAATCAATATACTCAGTCTACGAAACGACAGTATCACTCGCATTGGCAAGCCTTTACTTCCTGGATCATCAGAACGGAACAGAATGTGCTGTCAGTGGCTTTAGTTTTCAATTATTTAAATTATCTGTTTGAGCAGAAACATTTATCTGTGGTAACATTAAAAAATCACCTAACTGCGATTAGAGTGCCCTTTTTAGACCTTACAGGTCTCTCCATACCGGTGGCGGAGGAAACAGGTTTTATGAGAGCTTGTTTTAAACTTCGCCCACCTCCCCGTCAGCTCATGCCTACTTGGTCTCTCGACAAAGCTTTGTCTTTACTTCACTCTCGTCTGTACCAAAATACTGCAGACTTTGCATTACTCTTAAAAAAGGCGGTTTTCCTTATGGCTTTGGCCACCGGGAACAGAGTGTCTGAGCTGGCGGCGATGAGCAACACACCTAATTGCCTTAGGTTTGGCAGACTTAATGAATGTATTTACATTGCACCTTCCCCAGGTTTTGTAGCCAAGAATGAGCACAGTGCACACGTGTTTTCTGAGTTCACGGTGCCGGCGTTAAAAAGGGGAAAGGTGCATCATAATCTATGTCCAGTGCAAGCTCTAACCAAATATTTGAGAGTAGCTCCTCTTAACCCCCAAGGTGCTTTATGGGTAGCAAGTACGGGTAAACGCTTACTTAAACGACGATTAGCCTCTCTTCTGGTCGAAGTCATTAAAGAGAGTAATCCCGGCGTTGTGGGTAGGGCCCACGATTTACGCAAATGGGCAGCCTCTTTACGTTTTCCTGAAATTTTTTTCAGTAGAAGATATCGCGTCCACTCAGTTGTGGGCGTCTAATCATACGTTTTTGTCTAGATACTTATCAGTTGCTCTAGACAAACCTTCCTTACCATGTATAGCTTTAAGGCAGAGGGTCTAGGTGGCCCTGCAGTCACTTTTGTTTATTTTCACGAGAAAGGGGGGGGGGGGGGGGGTGGGGGGGGGGGGGGGGGGGGGGGGGGGGGGGGGGGGGGGGGGGGGGGGGGGGGGGGGGGGGGGGGGGGGGGGGGGGGGGGGGGGGGGGGGGGGGGGGGGGGGGGGGGTGCAGTCAGTTGACATAGGACACCCTAGACCCCGCCGGAGTATAAGAGCTGTGATATAATTCCAAGGTTAATATGATATGAACATTTCTCAGTGAGAAATTGTGCTAGTACAATGTTAGTACAAAACAACGGAGTTGTTATAGTAGTTTTAGCTGCGAAAGCAGTCTAATATTAGACTAGTGGAGATCCTTTGCAATTTCTCTCCACGATTATTTTGGGGTTTATTATGTGCACATATAAACTTATAACTTGTTATTTTTGTCACCACTCGTTGAGTGGGGTGCCTTTGTAACTACAGATCTGTGTTCAGAATCTTCAGGGTTACCCTTTTTTGTCAGGCAGGCTTCTTTGAAGCACGCACCTGCCTGAACCCCTTTTTCTTGTATATTTTTGGTCTACGCCATATTTAAATATATTTTTCAAAAGTAAGAATACTATGTGGTTGTTTTTATTATCTGCTTTTATAGAGTTATGATATGATTACGAATGTCCCCCTCCAGTCTTAGAAATCAGGCATGTTCGTCAATGATGGAGGGGTCACTAATAAATTATAGGTTTGACTCCTGTAAGGAGATAAAGAAAACCTAATATTTAGTAGTGGCCCCGTAATCATTGACGACTGGGGCCCTCCCGACCGTCCCCTTCCCATTCGTTGATGTATTAAGGATTTTGGTTTACTTGATATGTCAGTGAAGGAGGAATGACGCCTGAATCAGCGTCTGGTCAGAAATCCACACAAGTACATCCACGATATGATGGAAAGCTTATTAGATAGTTATTCTTATTTTCTTTTTGTTTTTAATTTTTTACGAAGTTTTTTCGTAGTGAGAACCCAATTCATAATGACTGAAGCCATGAGTGAGGTCGCGTGCGCTCATGATGAAGGCTCCTCAGTTTTAAATGCTCTGCGCGGTAGATTCAAACTACGGCGGATTAGTGTTTGAAGAGGATGCCTTATGTAATAGGCATGTTCGTCAACGATTACGGGGCCACTACTAAATATTAGGTTTTCTTTATCTCCTTACAGGAGTCAAACCTATAATCATATCCCCTCTCTTTCTCCCTCTATGCCAGTGTCGGAAGCCCCAGTGTCCTCAACCTCTGCTCATAGCCCGCGTTCTTCAACGTTGGTACCAGCTTGCTAGCTCTCCTCTGCACTTTCTCCACTGCTTCTATATCCTTTACCATATATGGAGCCCAAACCTGGTTCGCATATTCCAGGTGCGGCCTAACCAGCGCTGTATAGAGATTCCTGAAGATTTCTTCGTCAAGTGACACCAATGTCCTCCTTATCAGCCCTACAATTCTATTGGCTTTGTTTATCTTTTCCGCTAAATGTTCTGAGAAATTTAACTTATTGTCTATCACTACTCCTAGATCCTTTTCTGCATTCACTTCCTCCATCGCTTCATACATACTGTATCCTACCTTGTCTATCTTCTGCTGGTCCCAATCCGAAAACCATTGTACTTGCATTTTTTTTGGGATGAAAAGGCATTAACCAATGCTCAGACCATCCCTTTCATGACCCTCCACATCTCCTTGAAGCAAACCCATATCTTCCTTACGTCCTCACCTCTTCTATACAGCTTAGTGTCATCCGCATACAGGTATACCTCACTTCCATTAGTTGATAACTTCAGGCACAAGTCGTTGATAAATATACACGAACAGCAGTAGGTCCCAACCACAGATCCCTGAGGTACCCTCACTTGTAATTTCCCTCACACCCCGAGCCTATTCCAGTTCACCAGTACCCTCTGTCTCCGATCTTTCAGGAAGGCTTCTCATCCATTTCAACACATTTCCTCCCCTATATTATAGCTTCTCACTTTCTCTATTAACCTTGTATGTGTGGAACCTTATCGGAAGGCCTTCATAAAATCGCAATATACACCCGTCTATTACATCACCATCTTCTAGAATTTGGCATCCCAATCATCTACCACGCTTAATTAGGCCTTGTAGTTACCGTCGACCTCCCCGGCAAGAATCCGGAACTTACAACTATTCCAGCTTTGAAGGCTTTGTAGGGCAAGCCATGAGAACTGAGGAGCTTAGATACTAACTAGGGAGGAAATAAGGGCCCAAAGTAGCTATCATGGTAATGAGGAGAAGAATAACGACGGCAAGACCCAGTAATGCGGAGGAGCACCACTAGTAGCATAACGAAGCATCAAAAACTAACGAAATATAGCCGCATATACACTCTTAAAATGTGTGACTGGTGATGGGTCTATTATCCTTTACATATTTTAATTGCCATGTAATACACATAATTCAGGGTCCCACTATACTGTCCGGCAAAACACTAGGCTATGGCCTTACACGCCATCCAACAAATTTCCGTCAAGTACAGTAATTTTAATTGTAAAGTATTTAATGTTATTGCATATCTAATTATATATATTTTCCATTGTTTTATTGCCCATGATATTTCAGTGCCGTTACAGTATTGCCGTACCCAATCGTGGAAGTTGGGGAGCGTTGGTCCGGTACGATACAGTATAATGGAGGACGTTCCCGCGTATAAATGTCCCGGATATTGGACGGACGTTCCCCGCTTCGTTTAGGATGGGGACTGTTTTGAGTTCCCGGACTTTTTCGGTACACCGGACTCTCGGCTCCCCCCCAAATAGTCCTGGCAAATGGAGGGTGCTAGTGTATGTCCATAGCACAATCGTAACACACAGAAGGACTGTGGGGACACTAGAAAAAAGCAGTTATGGTCGGAGGGCAAGGTAACCTCGTGAGGGTACGGCAGGAGCAGAGATGTTTGGTTGTTCTGATTTCCCTTGTACTCCTGTGCGACACCCAGTAGGCTACCTTTTCTGGGCAGGGCAAGGAACCAAGAGGCGAGTTAGGAAGACACGTTGCTTTGCATGTCCTTTGTACTCCTTTGGACTCCTAGGACACTGGAGGGCAAGTACCCGTGAGGGGCACGGAAGACGGGTGTTGCCCGATAGCCTTTGGTCTCCGTTGGACTCCTAGTACATTGGAGGGCAAGCAACTGTGAGGGGTCGGGAAAGACCTGTCGATGCCTGAGTACCTGAGGGGGTAAGTCGCCTGAAGTCCATGGCACTTCAGTGCACTCCGATGTGACAAACCGTTAAAACGCCCAAGAAACCAGGAAGGAAGCATGGAGAAGAACAAGTTGGCATG